>OZ038476.1:29905316-29955316 GCA_964036315.1 Acanthosepion esculentum
TTGCACGTTATTACTTATATCCTAGTGTTTTTTTTATTGATAAATTTTCCTTTTCTGTTTTATTTTTTGGGTGCTCTTCTGTCTCTGTTTTCACACCAGTTCGTGTCTTTAATTTAATGATGATTAGTGCCGTTAATATTTCGATGAATTTTAACTATTATCCTTACCACTTCCTTAATTACAGCTGCGAATTTTCTACTCCTATCTCCTTTCATAATTACTCGAATCTATATAACTTAAAATACCTTCTTAATTTGTTAATGATATTCGATGTCGATCTCTCTGATCTGATATTAATTTTTGATAAGTATTTTATTTCTTTTATTTGTCATGTTCAGGGCGAAGATAAACATGGCTCTCCACAAACTTGTTTAACTGTAAGCAAAGTTTAACGCCATACTTTACTTTTTCGAACTTTATGAACTGGCGTTGCAAAGATTAACGGCATCAGAGACCGGGAACCACATCATTTGAAAACATTGAGGAACAGCTAAAATATATAGCACATGTAACGCGAAGAGAATATAACCACGAATTCAAGAGGTTGATATTCCACACGACTACATAAAAGGTTAAGAAGAAAAAACCCATCAATAGTGGAAAGAGAGCTACTGGATTTGAGAAAACAGACAAATGTGTTAAGAAAAAGATTTTTAAAATTTCAACCAGCAACGGCACTGACTATTTGGTCAATGAATGCCGAATGTTTCCTTATAATAGTACGGTTACATTAATTTTATCATAACATAGAGGCACGTTGAGTAATGGATATCGGCTCAGAGTGATGAATCGGAGAGCCGAGTTCGAATTCCAGTCGAGTTGATTGGATTCATTTACATGTTAATGCTTTTGGGAAAGGTATCAATCCATCTCTCTGCCCAACTATGGGTAAATAGCAGGACAGACTTGGCTCTATAGCCTTGGAAAAGGAAAACTCTGAATTCAAATCCCTTGCTGTCTTGTAGTTACTGTGCCTCTTACTTCGGCGAGAAGAGAAGGGGTAACCTCAATATCTCCGGGGCAAAAGCAACCGGAAAGAGACTGCACTATACTTGAATGTCACTATGAACCACAAATGTGCTGAATATATGTTGATGATGTTTACCATAACTAAGTCTCTGAATTACCATCCTGTTACAAAAACTAGTTAGAGATATCACTCAGTGTTTTTTCTGCCTCTTTTGTATTCAATATGCCCTGAGTGCGTCAGTTTCTCCGTGACTGCTTTTCTCATTATACACCCGATATATTTTTATCATCGCGAACTGATTCTAATTGGAAGTGTTCTTTTTGTTTGTCTACGGTTTTACCAGCATCCTTTTCTGTTGCTTTCAGCAATTTCTTCCTCTGTCAAGAATTCACTCTTCAGGCGTCTTTTCTCAGTTTCTAATGAAATTTCCCAGTTTAAGACTAGAACGAGAAAGGCATGAAGAAATGTAATAAGGGACACTGGCAATTGTTTGAGATATTTCTTTCTGACTAACCCGTTAAACTAAAACAGAAGCCCTTCAATGTAGTCTTTACCGATTTAGTAATGTACCATTCTAAGATCACTCCCTGCAGTAATTTTCTTTATGACTCTTTCATCTTCACTAGTATTAGCTTCCTCAGCAATTAAGAAACCAGCTTCTTTTAAGAGGCCCTCAATTTGGGATCTACAAAGCCTATTGCGGCTTCCCCCGAACTGAAAAGTTGTATTGCTAATTTTAATTTTGTATCTCTCGAAGAATTTCAGGAACATGTCATCACTGCCGTTCGCTTTCCCTGTCCCAATTTTTACTGAACCCGATTCGCTATCTTCGCTAGTCCATACTTTTAAGTTGAAATCGTTCATCATTAAGGCGTGATTGGTTTTCCCGCCACCTTCTGAAAAACGTCGCCGTAAAAATCTTCAAATTTATCGCAAACCTCCACTGATACGTAAATTTGGATTAAACTGCATAATCTAATAATTGTCGTAGTATTTCTTGTATATTATCCAAAGTACATCCTCTTTTATCATCATGACCTATGCGCCGTGTACCTTCGGCACTTGGGTTAGCATGGCCCTCCACCACGTTTTTACCATTTGTCCTTTTGCCATCTCCCTGTTCCGCCAAACAATTATTAAAGCTTATTAGATAGATTATTCGCTACATTCATCTGACCCTTTGTCTTCGATATTTCCTGTGAGTTTCACTTTCTCCAAGCACGCTTTCCTCGTTATGTGCCCTCGAAATGTTAACAATTTTCTTTCTGAGAATAAGTATAGTTTTGTTCCCATTCCCTCTAAAACTTCGTCATTAATCAGGTGTTCAGCCAATGGGCTTCTCAGCATTTCATTTGTCTCAAGTATACTTTTCATCTCTGATGAAATTGTCCAGCATTCACAGCCATATAGAACGATTCATATTAAATAACATTTTATTAGTATTTTCATTGTTTATTTTCATTATTTTTTTAATCATTGCTCAAATTATGAAATGTATCGTTTGCGATCCAAATGCGCCTTTGGATTACCGTGTCAAATTTTCTGTCTTCTGCTAAAACATTAGGTAGGTATTTAAATGTTCATACTTGCTCGATTTTGACGTCTACAATTTCTATTTCGAATCTTTGGGAGGGGGGGTCGTTTTTCTAACATTCTCTCTGTCATATGATTGATGTTTATGCCTTTCTCCTAGCTTTCCTTTTAAACCTTTAGTATGTTTCTGTGCGTGTTAGTAGCAAAGTTTCATCAGCATATCTTGTCATTAAGATTATGATCCCCAAAAGTAAATCCTGACAGGACATCTAGTTCTTTTAGGATTGCATCACTCCATATGTTAAATAAATCCGTTGTAAAGATGTATCGTTGCGTGCTTACTTCATTTTATATCTGTAATTCCTACATGCATGCGAAAAAATAGATGCAGCAGAAGGTTACTGCCAAATTCCATGGAAAAGAACATTTAAAATCAAAATCCAGAAAAAGCCGTTGAAATTATTTGGACATATAACTAGGAAGTGCGACTTGGAATGATTCTTCCTCACGGGGAATATACACAAAATTTACAAGAAACAGATCGGTCAAAACTAATTATTACAGCCATACCTGGACTGTGCAGTCCAGTTATCCCTTGCCTTTCTTGAAAAAGTACAACGATTTCGCGGCCTTGTGGTTGATGAATTATTTTCCAACCTACAATCACTTTCCCACTGACGATATTGACGATCTCCATTCGTGTTCCATTAGTAAGAACTAAGTTCCAATCTAAGTTCCCAAGAATTGCTTATTTGTTGAACAGTCTCGCGGCAGGATATTTTTTCATTCACTACAATCTTGACCTCTTCAAGCCTATCTTTCATATATAGCCTTTCCTATGGGGAATTTTTGGCCGAGACTACGGACTCGGATTGCCCAAAATAAAAATCCACATCCTAACTCGTGGGGAGGTTGGTAAATATTACTAGCTGGGATCTGTTGAGTACGACTCAGACTTGCGCGAGAGCTACCGACCTTCCAATAGTAGCACTCACTACTGGATTGACTTGGGATGACGTTGTGCATAACTGTTACATTTATTGTACTGTTTTTTTTACAATAAACATTTACTTATTTTATCCACCGTGTTTATCAAGTAAATCTTCCTATTAGCACGGAATGTAACAGTTTCACACTTAGTAAACCCTTGTGCTTTATTGTCTTATTAGGGATGAAAACATTTCAGCGCAACACTAAGAAAAGAAAAAAGTAACATAAACACTATTCAGATTCAAAGAGTCAAAGTATTGTTGACTGGTTTTAATAACTCGAATTTAGATAAAACTCTCTACGCTTCCGTAATAATAAGATTGACTGAAATCGTTGAACTGAATATGTTCTTTCTCGATAATGGAATAAATTATTACTTAAGTCGGCAATAAATGAGCATCTCATTTTCTGTGGAACTTGCTAATACCTATCAGGTGCCAGATAGTAGTGTTCAGGTGCACGATTAACCGGTCCCGTCTGCAGCCTTCAGCTATTTATCTCAGTTGATGTTCATGCTTTTGTTTCGCATAGACAATGTCTGCTTGCCATCGCTGGTACACTGCTTGAAGGCAAATGATACAAGGCGGCTGGAGCTTCGATAAACGATGATTGAGACAGAACTTCCCGGTATATATTTAATTATCTCGTCATTTACCTTTACACACATCTAAATTCTTCTTTGCAAAATAATAAAAAATATGATAATAATATCTTGATTATCTTTCTATATTTCTGAGAAAAAAATATGTAAATAGTATACATAATACCTGATCTGAGATGAGGTATTATGTAGACTATTTACATTATTCGAACTATTGTCTCCATCCTTGTCGCCATATTTATTACAACGTTTCGTTGGACGCACCGGCTTTCTTCAGATAGTTGGACTGTCGAACTGAACCCTTTATTTCGCTCACTGAGGTAGACTATTCTCGTTCTACCTGCCATGTTTAATGGATGTCAGTTATCAGTTATCTTCTGTTAATTCACCTCTCCAAGTTTCTCCACTACCTTAACCGGGTATTGAACACACACTCTTTGGGTCTTGTCTAATCAACGCATTTATCCACTGTGCCATGTGTCCTTGAGGACATCTGTGCATGCATTTCTGGGTATTATAAACCTAATGTCTTCAGCAAACATTTTTTTACCAGTACTCATATTGAAATTTTTTGCTGTTATCATTTTATGTTTTTACCAGAGCTCATAGAGCATTAGGTCATATAGCGTTAGATCCAATGACAAGACCCAAAGAGTGCGAGTTCAATACACGACTAAGGCAGTGGAGAACTTGGAGATAACTGATAACTGACATCCATTAAACATGGCACAAGGAACTAGAAAAGTCTACCCCAGTGAGCAAAATAAAGTGTTCAGTTCTACATTCCAACTACTTGAAGAAGACCGGAGTGTACAACGGCCGAAACGTTGTAATAAATATGGCGACAAAGATGAGGACAATATTCCGAATAATATAAATAGTATACCTTCATTACTATCACCTAACCTATCATTATCGAACTTATACAGAATATTCAGAAAAGTTAGTTTAAAATGAAACAAGATGGAAAACAACCACTTGTTAAGACCCATCACGAGTATCGTGTAAAACTAGAGTTGTTGGGACATGTACTACGACATTAGAAGAAGTGGGTATGTCTAAAAGCTAGATAACCTGTCTGAGACCATCCCTCTTTAGATTTGTGTTGAATTCATAGTATTTCTTTTTCTAGACAGGTTGATACTCCCCGACTCGAAAAAAAAAAAAGAAAAACTCGGATAGGTGTGATTTTTCACACGTAGCTGGATATATGCATTCCTTCTTTCCCCAGCACCCTTAGTGCAAAGTAAATGAAAAGTTTCGATCAAAATTTGAACTCGGCACGCGGAATTACCTTTCCACGAGTGTAACCGCTATGCTAAATGCATATTTATAATTTATGAACGCTTCCTTGAAAAGTGGACTGCGTCAAACAAAAGATAAAATTAAAGAAAAAAATCACAGTATAACGAACAAAATTGTTTGATCTATGTTGATATTGAAAAGTCATTTGACTTGGTAAGAAAACTGGAGTTTAAATTGAATCGAGACAAGGCCAGAGACGGAAATTCTGCAAAAGTTAGCGATAATATCCGATAAAAATACCGCAATAATTTCACTCCAAAATGATACATAAATAAAGTTTGAATAAGGAGTGAGACATGGAGCTACGATTTCATATAAATTATTTGAACGTGTCTTCCAGAAAATGAAAACGGGAAGAATAAGGATAAACGAACAATATTTGAGCCAGGTTGGATTTGGTGGCGATATTTTACTAATATAACAAATATTTGATGAATTAAAAAAATACTAAATGATCTGAATAGGGGTTTAATGACATGGCAGGTTTAATGAGGCTTGTAGAATTTGGTAATAGCTACAGACAGTACTCGACTGTAATAGAAGTTGAGTCTGACTGGCCAAGTTCTATATATGGCGCTGCGAACAGGATGGAATTGTGACTATCGAACGTCAGCTATCCAGAAGAAAAATAAAATAAAACTTTACATTTACATGTAATGTTCAGAAAACACCCATAGAAGGCGGGAAAGAAATCCAGGAATGCATCGAAATATTTTCAGTGATAGCATTATAGGAATAACAGAAAAGGAAACAGTATGATTTAGTCATTCTCTACGATTGGCTACCACACAAGACGGGGTACTTCGATATTCGTTACTACAAGCTCCAGTCGGGAGAAAAATGGATGCCTGGTTGTCTCAGTTGCATTAGTTAGAGTTACGGTGGATAGCGGCTCGGATTGAGGAATCCTAATTCCAGTCGTGTTTGTTGCATTCATTTACGTGCAAATACCCTTGAAATAGGTATGAATCCATTCCTTCTCCTCGGAGCTATAGGTAAATAACAAGACAGACGGGATCTTATAGCCTTAGATGGCAACCTGTCTAGGAGAAGGACAACTCCGAATTCAAAACAATTGACCAAGCTGTGAGTTTGGCTACAACCCTGAAGACAGAAGTGAGTAGGCACTTGATTTGGATTTGAGTTTGTGAGAAAGTGACCGGAATATACTAGGAGCGAATTTGAATTCGGCTAACCGATTCAACATTCCACGCATGTACACGTTCGGCTACCCGGACATCTGACTCCATTATAAATAAAGATAAATAGAATTGATCGTTCTATCAAATTGAAAATAAAGGACGATACTGGTCTGGAGTTTCCGGCATGTGTGTACGTCTAATCGTGTGAAATCAATAGTATGCTAACCGGGAGCTTTTCAAGGCGGTATAGGTTGTTTTCGGATGTCACCTCTGAAACACGTTTACTACCGTTGTCACTGAGCCATCGGAACAGGCATATTACGCCTACTCAGAAAGAGGAGAGTGGTAACAGGCAACCAGTTAGATTTTTCCTTTGAGATGGTCGGCATCTCTTATTTGTTGTTATAACGCGCCATTTCCAAAGAAATTAGACACGTGGAATTCTAATCAGGTAAATACTGTAAGAGACGGACGTCGAGACACATATATAAAATGAATAAAGAAAAAAAAAGCTGGAAAATTGTTTTAAAAAAATGAAAGAAAATATATTAACATATTAAGTGGAACATTTTAGAATGTATTAAAATGATATAAAAAGATAAAACACATAAAAGAAAATAAACAAAAAGAAAAGAAAAAAGATGGAAGCAAAGAAGGGGAAAGAAACATGGACAAAAAAGAAAAACAGATTAATACAGAAATAGACAAGAAAAAAGAAATGAAATTAAAAAAAATAAGAATGAAATGAAAGAAAAAAGAGAAAGAAAAATGCAGGAAGAAAATACGAACAATGAAAGTGGAATGCTGCTTTCGCGCCATTTTTTTTTCATTTCATATTTGTTATGGGATCTTACGTGTAACGACAATGAACTTTTCCTGACTCTATAAAGACTGCTCCTCTCAAGAGAGACGATAGAACGGAAGTGTAACGAGTCGAGACAGAACGAATCGAGACGGAACGAATCGAGACGGAACGAGTCGAGACAATAGTAGTTCCCTCTAAACCAGACTGACAGTCATACTAACACCTACAACTTCTTGGATTTATATTTTTTCTGTTTAATATATCTTTGTTATTCCTACTCTTGTTTTCGTGTTGTTCTTCCTTGGTCCTAACCTTGGACCATAACAGTGGTGCGAGGGTATTGGACCATAACAATATTCTAAGTTCAAACTTCAATATTTGTTCCTTACGTAGACAGTGGTGTCTAGTAAAATGAAAAAAAAAATGTTTAGCAATAAAGAATTGAAAGGAAAAGTATTTTGAAAACAAAAATAAAATTAAATGAAATAACAATCAATATGTATGGGATTCATCGTTGATGCAGTTGAAACATTTCCCGCGGGTATTAGTCAGAAATGAATAAAATAAACTTTACCAAATCTAACACTTAGACTTAACCACTTTTCTGCTTAGAAAGAGAACATTGAAAAACTTTAATGAAAGCTTGCTTTGATTTTCAAATAAAGATTTATAGAATCAATTTATATTAAGTCCTTCCAGCCATCGTCTGTTAGCAGAAAGAGCAGCAGTTATGTTTAAGTATAATAAACTTTTGAGTTTAATATTTGACAATGTTTTTTTGTTGTTTTTTTTTGCATTCAATTCTGGCTGATATCAGGGAAGTACAGTATTTTGTACTAACAATGTTCCACATCTAAAGGAAAAATGAATTATTCATCAGATTAAAAATAAGAAAATCCCGTGAAATATTACTTGACATTTAAAAAAAAACATAATGTGTTGATAAGTTTTCCGTAAGGATTATATCTTGCCTTTTGGATTGCGAAGCTGATGTCCAACCGTAGTTGATATTCTTAGCAAGAATGGCCTTTAGGGTACAAGAGGGCTGGTGCTTTCTGTTGTGTAACTTTAGTGATAATTATGATGAATTAACATTAAACACTACATTACTGCAGACATTAAACAGAATGATGAGTTATGTAACCGAATCGATACACCGAACAAAACAAGTTGGGAACAATTGGCTTTTCTTGCAATCATTCAGCATCTCCTTCTTTTTGTTTGCTTGGGTGAGTCTTGTCTACGGTTATCTGGATAACCAACCTCTCTCTTCTCATAATTCTCTATTCTTTCCTCTTTCTTTCTTTCATTTTATCTATGTATCTCTTTTGCTATATGGTGATTTTCTAAGCGTGGTTTACATGTGGCAAAAGGCCGAGATTATGGGAACTCAGTGTTGATCGAACTCACAATTCAGTCGTAATTGATCAATACTCCGAACAAAACAAGTTGCGAAACAATTGGCTTTTCCTACTAACAGCAAACGATTACCATCTCATTCTTTATGTCTGTTTGGGTGATTTTTGTCTCCGGTTTTCTGGAAAACCAGACACTCTCTTCTCATACCTTTTTCTCGCTATTCTTCCTTCTTCCTTCCTTTCACTCTGTCTGTGTGTATCTGTTACTATATGATGATTTTCTAAGTGTAGTTTAGATGTGGCGGAAGGCCGAGAGTCTGGGAACCCAGTGATGATCGAACTTATCACTCAGGCATAATTGATCTAATGAGATGGGCTTGCTAACATTTAGATCACGTCTCTTTCACTATATGATTGACGATTTAACATATGTCTTCGTCCTCATTTTCTCCCTTGTTCCTTGCTTCCTACGTCTGTTCTTTTACTCATTGACAAGCTGTCTTTTGTTCAAGTGAGTTCCTCATATGCCACTATCTTGATAACAATCAATTTCTTTGAATCTGTTCACATCTATCGATCTTTGTCGATCATTTTATATCATCAGGCCTCAGGTTATTTTAGTTACAGAAAACGATATATATTAGGCTTACCGTATTCCTATAAAAATATTTATCAGTTATGCCAAATATTCCTCCATATTTAATTATTTATATCTATCTATCTATCTATCTATATATCTATCTATCTATCTATCTATCTATCTATCTATCTATCTATACTGCAGTTCAGTTCATATAATTTATCTATCTATACCATTGTTCATATCTATCTATCTATCTATCTATCTATCACGTTGTTTGTATCTATCTATCAATCTATCTATCTATCTATCTATCTATATATATATATATATATATATATATATATATATATATATATATATGTCATTCACAGACAGTACTGTTTCGCTGTATCACATCTCCTCAGTGCGACTAGACTTCCGAATGCCTCAAGCCAGGATTGAAACACAACTAATTTTGTGTCAGCCAGAGCTATCTTCACTCGGTAGAGTTACACAACTAAATCTACCGTATTGTTTTATCAAATGTAAACAAATGCTAATCAACCAAAATGCTCCATTCATTTTACTGAAGAGCTTTGCATTAGTGCAGGTGGCTGTTGTTTATAGAATTAGATATTTAAGTCACTTTCTCTGTATTCATTTTTCTCAAGTGCCCCGTTTATCGAGGCTCGTCTTGTTGATAAGGTCTTCTGAATCATTTCCACTGGGGTATCCATATAAAAATATGAATCCATGTAAAGATTTGCCAATAAATTATCCCTTAACTGTGGTGAATATCTTAAAACCAACCGATCTAACTCATTTTGGACATACATATTCCTGCTTTTCTATCTGTCTATTAATCGATCTCAGTATGTTAGCATTTATCGATCTGTGTCCTCTTCGTGTCTATCGATCTATATTGTTTTATTCGTATCTAAGTGTCTAAATAATATTTTCAATATTGTTTATCCACAGTTGCCATTTTCAAATCATCACTCTCTTCACTGTGCTCGTGTAATCAGTTTATTTCAATAAAAGTCTTCAGTTCATTTTCAGTTGTTCCAAATGTTTCACTCTCTACCTTTCTATTTCTGTCTCTTTCTATCTTTCTTTCTCTCTTTCCCGTGTTTATTGCATCTTAAATCATACGCTTTCTCATGTATTAATTTATTTTCCATTACATATTTCCGCACAAATTCATCTATTTTGATTTCCCCCACAATCTAATTTATCTCTATCTATCTATCTATCTATCTATCTATCTATCTATCTATCTATCTATCTATCTATCTATCTATCTATCTATCTATCCGTTCTGTTGTTCATATCTATCTATCTATCTATCTATCTATCTATCTATCTATCCTGTTGTTCATATCTATCTATCTATCTATCCTGTTGTTCATATCTATCTATCTATCTATCTATCTATCTATCTATCTATCTATCTATCTATCTATCTATCTATCTATAACTGTTGTTCATATCTATCTATCTATCTATCTATCTATCTATCTATCTATTGATGACCATGTCAGTTACTGTTATTAATAATCAAACTGCCTCAAGGTACATAGGCTTAAGTTCTCACAAAGGGGACTACCGGTTTTTTATACCCATGGCTCCATTTTTTACTCTCATATAAAGCAAACTTATATCACTTTTAAACAGTCATTCAAATCAAATTTCTATCTATTTTTGTTTCTAAACAAACCAACGTATATCATTTAAACTATCGTGCAGATCGTCGCTATTATTAAATAGTTGATAATCGACAAAACGAAATAATGTTGCCATTTTATCCACCATGGAAATAAAACCTATGTCAACCATTTATAATCTCAAACCTATATCCAACATTTTGATTCCCAAGTAAACCAAAACTGTCTACGTTATATAATGTCATGCTTTCCAAAGATATGCCAGGTATTTAACTCTCATGAGAAGAAAACTATATCTAACTTTCTATTGTTTTCAATGGATCAAATTCAGCTTTAGGTGCCTTAGAAAAGATGGATATCCCTTAAAAAAACAAAACTGGCATATTTATATAATGTCTCAGTCATTTGGATCATAATTAGGTTTAAAGTAGAGGTTACTTGTCACAAGATGATATACATATTTTAACAAACACACACACACACACACACATATATATGTATATATATATTCATTTGAAAATATATCAGAATAGCTAAAAGCGATGGGATATATAAAACATTTTTAAAGTTTATAAAGACTTGAATTCCAGAAGAGAAAAATATATATACGATGACAAAACAAATCGAATTAAATGTGCTTAATTGCAGTACCTTCTCAGTCATCTCTCATGGAATTCGTATAAAAGAGGAATTACTTCCCATATATATATATATATATATATATATATATATATATATATATATATATATATATATATATATATGATGTAGTATAGTTTTAAATTATGCTGTCTGTATGGGTAAATGTGCTCAATACAAAGATAGAGTGTATGCAAACATAAAAGTGGCCTTTGATGTCAACACCAATCACTGACCGTCTGTATCCTGCTTAAATGCAATCTTCACTCTCCCTCTCTCTCTCTCTCTCTCTCTCTCTCTCTCTCTATATATATATATATATATATATATATATATATATATATATATATATATATATATATATATATATGAAATGTGTATGTATATAAATATAAATGTATATATATATGTGTGTGTGTGTGCGTACGTGCAATATATTATATATATTATTTGTATATTATATGCGCGGTACTTATTGGAATGCGCTCTATATCAGAAATAGAGCTAACATATTTAGTTGGATTGATGTGAATTTTACCCTGGATTTCATGCTCTTTTGATCGTCAGACAAACCCTGACGATCGCAAAAGCGTGAAACCCACATCAATCTAACTAAATATATATATATATATATATATATATATATATATATATATATATATATATATATATATATATATAATGCGAAAATCTATGCGTCAATCTTTTAAATATAAGGGAAAACTCTCTAAATTTTAAATAGCTCATCTTCTTCAATTGATTGATTCTTTGATTGGAATTGTATCTTCAGATTGCAAGTTTTGCTCACTGTGAATTTGAAGATAAAATTATGAACTTGGCTCGAAGAGTTCTCATCAATTCTGGTTTGTCAAATAAAGCAGATAAAGTGGACAAATCGACTAATAATTTAAGAGAAACAGGATACAACATGTAAGACATGCGACAATGAGTTCAAAACGATGAACCCCTTTTGAATCATGACCAACAGCAAGTATATTAGAAGGTCGTTGATGACATCAGCAACAACAATGGAGGGAATGTCTTCTTGAATGCACCTGGAGGTACTGGTAAAACGTATGTAACTAACTTTCTTTTATCTGCCGTGAGACGCCAAAGCAAAATAGCTCTAGCAGAAGCATCATCTGGAATTGCTGCTGCCCTCTTTCCTGGGGGTGTACAGCACACAATGACTTCAAACTTCCATTGAATTTGAATTAAAATGAAAGCTATATTTGCAACATCAAAAGAGGAACCAACTTGGCTGAGCTACTGGAGGATACAAGCTTCATTTTCTGGAGTGAATGTACCATGGCACACAAGATAGCTTTTGAGACCCTGGAAAAAACAGTCAAAGAAATTAGGCAGAATTTACAGATCATTGGAGGTATCGCTGTCCTACACTCTGGCGATTTTAGACAAGCATTACCAGTCATTGCAAGAGGAACTCCAGATGATGAAATAAATACTTGCTTGAAAGATTCTTACATCTGGAGCCAAGGTAAAAGACTCAGCCTGAAAACAAATATGAGAGTTAGCATCGCAGGTGACATTGAAGCAGGAAGATTTGGTGCTTTGCTGCTGCAGCGTGGCAGAAAATGGGCGAAAGTGGAGATATTCTACTCCCAAATTGTTGTGGATTTTCAGTCTCAAGTATCCAAGATTTGATTAACCGTGTTATCCAAACATTAAACACCATTTCATTAATTCAAGCTGGCTTTGTGAGAGTGCCACATTAGCTCTCAAGAATCTAAAAGTGGATAGCATCATTTGAATAGCATCAACTCGGAAATTTTTCAAAAAATTCCCCCCGCAAAAAGTATGAAGTAGTTTTCCATCAACACTGTGATTGAACAAGAGCAGGCAATAAATTATCCAACAGAGTTCTTCAACTCGTTGAATCCTCCATGAATGGCATCACACAAGCTGGAATGTGACAGTTATGCTACTGAAAAATCTGGATACTCCAAAGGTCTGTAATGGAACAAGGTTAGTTGTCAGGAAGCTGCCTCCTCATGGAAGCAGATATCCTTACTGTTCCAAAGACGAAGGAACGAGATTTAATTAAAAGAATCACCTGAATTAATACAGTACTTCCTTCAGTTCGAACAATTCAGATTCCAGTGACCGTGAACGATGAAATGGCATTATTCGGTTGAGTTCTCTGGGGAGGATGTGTGGGTTTGTAAACAGTGACTATTACGGCTAATAATGCAAGACTCTTCGGTACATCGAATCGAGTTCTCTCAGTCACTGTGTGTTTATCTAAAAATAAATACGCTTAAATTCACCTTCTTCTCTGCCGTGCGCCAACGGCTTCAGGGTAAAATTTCCGACTGACGTGAATTCAGCCGGTTTTCGATTCTAGCCAGAGGCAACCGGACGTCTAGCCACACTGGTGAGCTGTGATACAGCGAAAGAGTCTGTCTGCGGATGACAATATATATATATATATATATATATATATATATATATATATATATATATATATATATATATATATATATATATATATATAGTTTTATGGCTTAAAGTATTTAATATCAGGGGTAGAGTGTATGTACCTAAAAGTGGACAGTGAGTTCAAAATCCAGTACCAAATGTTTCTTTCATGCTTAAACGCAATCGGTGTTCTGATGATTCTGTTTAAGTATGAAAAAGACTCGCCTATGGGTGTTGAAATCAATGTCCTCCCATATATATATATATATATATATATATATATATATATATATATATATATATATATATATGTATATATATATATATATATATTCGCGCACACACACACACACACACACACACATATATATATATATATATATATATATATATATTCGCACACACACACACACACACACACACACACACACACACATATATATATATATATATATATATATATATATATATACCCAAGTGTGGGATTGGTATATACGGAGTAAATTCCAATAACCAACAATTATTATTCTTTAAAGAGTGCTCAATACAGAGTAGAGCAGATATAATCATTTATTTGAATATTATAACAAAAATATGTTATAAAATCACTACAAAAATAGCCATTTTGTTTCAACACTTCTGGTGTCTTATCAAGTGATGATGTGGAATATAGAATAAATGGTTTTAAAAGTTTCAAATTAATTAACGATCCTTAGCTAGGAGTAAACGCTGTTACATAAGCTAGAATGACCAATCAAAATACAAGTATAGGGTAATTCGAAAAATTTGACAACTGAGCAAGGTTATCATAGATATTAAAAGATTTATAAAATTTGAAATTAAGATTAAAAGTAAAAAATTAAAAATTACCTATTTAGAAATCTAAATCAAATCTCTATTAAGTTTTAAATTGTAGAATTACCGAGGAGAAAAAATATAAAAATATAAAATAAAAATAAAAGATATATATTCTACATCATCACTTGATAAGACACCAGAAGTGTTGAAACAAAATGGCTATTTTTGTATTGATTTTATAACATATTTATGTTATAATATTCAAATAAATGATTATATATATATATATATATATATATATATATATATATATATATATATATATATATATATTGGACGAAATTGGTGTCAACATCAAGTCGCTAGAGTTTGTTTCACGCCTGAATGCAATCTTCACCCGATGCACAAACCTATCGTCGTTTGGTATTGAGCTCAATCTCTACTTTATATTCATATACGATCTATCCCTGATAATGCGGACTGTAATCTATGAATCCAGAATACTTATACATATATTTGTATTATATATATATATATATATATATATATATAACTTTGCGCCTGATTAAACTACCCCTTTCTTTCACAGGCTTTCAAAAAATTGAACAGGTTTTATTTGTCTACAATCACAATACGTTTTTCGCTGACATATTTTCCGCAATCGTCAATCATTTTCAGTCTATGTTCTGGTTTATCATGACAGGAATATATAACTCACCCTCACCACACTCTGAGCTCACATTTCTATTTAGCGTAGATCTGATAAATAATCGGTTAATCAGGTCTGTTTTTAATTCTTATAATATGTTCCCGCTCTTTACCTTTCGGAAAAGAGTCACGCTTTTTAAAAAAATGTCCTTAAAAATCATTTTCGCACTTACCATCACCTGAAGAAATAGAATCATAGTATTGAAACATGAAAGCTTTTGTGTAACGATTTCAACAGGTTTTTATTATAATCTCTTATAATAAAAATAATAATTATATATGCACACACACACACACACACACACACACACACACACACACACACACACACACACACATATATATATATATATATATATATATATATATATATATATATATATATATATGAGAAAGAACAGTAAGATATATAATCCGGTGTTCTTATTGATATTTTTTATATTTATTTTTACAAAATAGTGCTCAATGTAAATTTACAGAGCATAAATATTATAAATTATCTGATTTAAAATATGTTTTTTCACATCACAGTACTAACTATGTTTCAAAAACTGAAGCTAAAAACTTCAAATTTAATTACATAATTAAATTAAAAGCATTAGTTCCGTTTCATCTTCAAGCGAATTTTGAAATAACCTATTTTTAAATTTACTTAGTTTTAATTGCACATATGAATTTATAATTTCCTGTTTCCAGGGATACATAATTCATAATTTCCTGTTAGGATACAGAGAAATCCAATCATTCAGATATATATATATATATATATATATATATATATATATATATATATATATATATATATATATATAAGTAAAAAATTGTGCAGAAAACCTGTTTCAAAAAAACACATTTGATTTGGGATTTTGGCTGCCCTGCAAGCAATATTCTTTGCTTATTCGAACTGCGAACTGAACGCACTATACATGACTTCATATAACCAGACATTATAACCTTTGAACACTACAACAATTCCCTCTAACTGCTAGTGTATCACTTCTTTCTGCTGCTGATAAACTTTATCGCGAAGATATATCTAAATATATAGTAGCTTATATTTTACATGGCGCTAAATTGATGTAGTATATAAACTATCAGCTGTAAACAACCGCTTCCTCAGATCAATGGTTAAAACTGCTTTGAGTGAGTGAAGTCTGTGGGTCTTGACGAAAACTATCCATCTTTGAAACTTATAGACTGGCGCTATACAATCACAAAAAATAACTTTGTCAAACAACAGAAAGCATAATAAATTGGAAACAATCTGTAACTGGGAGAGTAAATAATGATATCATTTATATGTTGACATTCCTCAGGACTTCCATTAAAGTATAGAAAGGAACAATGCGTCCATCAATATATGCCTTCCTAGTATCTCAAAGATGGCTTCCAAAGGCAATAATAGTAACGTCTAATTGACTTAAGAAATCTGTTTTCCAGAAAAATTTGTTTAATAGAAAGATTTTATAAATTTCAGTCGCCAGAAATGTTGGCTTCTCGGTTATCAACGCCGAATGTTTCCTTTGAGGTAAAAGGCTAATATTAGACATTAAACAAAATTAATTGGAGAACATAAAGGAAAGTATATCAGAGCTTTTGATCAAACAGTGTCACGTAATACTGTAAATATATTAGATGAATTAAAAATCATAGACAACCAGCTTGCCGACCACATTTTCCTACTACATTATTTGAATATTATAAAATGTGGCTTGTCTATGTCAGATGTGATAGAAACTTTTGAATTTAGTTTCCGCAGACAACAATATTCTTGATCAATAGATTGAAACAAGTTATAGAGATGGAGGATTGAGATAACATATAGATCCAAAAGAGTACAAATGGTGACCTATTGATTCTGAAACGACTCTGAACCCGCGGTTAGTACACGGTGCAGCTGCTTAGATTGCTTCACTTTGTAGACAACTCGCCTTTATCTAATTGCCGTAATTTCTCGAAAATTATACGCATCTTTTTTACATTAAATTACAGATGATAGTAGGGTGCGTATTATAGATAGATTTAAACAAACATATTTTTTCGTTATTGATTTATATTAATATATACGTATTTGTTATAGATAGAGATATTATCCCAATTTTCATTTTAAACCCAAAAATAATAATTGTAACATTTTTTGTCAGTATATTTATGCTTATCAGTAATCATATTTTTTATTTGGCGAAAAAAATATATATATAAAAGCCAATTTCGAAGAAATGGGTGTATCAAGTTGACAATTTATTGACATTTTAATTTTCATCAACCCTTTCTATTATAGAATCTGTTGTGGGGCAGACCACTTGTACACAAGATGGACTCGTCCAAAGTATACTTATACTGACAGAGAGAATACCTGCGGGTTGAGATACGTTGAGTCAAGGTTGAGATACGTTGAGTCAGGGTGAGAGATACGGAGACAGTGCACAGGGTGTTCACAAAGAGTAATACGAGAGTCCAGAGAGAGAGAGAGATAATTACGGCTTCACTTACAGAGACTTGTACATATACTTTCTACTAACCCGCATTCCTGGATTACTAATCTTCACTTCAAGTCTGTATTCTTACGTTTAATACACTTATTTTTCTATCTCAATTATTGGCGTTGTTTATTTATTTGTGCAGGATTCCATCCCCGGAATCCACAACAGAATCAATAACTAAATTATGATTAAACAGATTATCATTCACAATATTATCTTCGTCCTGTTCAAAATTATCTTCGGCCTTTTTCATTCTCTTGTCTAAGGATGTTATCTTCAGAGCCGTCCATGGCTGTCGTGAGAGAAAACTTCTTGAAACCTCTCTTTATAACATCCGTACTTACGGAATCCCATTTTGGCGGTAAAATAAAATGTTATATTCGTCGGGAAAACCTCAGGGTCATATTCACCATTACTTTAGCCGCTTAGTTTTCATTTTATTCTTAATGTCAAGGTCGACAAAACGTGTTTTATTTCTGACAATTTTTTTTATAGATGCGTATTATACGAAGGTATAGATATATTTCTTAATTTTTGAATCACTTGTTGGGGTGCGTATTATTTATGGACGCTTATTATTTTCGAGAAATTACGGTAATCAAAGACGACCCTCCAGCAGGTAACAACGGACTTTGCAAAATCAACAGAAATAAACAGACTTTTACCCTGGAAAAAAAAGCAAGGATCTACTCCGGTTTCCAGGTTCATATTCAGAACAAAGATAGAATAGGAATGATTTATCAAAACTTATGACGCGGAATTGGTGTAAGGGGAAAGAACCAGAATGTTTAAAGCTCACAAACCATTCGTTAAACTGGACAAATTTTATTTTAAGAAAACACTAAATTAAGGCGACATAAAATCATTCACTCCTTTTTTGCATAGATCATTCTAGACAATTCACCTGCACCATTTACACTACTTACAGTCATTTTATATTCCAAATTAAAAGACATAAAAAGAGCAAGCATTGGAACTATGGCTGATAGATCTGGAAATCCATGAAATGAAGTAAAAGAGTTCTGTCTTTATGTGCAATGGAATAAATGCGCCCTGCAATCAGGAAAAAAAAACGATTCATTATAACAGACCTCCATTTCATATGGAATCGACAAGCTCCAGTGGGAAACAAGTCTCTGGCATGATAGCATTTAGGAATATGCTTTTCTTGACAACCACCGTTCCTGCAACATATCAAGTGGCGAGAGCAGATGAAGGGATTCAACGCTATAAAACAGATGTTACTTTTTTGGCTGATATTCCTTGGGAACCAAAGCTGAAAACTCCCCTTCACTGTGTGTATGTCGTTCGATTAACGATGGATCTGCACACGTGGTCTTCCATGCAATCAACGTTTTTCACGAATCAAATTTATGATATTGATGACAATGAATGTATGAAATATATGTGTGTGTGTGTGTGTGTGTGTGTGTGTGTGTGTGTGTGTGTGTGTGTGTGCGTGTGCAAGACTGTTCGATAAATCGAATCGAGTCTCAGTCATTGTGTGTTTATTTAAAAATACGCTTAAATTCACCTTCATCCCTGGCGTGCGCCAACGGCTGAGTGGAAGAATCCCCGACTGATGCCAATTCAGTCGAGTGTCGATCCTAGCTAGAGGCAACCGGACGTCTAGACACACTGATGAGCTGTGATACAGTGAAACAGTCTGTCTGTGGATGACAATATATATATATATATATATATATATATATATATATATATATATATATATATATATATATATATACATACATATATATATATATATATATATATATATATATATATATATATATATATATATATATATATATATATATATATATATATATTAATAAACAGTAATCTTCTGGGGCCCTTGAAGAAGAATGTTCGACAGCCGTGAAATGTAATCTACTTGCCATTCCATAAATTCACGCGGCAGTTCAATACATTTGGCAGAGTATTTATCAGTTGAAATACTGATTTGGGAAATTCGCCACCTCCCTCTCGATATACAATATAAGCAATGATTTTTGGGACACCGTCTGCATTTCGAAAATTAATTACCAAATCGATTCGGTATAGAGTGTCTTTCTTTTAAGTTTTAATATATTTAATAGTAATAATAATAACGAAATTAAACAAATTAACCCATTACTTTTAAAGTTTCCTTAAAAATGTATCTCTTTTTATCTAATCTAATCTGGATAATCCGTTAGATTTTAAATTTTTGATAACACCTTCACTAAAAAAAATGACGCCATGCACGAGAGAGTTAAACGCTTTTTAGCTTAAAAGGATTTCATAATCTAAAGGTGTCACATTTTTCATTATTCTTTTTTTTACTTTTCGACATTCCTGTGAATTAAAAATTCTTTCCCATAAATATCGTATAAAAACGTAGAAATTATAATTCTATATAAGATATAAATGTCCTTTTAAGGAATGACAACTGCGATCGTCTGATGTAACTTATTATATGGCTACCGTCGTTAACTATTTAACAAGTTTCAAATGTAAGTTTCCAAAAACAGGTAATTAAAGCTATGACATTGAATAATGATTTTATAGTTACCTGGAAGACTGCCGTTACATTTCCTTCCCAACGTAATATTACCTATTATCCCCTCCACTGGTGTAAGAATCAATTATTATTAAGAATGCACAAAAATACTCTTGCGTTCTGACCTTATCTCGTACTTAGTCAAGCAATGATGGCAATATTTTTTACTTTCAAAATGGTATTTTTATACTTTAATAATGTTTCATTCGGTTTAGTAGTTCAGTATTTACCCATAGCTGGGACCCTTACAGGTGATACCACCACGGATCAAGCTTGACCTGGGAACAACAGCAAATAAGACGTGGTTCAATGTCCCTCAAAACCTCTAATACCCCGATCTGATGTAGATTAATGTCATAACCAGGACTAAATATTACATGAAAACTCAATTTCTGCACTTTTCACTAGATGGTTGCATTTTTTACTTCTGTAACTGTTTTTCCAATTTCCCTGTAAAAGGTTTCATTGGAATATCTTATTTTGGCGATAGAACCTACAACGCTTTTCATATCTTGTTCTCTGTACCTTTAACTGCAGTTTCTCTTTTAGCACTCATCTTACTGCATTTGCGGGTTGAGACAACTGGGTTTCCTGAGATGTTATCCACTATCGATAACCTACATGTGATTTCCTTTATTTCTCGCATCAGTTTTGCCTTCTAAGTTGGCTGAATTTGTATGTTGTTTGATCTTTTCAATGTATTGACCGCAAGCTTTCCAGTAGCTGTCAAATCTGTTACATATATGGTATTTTATTTATTTCTGCAATGTTTTACAGTGGTTTGTCCGTTAACAGTGTCTCCAGTGCAGTGTTATATATTTGTACAATGTGCTTATTGAACATTGTCATATGAGGAGCTGTTCTCTTTCTGACATATGTGTACGAGTTACTCTGCTGAGTATTTGGATGATGTGGTTTTTCGCTTCGGTGATTTCCCCTCGGTTGATTTCAAGGTATTCTATCCTAATCTGGAAAACTGCAGGTTATGTCACAGGTAGATTCTCTGGTTTTATTTCCTGGGAGATTATTATTTCATATCTCATTTATTTTATTTTTTAAATAATCTTTTGTTATTGTTGAGATCAATAAAACATCCTTCGTCGCCACTGTTGAGATGTTGAGTGTTTCCACGTGAGTATATGGTAATAACGAACAAACACAGTCGTAGGGAAAAATACTGGTATATTCAGAGAGGTATTTACATCAGAGAGATTAGTAGTAGAACGAACGTAGGTTAGTAGTAACAATAAGTAATAGTAATAAAGTCCAACGGTATCTTCCGGTCGAGAAACGGAAGTGTAACTGATCACTACAGAAGTCTAACTCTGCACTGCACTACACTGCTACACTCCTTCCAGTCTCTAGAACTACTTTTCTATTTATAATAATAGGATCAGTCTATTGTGGTTGTGAAGGTGGGTGCGCCCCAACAGTTATATTATTTATTTCTACTTTCATCTCTTTATTGTTTGAGTGATGGGGTATTGTCTTCTGTCTTATATATAGTTTTAGCTGATCTATTTCTGCATCTGAGTGCCTTTTGTTGCGTGCGATGTTCTTGCGGACATTGGCAACAATGTTCCCTACCATAGTTCTCCATATCTGGTATGTCTGATCCCTGCTATTCTTTTATGCATTTGCGAGTGCGGTGAAAAAGGATATCATGACTTGTTGATAATATTCACGAGAGCATTTCGTTCGCTTTCTTTCTATAAGTTGATTTGTTATTGAGACACTTGGTCCAAGGTTGGAAATAATCTGGGTTTTGTTTGACGAGGTGTCTCATCGTTGTTGGTAGATTTTGTTTCAGTGACAGATTTTTCGGCCTCAGACTGGTTCTTCTGTGAGGCACGCAACTCTTGTTGACGCGGGTGACGGCTGATACGGTATGAGTAATTGTTCGTAGTCATTGAGATTTGTAATGTTTTGCATTTTATCCTTGACCGCTAAGGGTAATTTTGTTTAAGGTACGCACATCTGTCGACCAAGAATAAAGAGTTCGTCCTGTCCATGAGATATAGAGGGGTATATTCAGATGTCCATGTTCAGCATCTAATACTATGTTCAGTGGGGTGGCATAGTTTTTTGTAAATGATACTGAATATAAGTCTTAACTTTAAATCGCAATGACCACTACCAGATGAAATGTCAGAAGCGGAGATACTTTTACATTGATAGTAGTCACAAAAACACACACACACAAAAATAAAATTTTTAAAAATAAAATTTTTAAAAATAAATTTAAATAAAGTCACTGACTTAAAATAAGATTAAAGAAAACAAAAATGTAATTTTAAATTGTAAAAAAAAAATAGCATAGCTTTCATTTTAAAAGGCGGGCACCGAATGTCATCCGACAAACGTTCAAACGTGCCAATGAAAGTGATAGTAAGCAAGTTTATCATCCCCTGTTACTATTATTATTATATGAGAATAATTTTATATGAAACGCATACTAATTTGTTTCGAAAATAGTATATACAATTCGATCAATGCAATATAGCAACATATATCTATCCACATAGATTGTTTTCTTTTACACAACCACGCGACAATGATATGAATATAGTTAGCACAGTTTATGTTAAAAAATATGTTGAATGTTTGCCTAAGAACGTGGATTATATATCAGCATAAACGGCCGTCAGTCATAATTTTGACGGTTGAAGTCACGCAATCCATGATCCCAAGTTTGACGCAAAGTCAGATTTTTACTATGATCCAGACAATCACTTCATTTGAGTTATATTTTGAAACAATCAAAAGATTTCGTAGTATGCTACACAAAATACGATAATTAATATTTGTGTAAATTTAAATCATTGTAATTTTTTTTTGTCTCTAATGGAACTCTGAATATGTCTTCAAAACAAAAATGGTGAAGTCTACTCTTGTCTGTTGACAGACCGTGATAACTATGGTAAGTTTAAGAAGCTATAACAGGAAAGAAATGTTAAAAATACAACAACAAAAAAAAACATAATTTTACCGGTTTTACTTCCTTGTATTCATTCTTTCATCATCTTGAATACATGTATATATTTTCGCAGGCACAATTGTCGCGTTGTTTTGTAGATTTTATAAAGCACCGGGAGTCGAAATCCCTCAAGTTGCCCTCTGGGCTTGAAATCAAATGTCATGGCCGATTTAACTCAGGAAATGATATGGTTTTCCATAGCATGAGGCGTCAAGGACGTTTTAATTAAACTAAGGAACGCTCTTCAGGGGATTTTCACAGCCTGAATTTTACACATTGCATCAAACATGTGTGGATATTTAATATTCGATGCTACATTCAAATCGCGTAAGTTATTTAATTATTTCTCAATCACGATCCCTGGAAAAAAATGAACTCTTCTCCACACGCCATTGCTAAAAAAATAGTCCTTTGTGACCAATGTGTAATGTATTGGTGATTTATTAATGGTTCACTTAACCTTCCCCAGATAAAATAGATTTAGTTACATTAGCTATTGTTTAAAATATATGTGCCTTTAGTTTAAAATTTTTTGACATGGAAATTAAATTTGCCGAGCTGAGATAAACTCTGGCCTCGTCAATTATATTCACTTTACCATTTTGTAAAATGTCTGTATTTATTACTTCTCTCCTATATCTTTGGACTAAACAACAAACTAAGCTCTTTAGCCTAGGGTAATAATAAGCAGGTAAAACTGGAGGCACTGTGGTGTAATAGATAGCGGCGCGGATTGATCAATCGGAAAGCCAAGTTCGAATTCCAGTCGAATCCATTACATACACTTACATACTAATACCCTTGGAAATGTCCTCTTCTCTCCCCATCTATGGGTAAATAGCAGGACAGACCGCGTTCTGGAGCCTTGGTTGGTAACTGGTCTACCGCAGAAAGAAATGGCAAACGACTGCGGGAATAAATCTGCCTCGTCACTCATGTATCGAAAGATATATGATCGCTTTAGCGTATATCACACATTTGGAAACTGCAAATTCTAAACACCGGATAAAGCATTGAGAAACTAATATATTTCCCAAGTAATCATGGCAATTCACATATAATGAATAAATGTAACAGAGATTGTGGAGAAACTAATCGGCCATAGCTCGAAGGTACATGCCATTTTTAAAAGATGCTCAAGCGAAAATACCGCCACTTTGTTTCTAAATTGATAGTAAATCAGCTGCTACGCGAAAGATTTAGATAATAAATCGATGGAAGTAAAATTTCCTATTGAAATATATGTGTTCAACATCAACTGACTGAAACAAACGTCAATTACAATTTGAAGTTTCAAGTTATTGTTCAGGATGCGAAAAAGTTATTCGCGGAAAAGACACTTTTTCGCAATGTAAAATGGATTAAGATCCAGTAAATCCCAGAAAAATCGTGTTTATATCCAGAACAACTTCTAAAATCCCAACCTGAAGGAAAATAACCGAGAGAAACTTATTCTTTCAGATTGATGAGATTCAAAGAATTAAGATTTCCGCTTAATTCCCAACCACTATTTATTATATCCATCAGACATCCAAGCTTACAGCTACTCATCTAATTACTGACCAGGCTCGATGTTGCTTACCTTCGACGACCGTAAGGGAACCGGTATTTCAATGTAATGTTGCTCTAAGTCACCTTTCTAGAGGAAGAATATATGAATTAAAGAATTTCTATTGTGAAAATTAACACAGCGGACGAGGCTGGAATTTGAACTCAGCACGCCGATTTCAATTTTAATCTTGGTGACCTTTACACTAGCCGCACATTTACTTTAAGCAATATCAATGAAATAGCGTGACTCTATTTTGACGGACATGACGTTGAGTACGCTGTTATTAGATCCCCAATGCATCATCCATTGACCTTGTGGAGGTTGTGTTAATGGATTAAATTATATTGATGAAAAATTGTTGAGTAAATTAGGCTGCGTGACGAAATTAACAATTTCCTCTCACATTAAATTTTAGTGTTCAACAAACACAGAATAAGGACAACATGAGAAACAACAGTTTTTGCACAAGAATGAATAAAATATTTATATAAACAAGAGATGCAAACAACTGGAGTAAAAAGTTAGTTTTAAAAAGTTCAAACGTCCTTTTATGTTTAGATGAAAAGTTATCCAAGTTCTGGTTTGATAGGTTATAATTTGTTGAATGGTCTGTACAAAAATGAGAAAATGTGTTTGGATATTATTGTAATTTAAGAAAAAAATAAACAGTTCAAGCTTGTACTTATAGTGGAGGAAGATTGTTTTCGACTTACTTTAAAGTTTACGGAATTGTCGCTCTTTGATTTGTTTTCACTTGTTCGAAGAGAATATTCTAGTTGGGGGAAGTGGTTCTTAACAAGCTGTGTTTATGTTAATTGCGATAATTAACGTTGAGCTTGAAAGTGTATGAAAAAAATCCGCGTACTAAGTTGAATGTGGAAAACTTGAGTTGATTGTTCGTGATAAAATATTACTGTGTGAGTGGGTGTTCTTTCAGGCTGGAATCATGTTAAGGAACTTTAACGTAAAGCCTGGAATTGTGTGACGAGTTCAAAGGATTCCGATCGGCTCACTGTCGAAGATGAAAGACGTTTCATATTTTATTGCTAACTTTGGTCACGTGTTAGGCTCACAGAGGCTTGAAAGATTTTGGCGGAAATATTTTTTTTGGTCAGGTCAAGAACTAGGTCGATGTTATTAAATATTAAGTGACCAATTAGAAGTTGTGATTTTCTGAAAATATTTATTAAGCTGAACAATCTCCTTGATCCACGTTTTTGTACAAACGGTGGTAGCGGGATGCTAAAACCAGAACGTCCCATCCTTTTAGCAACGGCGTGTTTATTAATAATCGTATACATATTCTACGTGAAAGACTGTGTCATATTATAACATCCAAGGAAAGCTATGAAATTCGGCGAAATAAATATTAACAGAATCAGCTTGTCAACTTTTACATTACCGTGATCCGACTTTTTACTGTTCAATGCTTCAAATATAAAGATCGATATTATTGCTTTAATAATGATCTTTTGCGCAACATTTCCTCAAATAAATATTTATATTTCGCTTACTCTGACCACAATTTCAGAATTATGGCATCTAGTGAGGATCCAGATTACTATACGAGCAAATTAATATGTGAGACAGCTATCGGTATTTTCCCCTTCCACCTAATATTTTTATGCAATTAGGAATAAATATTATGTTACCTTCACCCACCCACCCACATTAGCACCTTTACAAAAAAAAAAAACGGTGACATTACAGTTAGATTGTTATCACGGATACAGATCTAGGGGTCTATCATGCCGAGGCTTTGTGTGTGATTGTATTTCAGTTGTTTTCTCTGTCCATTGAAATTCCAATCCGTTTGCATCGTGTCAAGACCAGCTGTCGCTGAAATAACAACCTGATTTCAATTTATCAACATCCGGACGTCACCTTCTGGATTTCTTTGTTTCTGTTCTGTCCACATAGTCATGCCATGACATATGTTGTTTCGATGACAGTCGAAAATGATAACCCTAAACCACTTCCCAGGGACCTTTGACCTTGGAAACCCTCAGGAACACGAGACATCGAAATGTTTATCCGATTAGACTGATTAATTGTGCAGCTTTTCCTTCATGTTTCTAACCGTTGCATTCGATGTTCAAATGTTTAAAGCTATGGTTCTGATCTGTCTATATTTCTGAGATGAGGTATTATGTTCATTATTTACATTATCCGGACTATTGTCCTCATCTTTGTCGCCATATTTATTACAACGTTTCGGCCTTTCAGTATCTGTCTATATTTCTGAGATGAGGTATTATGTATATTATTTACATTATTGGGACTACTGTCCACATCTTTGTCGCCATATTTATTACAACGTTTCGGCCTTTCAGTATCTGTCTATATTTCTGAGACGAGGTATTATGTATATTATTTACATTATTCGGACTATTCTCCTCATCTTTGTGGCCATATTTATTACAGCGTTTCATGCAACTAGAACAGTCTACTCCAGTGAGCAAAATATAGGGTTCAGTTCGACATTCCAACCACTTGAAGAAGGCCGGATCGTACAACGGCAGAAGCGTTGTAATAAATATGGCGACAAAGATGAGGACAATAGTCCGAATAATATAAATAATGTACTTTGGTTCTGAGTTTTAAAAAAAAATTCGTTGCTAGAAATATATTCTAAAAGGGGAGTCTGTAATCAAGTGGAATGGTCCAGTATTAAGAAGAATGTAACTGAAACGTCTGTCTACGATCTGTAAGTATTGAAGGAAGGATATTCATGTAATAAAACGATTCTTTAATGTTTATTATGTGTTGGTCTGTTTAATGAAACAAAGCATGATCTGATTTACCCCCACAGGACTTGTCCTACCAAAGGAAATAAAGAAAATGTATAAATAACAGTTGCTTAATTTGTTAGATATATTATTTTCTTTATTTAATTCATTTTCAGCGGTCATGTGAATTTGCAGTGATATCGGTCATATTACGCTCAAAAATAATGCCCTGTCTCTTTCTCAAACGCATACTCTCTGTGTGTGTGTGTGTGTGTGTGTGTGTGTGTGTGTGTGTGTGTGTGTGTGTGTGTGTGTGTGTGTGTGTGTGTGCCTCCATCTCATTCTCTAGGCACATCTTGAGGTTTAGAATATCAGGAAAAGTGTTCAGTCCCAGAAGATTCAACACCAACTCCAAGAATTTTGAGATCCTAATTCGAGATTTGCTCCATACAAATAATGCAGACTTTATAGTACATTTAGAAGATCTCATAATGATTCTCTTATCTACCGCTTGTGATACCTTTTGACTGAGGATTAGCCCGAGGAAGACAAAAGTGTCCGTCACACCTGCGCCATAGAAAGAGCTAATAAGAGTTTTTAGATTACCAGGCTGCTGGTTGTTGACACTTCCTCATATCTTTGAAGTATTATCTCAAAAGACGGATGTTGAAATTGTTTCACGCATTCATAAAACAAGTGTTGCATTCATTAAACTGGAAAGTGGAGCCTGTCTGAAGTTATTATGAAAATCAAATAAACCTCAATATCTAAAAAAATACTGAAATGGACAAAAAGAATGTTAAACATAAAAATGTCTTTAAATAATTTTAGGACTTTGTCCATTTCATAATGTGTGACGTCATTTGTTTACATTTGATACGCCATGAGCAGTTATGAATGTACGTGAAAGATTCATGGAAGATTGAAGTTTATAAGCAGTAAATTCGACCTTGCCAACCGAACGATCCTCAGTGGCCGAATCGGTTAAAAAGGCACGTCAGGCTATATGACGGTTCCGTATACGATACAGGTTCGAATCCTGTCTGAGGACGAATATTTTCTATGAAAATTTCTCGGACATTCAGGCCGGCAAATGTTATTTAATACTGTTTATTATAAACAGAGCATTTACTTAAATACTTGTATCTATAAAAAGAATGTTAAACATAAAAATATCTTCATATATATATATATATATATATATATATATATATATATATATATATATATATATATATATATATATATATATATATATACCGACCTGTTCTGTCGCTATTGTCGTGTGTTCCAGCGTTTTCATATCATCATTTGAACTGAAAAAGAACATGGTGGTACACAGGAGAGATTTAGAGCATGCAGATCTAATAAATTTAATCAAGGATACAAAATTTCTCTATCATATCTACGTGATACCTATGAATTTAAATGCTGGTATCAAAAGTCATCTCTGTGGCAATGAAGGTCGAAACGAGATGGAAGCCATTATAAGTCATATGAAGAGTGAGGAGACGGTTCTCCTCTAAGTAAGATGATGATCATAACATGAAGATATATTAGGCCGATGAAGAAAGAAACACCAACATTAATAATAATAATTATTGTATATTAGTCTGACTTTAGACGAAGTGGTTAGAACGTTCGCATTCTGAACATGCGACCCGGGTTCTCACCGTGGTCGAGTTGTCAGGAAGGAGACTTCCTGATGTTATCGGACTGGATAGGTAGATCCCTGCGGACGGCACCTTTGGAAAGTGCCTGAAAACCATACCACGAGTTGACCCAAAACTTGTGAGTGAAAACTGGGTAGTCGGAACCCTTGGGGGCCGTTGATAGCTGTGCTAGCACGGAATCACCGTGGCCGAGTCTTTGAGCGTTCTTGGCTTGTTGAAATTGTTGTTCACGCTAGAAAACACGCTCTTTCCCAGAAACTATAACTAAGATCTGCTCAACAGAGTTGCAGTATAAACCACAGTTTGGCTCTTTGGGTGTTGAATAAAGGCAAATAAACCTGAGCAAGCGTCTCGTAGTCAGGTTTCCTAGAATATGAGCGGCCAGCTATACATACAGACCAAATAGAAGCATGATGCAAAAAGATGTTAAAGATAGGATTAATTTGGCACGCATGCGTCCTTTCTTAACAAGAATTGCAACAAAATTGAACTATTAGGATATTTTTTGTTTTATTACCCTGCTGAATTGGCCGGGATTCTACCCCTAAGCCGTTGGTGCACGCCTGGGATGAGGGTGAATTTAAGCGTATTTATTTTTAGATAATAACATAGTGACTGAGAGAACTCGATTCGCTTTACCGAGGAACCTTGCATTATTAGCACTAATAATTAATGTTAACAAACATACACTTCATCCCCAGACCGCTCAACAGAAATAATTTTTCAGGAGCATTATATTGAATTTGAATTATTATATATATATATATATATATATATATATATATATATATATATATATATATATATATATATAGAATACATATATATATATATATATATATATATATATATATATATATATATATATATATATATATATATATATATATTTGTGCAGGTATGTAGAAAAATAGGAAAGAACACTTTAGGTAAATAATCCGGAGCTCTTTAGTATTATTGTTTTTATTTTTTTAAAAACAGGGCTCCATACAGAAGTAGATCGTAAATTATAATTATATATATATATATATATATATATATATATATATATATATATATATATATAATTCTTTTTAATCCTTTCGTCCCAAACAGTGCAAGAGGCAAGGGATTGCTAAGTGTTAGAGAATATGAAAAAGAAAACAACAATATTAAGGAGAGCGAACATTAAAAGAATAAGAATTAAGAAAACTGTAAACTGTTGGCATTGCGTTTGGATTTTTGAATATAAAAGTTGTCGAAAGTTAGGAAGCAAGAAGCTTGAAAAGCGTTCCATAAGTAAAACGTGCGATTAAAGAAACTATTAGCAGATAACATACGGTAACATCTAGCCATTTCAAATGTAAAATGATGAGTCATCACCGCCAATCTAGTACTGTTCTTAAATTCGTGAAGTCTACATAGTATGGAGGAAAGTTAAATTGAACATTTACCATGAAGATATTTACAGAAAATATACAGGGAAACTACATCACGGCGGTGGAAAAGTGATATAAGCCGAGATGTAAGTCCAGCAAGAGTAACATTACCGATTCCTCTTCGGATTGTATTATGATAGTCTAATTATATATAAGGAGAAGCAGATCAAATGTGTCAGCACTGTTCAAAGGAAGGAAGAATGCTAGACTTATAAATATGTATGATAAATTCTGGCGAGAAAATTCTCCAGCACGATACAAGTAACGAACTTTCTTAGCAGAAAACCTAACAATTGATTCAATTTCATTTGTCCACTTCATTTCAGCAGAAAACGTTAGTCCTAGACGGCGCAATATATCATTCTTCTACATGCTAGCATTAGCCATGATAATGGAAGGTAAAACAGGTTCCTTCAGACGATTAACAGAGAGCGAATTCCTTTGGGGGCGTCAGAATTAATAACGTATTTATTGGCCCAGTTAACAAGAGGATGTATATCATTCTTATAGATCAGCTAACAAGATGACTTTAACGAAGCCCTTAGACTTAATATTAAGACAGCAATAAGCGTTTGCTTAATCAGCATAGATACCAAGTTGGGAACAGATGTCATCAGGAAGGTCGCTGATAAAGATTAGGGCAAAACAAATGTCCAAATATGGACCAGTATGCCAAACCCTCTCAAACGTCTTGGAAATATCACCATTCTTAACTAAATCGTGACAGGTTTTTCCAGCAATAATCATTAACACATCAAAAGTTGACCTAGAGAGGCTAAAACCATATTGATTATCTGAAGTAAGGCACAGCAAGGAGAGATGCTTATCCTCGTCATAGTTGATGATGGCCAAAAAGATGTAGAAGGCTGATATTGAGCACTTTATCCCATAAATATAGCACACCTTAAGACTATATTTCTTCATATATATATATATATATATATATATATATATATATATATATATATATATATATATATATATATATATATATATAAGGCTATATTTCAAGAGAATCCTTGGTAGATAAAGATTTTGATACCCCAAGAAAATTATATCGATGCTGCCAATCTTATCCACATAGCAAATTTCAATTGACAATTCAGTGTGGAGAGGTTAGGCTACTATTTCATTGGTCGGCAATGATATTTATAAGCCAATCATAAAGCAAATGGGAACAGAACTCTTACAATGGAAATAAGTTTGAAAAGTTGTGTTTTTTAACAGCAAACTATCCAGATCTGAAATAATTAACTCCTACATCACTGTTTATTGGTTTTGTTTCGGGGAGAAGTTATTTTATATAAACTGGTTCGTGTCGGATTTAGTTTTGGAAAAGTATGCTATCCTATACCAATGATTTTATATTGTCAATGCTCTCACCGCTGTCATATCTGATAAAAAAACGACATTTACACAGGATCAATTCTTTACCTATCTTAGAATGTTGAATTATCATTACGGCGACTCCTATTTTATTGACATACGATGTGGAGAATACAGAAGTCATCTTTGATGTTTTCAGTATAATCAATGCAAAAAAGTGCATGTGTCTAGTGATGACGAGACGGTCTCCGACCTGCCTCGTCGTTATCCACAAATTTATTTTCAAGAATTTTCGATCCTAACTCTTTTTGTATTAGATTTATAGAAGGTACGTTGGCAAAGATAAACGAAGAGAGTTGTTGTAATAATAAGGAAGTATCCAATTCAAACTGTTTCAGTACTAACTGTATAAAAAGCGTCTAATTATTAACGGTTCAGCCGAGCAGAATAAATTTCTTAAGTTAATATTCGACGTTCTCTATTTCTTACAAAAGTGCTCAATATCTACACTTTAAAACCAATTCACAATATTGCTCCCGTGACCAGTGGTTTCAAAGAAGAGAAAAATGTCTTCATCACGCTAAGCAACATGTCGCCACAAAACAATAGGAAACATAAGTTTTGATTTATAATATTACTGGAAGAATTAAGATAAGATTTACTAAGACATGTTTTAAAATCTATCAATTTATTATATGTTGGTCCAGTGACCAGTGGTTTCAAAGAAGAGAAAAATGTCTTCATCGCGTTAAGCAACATGTCGTCACAAAACAATAGGAAACTTAAGTTGTGTTTTATAATATTACTGGAAGAATTAAGATAAGATGTACTAAGGCATGTTTTAAAATCTATCAATTTATTATATAGAAAAAATTCTTTGTAGTGTGTGAAAGTAAAATCACCTTGATATCCTAAAAGATACAAATCATACGATGCACCGATCAAAAATTCTTCGAAAAAAAAAATTAATGAAAACTAAATGCTACGTTAATTTAACTGGGTATTATGGAATTTCGAATTGCTTGTCTACACTTTGACATAAATTATATTTGTAACCATTATTTTTCAATAAATTCCCAATGAAAATATAATATTTCTTCCGCATCTCTGTGTATATTTCAATTCATTGATTATGTTAATATATAACTATACTGCATTTTCATCAGTTATACAGATAAAACACCTCGAAAAGCTTTGTTAAATATATTCGTGAAATGGCGATAAAATGTTGCTAAGCTGAAATCGGATTAAATAAACAAGATATTTCAATTGACATTTGATTAGTGCTTCCATTGGAGGGCTTTCACTGTAAACCTTATCAAGTGAAAACATATAAGCTGTATATTTTATAGTTATTATTATTTCCCACATATTCCGAATGAATGGTGATCCGATTAAAATAAATTACAATAAAAATACTAGAATGATATTGCATATCATTTTCATTTCAAATGTAAACATTTTGAATGCAAAACAAATAAAATCGTGAAATATCTACCGGGTTAGATTAAATAAAAAGGTTCAGTTCGGAAATCCCAGCTGGATATTCGGATCGACAAGCACCTGATGAAGGTCACATAATACAACAGCCGAAACGTTGTGATAATTACAACAAAGATGCGAAGAATAATCCGCATGTAAATAATGATAACTACGATATCCAGAAATTCAGAAAAAACATAGGTCTCAGTGTGAGTCATGTTCGCAAGCTTTTTGCCCCAGTGAAGGCTGGTAAACATCTAGCTGCTTTGATCACTAAGCTGCGAGTTCTTGACAGCGGTGGGGAAGTGACTGAAGTTGAGATGCCAAGACATGACAGATATCATTACACACACTTCTTTGGGTTTTTTTTTTTTCGAGAAATAATTTTAAAAAGTACTGAAATCAGGTTTAACATTTATTTTCATTGATTTATAATAAACAAAATAAGCTAATGGCGAATGAAATATAGCGGAATTGATTTTAAAGAAAAAGAAATAGATTATGCAATGTTAATGAAAATTCGTCAAATTAAGTCTGCCACGGATGAAAAAACAAATAATATAACGAGGATTTTTTTAATCGCTGTTGCATGATGATTCTTTCTCTTCTAATGTCATTCTCAACTTTTTCCCCTTTTCGTTTCGCTTTTGTTTTTGAATTTTTTTAAACGAAAGACACTTTTTAATTCTGTGTGTGTTATTGCAAATGTCATAGCTGAATGCTGGCTTTCTTTCCATAAAACCGAGAATAGTTTTTCCAATAGCTTTTTCAATTACAATCCAACTTTCATCACGATAATGCATCTCGTCTATGTTTCGTTGTCATCCTTTCCTCTTATTCCCATCATCTGTTGTTCTAATAAAAGCCCTTAGCGTGAAATAGACACAAGCAATTATGCAAAGTATTTTTTCTGAAACACAGAAATATCAAATCAATTAAATATCACCCCAAATAGTTTAAATATACGCATCAATTTGATGTCTGTGTATGGTGATTCCTGATATGAGACATTCCGGATATGAAGAATTCCGGATATGAGTTATTCCGGATATGAGGTGTTCTATTGTATTAGGAAACAGGACAATTTCGTTAGAAATAATGCAAAAAGTGTGCAAATATTATATAATATCAGTTTTGCTATATGGGATTGAATGCTGTACATTTTTCTCACACACAAAGACTTGAGGCGACACATATGGTTCTACAGAAGGATATTGAGAATACCAAGGATAAATAGAGTAATGAATGAGGAAGTTTGAATGAGAATGGAAAGAAAATGGACTATAAAATCAGAAAGAGGTGAAATTTCTGGATCTAGGTAAATTGCTCGCAATCGATTGCTCGACGGTAAATTGCTCGCAATCAATTGCTCGAAAAATAATTTCTCGAACTATCAGTTGCTCGAAAGGCAGATTGCTCGAATTAATTTCGAAGCTCGAAGCAGCACGTAAACTACGCCGTCTCAAGACACGTCACTATGACAAGAACCATACGTAATCTACGCGCAAGGGAAAATGCTGGACTCGCCTTGCCTAATAGCTACCTCGATCTTAACATCCCAAAATTTACAAGAATTTTGAACAGAGCAATATGTTGGAGGAGGGAGTGCAGATGAGGGCAGAAAATGTACCGTGACCGATTAAAGAACATTTTATCAAACTATGACACAACAAATAATGTTGAAGAATATTTAAGTGTTGCATATAATATTTCATACTAATAGAGTAAATATTAGCAACAATAGTTATTTTTTTTCATTTTTTAAATCATGAAGAATAACAGTAATAATAAAAATGTACACTTTATAAGACCTGCTATATAAATGTACTCGTTCTTCAATTTTAACTGTTCAGTTAACAACAATAATGCTGTATTATTTTATCTTATAGTAAATATTAGAAAAAATGTAGTTTTATTTTTTTTAACCACAGCCGTTCAAGCAATTGATAGTTCGAGAAATTATTTTTCGAGCAATTGATATCGAGCAATTTACTGTCGTTCAATTGATTTTGAGCAATTTACTGTCGTTCAATTGAGTTTGAGCATTTTACTGTCGATCAATTGAGATTGAGCAATTTACTGTCGATCAATTGAGTTTGAGCAATTTACTGTCGATCAATTGAGATTGAGCAATTTACTGTCGATCAATTGAGTTTGAGCATTTTACTGTCGATCAATTGAGATTGAGCAATTTACTGTCGATCAATTGAGTTTGAGCATTTTACTGTCGATCAATTGAGATTGAGCAATTTACTGTCGATCAATTGAGATTGAGCAATTTACTGTCGATCAATTGAGATTGAGCAATTTACTGTCGATCAATTGAGTTTGAGCAATTTACTGTCGTTCAATTGAGTTTGAGCAATTTACTGTCGATCAATTGATTTTGAGCAATTTACTGTCGATCAATTGATTTTGAGCAATTTACTGTCGATCAATTGAGTTTGAGGAATTTACTGTCGTTCAATTGATTTTGAGCAATTTACTGTCGTTCAATTGATTTTGAGCAATTTACTGTCGATCAATTGATTTTGAGCAATTTACTGTCGATCAATTGATTTTGAGCAATTTACTGTCATTCAATTGATTTTGAGCAATTTACTGTCGATCAATTGATTTTGAGCAATTTACTGTCGTTCAATTGATTTTGAGCAATTTACTGTCGATCAATTGATTTTGAGCAATTTACCGGGTATCGAATTTTCTGGTGTAAATAGATAAGACCTGGAAACCTTTGTGCAAAGAAGGCCATTGGTAACAAGAGGGACAGAGGAGAGCAGAAAGTGACATACCTGACGAGAATGTGTAAATGGATGTCAGAACAGGATTTGGGAGGGATATGGAGAATCTATCATTGCTAACAATTACGAAAGATAAGAAATTATGTGCAGATGTATTTGTCTATGTTCTGAAGAGATATGCCACAAAGAAAAATAGAAAATTAATCCTTTGAACTAAATTCATATTTCGTCTAGAATAATGATGATGGTGAGTATTTTTCAAGCATTATTTGAAATAAGAGTTCAAATAAATATGACAATCGAAACATTTTGTATCAGTTTAACAAACGAGGAACAAAATAAGCATGCCGAAGATAAACTATCTTTAATAAAATAATAAACGTACCATATCAAATAGTCAAAGAAGCAGGAGATTGGGTGAGAATTGAAGCAAAATATTTATTCGTGATAGCATATTTATTTGGTACATAAGGACACTATTATATAGCGTGAAATGTATATTGTATTATAAATAGGAGGCTGATCATCGAGAATCACAGGGTGTAACGATATAAAGATTAGTTTCTTTAAAACATACAGAAACATCCTTGTAAGTACGTGACATACAAAATAACAAATGGCGTATTTCCAGCTGACACGGACAATTAAGTTTCCATTAAGGAAATTATCTAGTCTGGGAAAAATTTCGTAATACTTATGTTTGATGTATACGACTTCGTTAATTAGTTAACACACACACACACACACACACACACACACACACACACACACACACACACACACACACACACACATATATATATATATATATATGTAGATAGATAGATAGATAGATACATACATACATACATACATACATACATACATACATACATACATACGGTCGAGATGGAGTGAAGTCGTATTAAATTACGCAAAAATGAAATAAAGCTGTTATCTTATTTTAAAAGATATATTTGGGAAAATTGCACAAAAATATCTTGAAATACTAAAGAGTAAATTTGTTCAATAACATCGCCATTGTCTGTAACCAAGTCCTCCTGACGACTTCATAATCTCCCTACAACTCTTCTAGAAAGTTTACATTTTTAAGTTGGTGAAGACAGCCGTAATCCTTGCCTTCAGTTTATCTTTGGTGTTACATGGAGTATTGTTGGTCTCAGGAACCGCACACATAATAATCAAGGGGTTGCAGTCTGGGGAGTTAGGTGGCCAGATGTAACGAGGGATTTGCTCGCAGAAATTGTTTGACAATCATGTCTAGGTTCTCCTGCTTGTGTGACATAGTTCGGAGTCCTGATGTCAGACACAGGATCTTCCAGTAGCCATCCTCTTGAACCAGGGCTGAAGTACCCCATTAAGGCACTTTATATAGGCCTTTTGTTGAGTCTAAGGCCCTCACCAACAAATCCGTGTGTTCTTTATTTATCATAACGATGAGAGAGTGTTTTCTCAGCTGCCGAACATTGGTAATCACAGTTAAACTCATACAACTCTTTCGGAATCATCTGAACTGTCCTCAGATTGACATCCAAACACTCTGAAAATGTTCATCGTGGAACTTCTGGCGCGAATGACAAGAAGTACAACATGGCGTTTCCAAATTTTGTCGAAGTGAATTGCATCATTTTACTCTTTTTTTCTCTCACAGATGGTGCCCAAATGATCCAACTATACAGTGAAGTCAACAAAATCAAAATCAGATAACACGCATGCGCGAAATTAAAAATATAAAATGGTGAGAAATTACCTATCGCACCCTGTATACATATTCTTACGTTACTCTTTCAACGTTGCTTCGCATTTGTTAATTGAGAATGGTGGCAAAGAAATATAATATGTAAAGAGCTGAAGATTTACCAGGCAGGTAGAGTGAAACGACAGGCTGAAATGTTTTGCTTAATATACTCTTGACAGGGGGGGGAGGGTTAAATGATCACACATAAAAAGGTTTGTCATTAGAAAACCAAAAGAAAGCAATTTAACCCAAGGTTTTCAATTGTCTGTAAGCATAAAAGCCAGTTCAGATGGGAAAATACCAACATTCATTGATTAAAATTCGCATTAAGATTCTATCTATCTATCTATCTATCTATCTATTTCTTTCTCTTTATGTATGTTTCGTCTTTCTATCTTTTTAGCTATCTGGTTATCCTGCTAAGTAGCTAGATAATTAGCGGCAAAACGAGGTGTTATGTTTATCTCAAATACGTTCTCGCTATCTCACTCTTCGCCGTTTCACTTTTTTGTCTGTCTTCCTCTTTAGCTGTCTCTGTATATATTCTTATATATTACTACCACTACTACTACTAAGATATATATATATATATATATATATATATATATATATATATATATATATATATATATATAGAGAGAGAGAGAGAGAGAGAGAGAGAGAGAGAGAGAGAGAGAGAGATAATTAATATAAATATAGAATTTGTCACTTGATTGATGTTACCTTCAGTATCCCGACTCTGAAGTTTCGGAGACGAACCCTCTAGAAATCACTCCGTCCACTCCTCAGGAGGTATCATCAATGGACTGTTAATAATTCTCGTTTGCTATTTTCATTTGTGTAGAATTGGTTTTTTCCTTGTGTGTGTGTGTGTGTGTGTGTGTGTGTGTGCGTGTGCGTGCGCGCAAGCTCGTCTGCGTGTATATTTGCGTATGTGTAGAATTTCTTCTTTTCGTCATATGTTTTTCACTCCACACTCACTCCTTATTGTCTTTTTTTTACTTTTTCTCTTTTCTGTCAGTTGTAGCACTTTTGACATCCGGTTTTTCAGACATTCATCGTCCTGGTTTATTCTTGGGCGTTCTCGTGTTTTCTTATGTTAGAAAAATTCTATTTCATTTTTGACATAAATATCTTTTAAAGAATATTTTCACTTTAGCGAAAAATGCAATTACAGTTATAAGGTAGGCACAAAAACCTATTTCGTCCCATAATGGTTGACAGTAGACAAAAATAAATAAGAAAGAATTTAATATTGCAATAGGCGCATTCGATTTCGCAGAAGCAGGCGAATTCGTCAGAATATTTTTATATGGATATTGAAATTTTTTTTCGACATTAAGGATACAGTACTTTATGAATATGACGGTGTAATTTTAGTCCGAAAGTCAAGTCTAACGAGTGTAGATTGATTAAGAATGGAAGTGAAAATTTGTTTTCCCGTATCACGAACTAAAATTTGCTAATGTTATCAACTTTCTCGACGGAAACTTGAATTCTGGTAATTACTAACCGTATACTAAAAATCTACATAATCGTAACTATGTTAACAGTGAATCATTATCCCACTATAAAAAACATTTCCACAAAATACTAAAACATTTACACAAATCTGTACAATATAGATTATAAACCAACTTCTTTAATAAGGAAATATTCGATGAAAATAAAGTAAAATTTATAAAACCCTTAGAAGAAATCAACTATAAAGTAATCTTTTTAAGCGTTTCACCCCAAGCAAGGCGGGAAGCCACTAGCACGCAAGGGGTTACAGAGAGTTGGAGCGAGAACAAATAGGAGTGAAGAGAAGGATAGGGGATAGATCAAGGCATCTGGAGACGTCGATTGACATTACATTTAAATAGTTGGAGATTATAGCTATCAGGAAGACATAAAAAGTGAAGGGAGTTCCACAGGCGAGAAGTGAGAGTCATGAATTTATTGGAGGAGGCGAGACGGCTACATTTAAAAGTTTCGACAGTGAAAGGGTGAGAGCGAGATGCCAGCCGAGTTGAACACTTAAATTCATGAAGTCTGAGAACCAGCGAATTCAGCTCATCGGAGCAGTTACCATGAAAGTATTTGTAAAAAGGACAGAGGGAGGTGACGGCACGTCTGTGAGAGAGCGACTGCAGACGAGATGCCAGATCAGGGCCAATAAGATTGCATATATGTCTCTTGATTTTATCAAGGACCTTGAGACTTCAGACCATATATGGCAGGAATATACTTGGAAAAAAGCAAGCGGTAAATATAAATGTTAATAGAAGTTTGTTTTTTTAAATAAATAAATGAAGATAAAAAATTCTGCAATATTCAAGAAAATTTTCGACAAAAAAGATGAGCTACAGCCGCGTTAGAAATATCGAAAAATCTTTATCCTACCATAACATTATTATATTGTATAAATTTATCACTAATAACAGCGAAACTAGATTTAGAAGTAATAAATGCAACTGCCGAAAAGATAGGATCTAATATATAAATTATAAATATAACATAGCCGTTTGGGGCATCGCTTTTATGCATATCGAGATACTGTCGGAGAAAAACTTATTAAATATAAGATTTTAGCCATCACGTGTGGTTCTATGTATTTCCCGTCTCTCAAACATAGATACGATTAACATAGAGCATAGATCCCTCATCAGGATGCACCTAATTTTCATAGAACGATAATTATATTCCAGACTAAAAATAATGCAGGGAAAGTTGTTTATTTTAATTTAATTATTTTTTGTAGAAACTTGAGGCAATCGAAAGGGATTTATCAGTTAATATTTATGAACAAACACAAAATGATTTAAAATCTTTCACCGAAATATGAATTTCTTGCCGTCCATTGATGAGTTTTTCCGTTCATTTTTTCAATTGTATATCATACATTTAGAGGCAATTTTTTATTATTTTTCAAATAGAGGGTATAAATACATAAGAGGAGCATCCAATTTATAATACCTCTTATAAAATCAGAGATTTTTCAATACCGTAATGTCTCTACCGTTGTGGCAACTATTTAAAGAAAGCATACTGTTTCAGCGTGAAAATAGTATAATGACTTTATAAAAGAGTACAAGCAATAATTAAAAAAATAAATGCGGTTACACGACTGATTTCATATAAAATCTTTCATATGGGTGAATGCATTTTTGGACGATAACATATTCCGATTTCAAGTTAACCTACGGGTTAGGTTAATGATGCATTATACGAAATTAATGTTTCTGCAGTTATATGTAAGTGTAAGAAAATTAATTGCTGACAATAGTACATTTTTAAATTGTAACCCTGTTATTGATAATGAGATCAGATATTATTATTTGAAATATATTGCCTATTTTATATATTTATCACGTGCCACTCGAGATGTGCATAATACATTTATTAATCTTTTCATATAATTTATAATTTTAGTGAATATTTGGAGAAAATCTCTCTTTTTTAGTATTACTATTTATGTCATAGAGTTTTTTTTAAGTTAATCTTAACTGTCTATTGAATACAAGTTTCGTAAATCAGTTATTTACAAATGGTAAATTAATGTTATTATGTTTTTTGTGAATTAGCGTATGAGAAGTTGGATGCTATTAATCAAGTTTTAATAACATCTTGTAAAGGGAGAATGTAATTTCTGCTATTTGAATTTTCCACCGTTATCTTTACTCCGTGATATTATAACATTCTTACTTCTCAGTCGGAACGGAATGATAAACATACAGAGATACATTTATAATACTAAGACATACTCAATATTATGTATATATATATATATATATATATATATATATATATATATATATATATATATATATATATATATATATATATATATATATATATACACACACAAGTTTAGGATTGGTATATACGGAGTGAGATCCAATAACCAAAAATTAATATTCTTTAAAGAGTGCTTTTACATTTTTTCTCCTTGGTAATTCTACAATTTAAAACTTAATTGAGATTTGATTTAGATTTCTAAATAGGTAATTTTAATTTTTTACTTTTAATTTTAATTTCAAATTTTATAAATCTTTTAATATATATGATAACCTTGCTTAGTTGTCAAATTTTTCAAATCATCCTATACTTGTATTTTGATTGGTCACTCTAGCTTATGTAACAGCGTTTACTCCTGGCTAACGATCGTTGATTAATTTGAAACTTTTAAAACCATTTATTCTATAGTCTACATCGTCACTTGATAAGACACTAGAAGTGTTGAAACAAAATGGCTACTTTTGTCGTGATTTTATAACATATTTATGTTGTAATATTCAATAAATAATATATATATATATATATATATATATATATATATATATATATATATATATATATATATATATATATATATATATATGGGGGGGCATGTAGAAAAATAGGAGAGAACACGTTAGGTAAATAATCTGGAGTTCTTTAGTATTTTTGTTTTTATTTTTAAAAAGACAGTGCTCAATACAGAAGTAGAGCTTTAATTATAATTATTTTTTTAAAAATGATTCCTTCGCTACATAAGAGATATCATGTTTCAAAAACGAGACCAGAAACCCTCAATATAATTATTAAAATTAAACTGAATTTAGGTAACAAAATCTGTTTCATGCTCAAGCGAAAATTTGGGAATAACCAATCATGAAATTTACACATCTTTATAAGCATGTTCCTTTGCAAAATTAATTACTATGGGAACGACTGGGGCGACCATTTTGGTTAGGTGGTCTAATAGTTAATATTTATCTAAATATCAGTCACCTTAGAAAAGGTCAAGCCCAGGTAGAGTGGGGTGTCTATTTCAAAGCGGATGGTGGCATTCGTGTGCGCTCATCGTCAGGTTAGTTTAAAGCGAAAGATAGCTTTTGGTACCACTGTATGTCGTTAAGTGTCGAGATAATTTTGTTTTATTTTATTTTATCTATTTATTTATTTATTTATTTAAATGGCTGTTTCATATATAAACACGTCGCACTGAATTACAATTTGTTTTTTTGACGACTTCATGAAGGGTTTTTCTATTTAATGATTGGTCTAAGATTTAAGACTTTTATTAAACTGTGAAATTTAATTTTTTTATGCTCATCATTTAATGCGAAAATTTGTTGATGTCAGCAAAAATCCGTTTACTCCTGTCTATGGTTTAATAAATTTTAATTATTTAGAAACTTAATAATGTGTAGTTTTTCATGTAGGCATAAAGGGCATAGGTCTTCCCAGGTTTTACAAGTTCTTGTTCTATTTATTATTTTACATTTTAATTTTGTTGTTTTATTCATATATATATATATATATATATATATATATATATATATATATATATATATATATATATATATATATTTATGCGCGCATTTGTCACACGCGGAGAATAGCATATCACATATATATCTACAGAGCGAAGCATATTGTAAGGAGAAGCAATAAGGAATGATCTTACATATAATATGGAGATAATCCTGTGTCTGGTGAAGCCAGGTTTATGACTCCAGTTTCAAACGGGCACGATTATCTATGTCCCAGACGAGAACATATTCCTCAAACTGGAATCAATGAATCTTGGGTTTCCCAAATTAAGGACTGGCGTTTCTTTCTGTATTTTTAAGCTGCTAAGGTGGCAGATTTAGTATCTGCCCGGGCCGCTCTTCTAAAGAAACCAAACTTTAGGTTTATCTGGTGTAAACAAACTGAAATTGGCAGCCGCATTAGTCACTTATCGTCACCAAGATGTATCCCTACAACCTTATTTAACCTTATAACCTTATACAACCTTATATCCCATAAGTGTGGTCTTATACGCGGTTATTATTAAATTGTACTTAATTTAAACTAATATGTTTTTGTTATATAAAGAGACGGAATGGTTTTATGTATAAAATTCCGAAAAAAGCAACTTAGAATGTTACATTCGATAATATGTTCATAGCTGAAATAGAGAAAAGAATTAAGAACTGTCAGATTTTATTATTTTAGTCAATGTTTCCCCAATAAAATTAGGTGTAACCAACTGATTTTGAAAATATTTTATGATATTCAACCATAATTAACGCTGTATTTATAATACTCAATAAAGCTTTATTTTCCTATTATGATGTTCTGTCGCAAAATCTCATGAAATGTTTGAAAATCAATAAAATAATTTGCAATAATTACACGACTATGTATTTATTGGTTTATACGAGGGTTATTCAATAAATAAGGTGAATTTTTCGGTATAAGGACTTCTAATACAGATAGAAGCTTACTTTTTTTTATATTTTTTTTGGTTTACTTCTTTTTCACATGGATTTAATTTCTTTTGCAGATTAAAAAAAAACTTTGAGAGTTTTGGCGATTAACAAAGATGGCCAGGATTGAACAGCGGTCAGTTATCAGGTTTTTGGTTGCTGAAGGGTGCAAACCAGTTGAAATTCATAGGAGAATGTCAACTGTGTATGGTGCCACATGTTTCAGCCAAAAAATGTCTACAAGTGGGCTAAATTGTTTAAAGAAGGACGGAGCAGTGTTGAGGATAAAGACAGGCCTGGGAGGCCTACAGAAGTGAGGTCTCCTGAGGTGATCGAATCAGTCAATGACCTCATTCAGTCTGACAGAAGGGTGACAGTGGATGACATTGCAAGGACTTTGAGCTTATCTGTTGGGACAAACGCAGGGGCCATCAGCCAGAAGTCATCTTGCATCAGGACAACGCAAGGCCTCACACAGCAGCCCAAAGGTGCAGACCATCAACGAGCTGGGCTGGGAACTGCTCCCTCATCCCCCTTACAGCCCAGACCTTACCCCTTCAGACTTTCACCTTAGTTTAAAAGTGACGATGAAGTCAAAAGTGTTGTGAGCGACTGGCTGAGACATCAGTCCAAAGATTATTACTCTGAGGGAATACGGAAGCTTGTGCACAGATGGGAAAAGTGTGTGACAGTGCTGGGAGACTAAGTTGAATAATTAAAAAGAAAGTAAGCTTCTATCTGTATCAGAAGTCCTTATACCGAAAGATTCACCTTATTTATTGAATGAACCTCGTATATTTTCGAAGATAATAAATAACACACAAATTACATCATCAAATCGTATGTCACCGTATATTTTATAAATATTTCTAATAAAAAACTATTAAAGTGAAACTCTTATGTGTTATTTATCATATAAATATCAGCATATATTATAATTTTATCAAAATCAGCTTTTTTCTGTATTTTATTGTGAATATATTGATTTACATAAAAATGGCCACTCTTCATATATATATAGGGGAGAAAAAAAATTAAATGGTAATTAATTGGAGGCCTAATACAAAGTCCTTAATTACCATTTAATTTTTTCTCTCCCCCCCCCCAATACACTTTGTCCATTGTTTGTTTGTTTTTTTATGTAATTTATTGTATATACCTCGATTTAGCTCTGTTGAGCAAGGTACGAAATCGGTTAGCTAGCCCGTTATTCACTATTTTACTTTTTGTTATCATGGGTGGTAATAATAAAACTAATTTTTGTCTGTTTATGGCAGTGATAAACTTTTGTACCACTAAACATATATTTAATATATATATATATATATATATATATATATATATATATATATATATATATATATATATATATATATATATATATATATATATATATATATATGAATAAAAAGAGACAAGAGGAAACAATACATTTACCAGACGCCTTTCGTCCTCTGATGGACTTATCCCTCAGAGAAAGAAACGCGTCGACTAAGTATAGTATTTCACATTGTCTTTTTTATTCATTTTTGTCTCCTCTACAGATACACTCTATCTGAGGAGATCGGCTGTAGTGGATAAATTGTCGTCTAAATTACGCACCAATATAAATAACGTTAGCATCTCATTTTAGCAGATATATTCACCAAATTTACACAAAAATATCACACATTATCATCCACAGTTTTGTTGTCTGTGGAGTTTAGGTGGCCATATGTAAGAAGCGATGCGGTCACAGGAATTGTCTAACAACTATGACTGGGTGCTCCTGTTCCTGTTTGTGTGGTATAGTGCAGACTCCTGTTACCAGACATAGGGTCTATTCCAGCAGCCACCCTCTTGAACCAGAACAGCAGTACCTCCTCAAAGCACTTGATGTAGTATGAGGAATGTGGAGAGATGAATGGAAGCGTAATGTCGCCATCATTAGTGATCACTCTAAACATTTTCGTAATCCCAATTAGACTAATCCAACTCATGCCGACTCCTTTTCACTGGTCTCAGATTGACATCCGAACACTCTGAAATGTTCGTATTGAAACGTCCGGTGCGAATGCCAAACAGGACAGCATGCCGTTCCCAATGTTCTGGTAGAGTGAATTGCGTCATGGTGTTCTGTTCTCACAGACGGTGCCCAACTGACACTACTATACAGTGCAGTCGACAAAATCAAAAAACTAACATCAAGCACGGACGAAAATGTAAATTTAAAATTTGTGACAGTTTAACCATCGAAACCTGCATTTATACACACACCTACATACATAGACACACAGATATATATATATATATATATATATATATATATATATATATATATATATATATATATATTAGATAAACATGCTTCTGTATTTATATACACTACTACCAATTACGTATGCTTAAACTGTCTACCTACTCGTCAGTTAATTATATACTTAACAATATCAAATTTTTCTTAGACGCGAAAGCTATACTGGACAATGATCTGAATTACGCTTCTTTTAAATTTATTACCTCCACATTTGTTAACCCGCAAGTCCCCGCTGGCATTTTTTCATTTGTTATACTGACTACGAACTTGTAATTCACCCGGGATACCTAATGAGAATGTGTCGAGTAGCCCGAATAAAGAAAGAAAAGTAATTACTTACCCTTTCTAAAATTTAAAAAAAAAATAAAATTCAGATAGAAATATAAAAGAAACAATAATAATAAAAACGACAAAAAAAAAAGAAGCAATTAACCTTTACATTAACCCTGTAGCAGAAACGCTGACCTTGGTGCAGATCACAAATGTTATTTTTTAGGGAAATATTTTAGTTCTTGTTATCTTCTTAAACTACACTGTTTATTCTTGATTTCACATGTCTACGCAATTACGTTTTCTTTTCTCGTACATCTTTGGCCAAAACCACTCAAGTGGCTTTTTTTTTTTTTTTAAATAGAATAAATTTTGTTTTATGAATTGTTACATGTTTTTCTATTTCTATTCATGCGACACAAACAATCGACACATTTCGTATTTACGCGCGCCCGTCTTTGCTGTCTGTTCCATCATTTACTGTTACGTAAACTGTATAAAACTGTCAGGGATCTTATCGTAACCACAAATCTCCCAAAGAAATATATACTATGGTACTCTCCCCCTTTATTTTACTTTTCAAACACCCGACTGATTACGTTTTTGAATTCCTAAATCCACTTAAAGCATGTGAAGTTGATGGTAATAATTGTCCTTAAGAAAAGAGCTCTCGAACTGTCTCCTGTTAAACTGTACAATAATTGTCTCACTGCTTCTTGCTTTGCCAGTTATTGAAAATCCTCTTCAGTCGTCGAAGAACTCAGGTGAATAATCTGATCCCTTTCAAACGTATTAACCATCTACTTAGATGTAGAGGCTCTATTCATCTCTGAATTAATTAAGCACTTCACCTCATTGGGTTTTCTTTCAGATAAGCAATATGCCTTTCGCTTCCCGAAGTCAAATGCTGATGTTGTAACGGATATTGCTGGTAAGGTCTGTGCAGTATCAGATAAGAATGATGAAGCTCGGGATCTTGCTTTGGATACCTCTAAGGCATTCGACGAGATTTGGCGTACTGATCGTAAAGAACAGCATAATCTTTCAAGTTCTGAACAATTGAAGGGTTATGGTATTTCTGGACTAATAGTTGAACTGATTGAGACTTTCTTCTTCAAATTGCGAAATGAAATTTGTCTTGAGAGGCTAATCTTCCAGATTTTGATGAATTAATGCAGGCGTCACCATGTCTCTATCCTTAGACCGACGTTGCTTCTAATTTCAAACAACCACAGCACGTGACAATCTGAGATGATGCCATACCGCTGATGAGAACAGTTCATTTGCTGATAATCTCATGACAGAGAGAGAGAGAGAGAGAGAGAGAGAGAGAGAGAAGTAATAACCAGCTTCAGTTACACAACGACTGAATAATACGTGTGCTAAATAAGTACTAAAATAAGTTCTAAAATGTCCTTATTGCTAGAGTTGGTGGACAATCTAAATTGGACTTATTTAAATTATTCAGTATTCTAGGATGGCGATCGGATTGTTTGTTGATATATCTATGGCTGTATAAATCATTAGTTTTTGGTTTGTAAAGCCCATTAGATAGGACAAATGTTACATCCAGGAAATTGATTATTTTAGCATTGGTTGTAGTGCTGATGCTCATCCGTGGTCTTTGAATAACTTGATTAGGTCTTTTCTTAAACGGCCAGCTTTTTGTGAGCTTGATTTGCGTAGGCGTATAATGCCGTCGTCCCTATATAGGTCGGTGTTTTTAATATAAAAATAAACCTAGGACGCGAAAACAATACTATGTCCACTTACACGCAAGCTTTCACTCAATCAAACGCACCGATGGAAATATGAAAGTCAAAATTGCTACGGTTCGAGAAACTTCATGGAACAGAATGGGTTTCTGGTCCTATTTAATGATGTTAATGTCCTGTTTGGTTATGGGCCAGTATATTTTGGCCCGGTTTATTGCATCCATTAGCAACTTGTCCGTGATGGATGTGTAGAAATTACAAATATCGAATTCATTTCACTTATTTATTTTATTGAACCAATCAATGTTGTCAGCAGTATTATATCAATGCTTGACTCCTAAAGCATTTCTGTTGTATTTACAGACTCATTCCCGGATTTTCTTGCTTATCCTACCGATGTTATTCTTGGATGGGTTGCTTATCAGGTACTGGGGGTGGTCTTTTACCGTGACCGAAAGCCTGTTGCTTGTGCAATTTGTAGACTCTGTCGTCGAATTTTAGTTCTCTTGTTGTCATTTTGGCTTCACTACTGATGGAAAATTCTTAGTGCTGGCTTACTTTTTGTAATTTGTTATTAACCTCATTATTAACGGCTTTGTGATATGTGTCCACGACGATCTGGTAATGGTTGCCTGCTTTGACAGGATTGGTGGTAATCTTACCCGATTGCTTGATGGCGGCAATGTCATTATACATTTCTCTGATGTTTGTTAGCGGTGTCAGTGAATTTGGTTTTCGTAATGATGGAGAATAATTCCTTCTCGAAGCCCAGGAATTGTTGGTCACATGGTGGTGTTTTTTTGTTTTTGTTTTGTTTTTTGCGATTTAAATACAAAAGATTCATTTTTATTCCAATTTAAATGTTTATATTTGCACTTGGGGAAGAAAAACTTCCAACTCATTGTCTAAATGACACTCTCTATTTTCTGTAGAACGCATTTAACATTTTTACTTATTTCCATCATCTTATCATTAACATTTTAATATATAACTATTATTATCTTTTTGCTTTTTGCCTTTTTTCTTTAGTCGTAGCTTTAGTCGTCCTAGTAGAAAGGTATTTAGTTATTTACTTATCAATTTGGATTTATTATTTTTATTTTATTCCTACATATAAAACTTTACAATCTTGACACTGAAATAGACAGAATTAAAATTGAGTACATACGTGTGCTCGATCGTATGAATGTGTAACTGCGTCTATGTATGTGCATATAAGTATGTGTGCCTATGTATATGTGTGTGTGATCCCAAACAAAGAAAATTTATCCCCTCTCACTACGAATAATCAAATCAAATTAAAGCGTAAATAGATCAACT
>OZ038476.1:29957816-30005316 GCA_964036315.1 Acanthosepion esculentum
TTGCAGACTCACTTACAACAAAATAACTGCGGACTTTGTGGACTTGCAGCAAAAATCTTTTTTTAAATAGTTAAATTATTGGTCTCTTCATGGCCACAACAAAGAATATTGATTTTCGTCACATAAATCTATGTACCAACGTATAAATGTTGCAGTCATATTTAGCTAGAGATTCGTTTTCTACAACGTGCATTTATCTTGCGTTGTTTTTATTTTGTGCTGTATTTTTGCATTTTATGTTTAACTTGGATTTTATTTTTTCCACCTGAAATCCGGGTAGACTGGCCCCACAAGCGTTTTTCTCGATTCGTTACTATAGGCTATGTTTGTTTATAACTTCATTCGCTCCCACTATGATTCTGTCAATAAAAACATTATTTAATTCAAGAAGTCATTTGGACAGCCGAAATGCGTTACATAGCTTTTCTTTATTTTGACAATTCAGTTACACATATATACATATTATTTGTAAAACGGTGTCTCCTTCGGGCACATGAGCGTTGTGTACTAATGTATGCATGAAATTGTTAGTAGTCAGCGGCCTGAGGAGACAGATTTTACAAATACTTTTTGCTCTGCCATAAAGTATTCAACGTTCTTGTCACCCCAATGTCCATTTTCTACCCCTTAGTGGGTAATTTACTTACGAAATAAAATATACATACAAAAATAATATGCACATATATATATATATATATATATATATATATATATATATATATATATATATATGCGTGTTTATATCTGTGTGTGTGTTTGTGTGTCAGTGTGTATATGTGCATGCGTATAAAATAACTGAAGATGTGTAAAGGGTGTGTGGCCGACGGAAATACAATTATCTGTATAGTGTGACCTGCTCAATTTTCAGTTATATGCAAGTATAGGCAGAACAAGCGAATAGTTTGAATGCAATTTTTATAATGCATATCTTTCTTAGGTTTTCGTCTACGTCAGAACAGATATTAATAGATGTTATCCCATATATATATATATATATATATATATATATATATATATATATATATATATATATATATATATATGCGCGTAAAGAGATATGTTTATCAGGCTTTTAATATGTCGATGCATGGCAATTATAAAAAGGATTGCAAATATTTCTGGATATGATACATTAGACAGGGTAGAAATATAATTTATAGATATCAATCGTTAATTTGTAAATACCATAAATATACCTTTAAAATATCGTGAATTGAAATTTATATATATATATATATATATATATATATATATATATATATATAAATATAAAAGTGGACATGGAAGTCAGCACTTAGAGGCGACAGTCGGTTTCATGCTAGGGCAATCGTCAGGTGACGATTGCACTAGCATGAAACAGACTGTCGCCTCTAAGTGCTGACTTCCATGTGCACTTTTATATTTACACACGCTCTATCTCTGATATTGAGCACTTTATCCCATAAATATAGCACACTTTAAGATTATATTTCTTTATATATATATATATATATATATATATATATATATATATATATATATATATATATATATATATATGGTGGACTCACCACTCGTATTCGACGTATGAGGGTCCAGCAGCTCAGTTCCTAGTAACCGACAGCTAGACACCAGCACATGTGATTTGTTTATAGCGGTAGTTTTGTGCAGAACTAACCAAACTTTTTTCCAGGGACGAATACAGAGCCCTGAGGAACTGGGTGGCACAAGATCCCCAAACGACCCTCCGCAGGTTTTGAATTTAGAGTTGTCCTACTCCTAAAACAGTTGCCATCCAAGTCTATAGAACCCAATCAGCCCTGCCATTTACCTATAACCGGAGGGAGAAGAGGATTAATACCTTTCACAAGGGGATTTGCATGTAAGTAAATGTAATGGATTCACCAGTATTTCTCAGTCGGGCGGAACCGCTACCCTCTACTCTACCGTGCCTCATATATATATATATATATATATATATATATATATATATATATATATATATATATATATATATATATATGTATGCAGGTGTGCAGTGAAATAGGAAAGAACACGTTAGGTAGATAATCCGGTGTTCCTTAGCATTTAGCTTTATTTTCAAAAGGACAGTGCTCCATACAGAAGTAGAGCTTATATTATAATAATATTTTTAGTTTTTAAAAATATGATTCCTCCGCTACATAAGAGAACTCTTATGTAGCGGAGGAATCATATTTTTAAAAACTAAAAATATTATTATAATATATATATATATATATATATATATATATATATATATATATATATATATTTATCATATTTTATAATTTTCTGTGGCGTACAGAGTTTTTATTATAACAATAAATAACGGTTAGACAACAATATAACATCAACATCGGAGAGTTATTTGCAAAATATGGATCACATGACACAACACCAACAGTAAAATACATAAGAATTGGAATATATATATATATATATATATATATATATATATATATATATATATATATATATATATATATATATATATGTATATATATGGTGAGAGAGAGAAAGAGAGAGAGTGTGTGTGTGGGTGTGTGTGTGTGAGTGTGTGTGTGTGTGAATGTGTGTGTGAGTGAGATAGGTCGGTAGATAGATAGATAGATAGATAGATAGATAGATAGATAGATATAAACTTGACGCACATGGAACTCAGAGGTGTGCCTGATTTTCTTTATTTCCACCAGCGTTCCTTATACATATATATATATATATATATATATATATATATATATATATATATATATATATATATATGCGTGTGTGTTCACACGTGTGTGTGTGTATCTGCGTGCAAACATCTTTTTAGTAGAAAACATCGCTAACCCTATACATATATATATATGTGTGTGTGCATATATATATATATATGTGTGTGTGTGCTTTTATTTATGTGTCTGTCTCTTTTTTATGACTCTCCTTCTCTCCATGTATTTGCATATATTCATATATGTGCTCATGTATGTGTGTGTTCAAAGAAATATGTTCGTAAACCAAAAACTACATGTATATGCACAATCGTTTAATCTTACTGTCTGTATTTCTCTCAAACTTTCATCTCTCTTGCTTTTCTTTCTTTTTCTCTATATCCCTATCGCACTCTCTCTCACTATACACACACACACACACACACACACACACACACACACACACACACACACACACACACACACACACACACACATATATATATATATATATATATATATATATATATATATATATAAGTGTGTGTTCGTTTGGGTGTGAGTTTGTGTGTTTGTATACATGCACGTATATTTGAGTTCATGAAAAGCCAGCATTTCTTAACTGACAACAATAAATCATAAATTATTCATTGTAGCTTTCTCCACCATTATATGTGCCCCAATGTAGGATAAACTCGTTATTTATATGTAAATCAAAGTCTTTTAGCACGGGGACCCTGTCTAGTGTCGTCGGCATATAAATGGCAGTCCGACTTTACTGAATGCTAGGTTTAGTTAAGTGATTTTATGCCCTTCCCGTTCGCGCCAACATATCCACTTATTCGGGGTTTTCGTTTTTACTGGAGATCGACAATTAAACTCTGGCGTTTCTCTGTATATCATTAAAGAAAGACACCTCCTTTCTTTCTGCTTCAAAAGTCACATTTTAGTAAACTAAAAACTTGATCTGAAATTTACAAAAACACTTGTTTTTGACGCTATAACATTTTTTTTTGTTGTTTTTCATTTAATTATACATTTTCTAGGTGATATGAGGTCCTACTATTTTATATAAAGCAGGATTTTGAAGAAACATAAATTGAGTTCGTTTTATTTGGTGCTTTTAAAAGAGCCCAAACGTACATAAATTTATTTTCTGTTTCTATAATTAGATATAAATACACATCAGACATGATTTCTTTATGTACAAAAAAAAATCCTGAAATTATTTTGTCTTGAATTTAAACACCTTCTCGAAACGAGACAGGTTTAATAAAGAAAATGGTACAATCGATTTATTCTAGTCATAGGAGAATTCAAACTCGTTTACTTGGTCTTGTCTGCGATTAAATATTTTACGCTACACGTCCCCTTTTCTACAGACACAAGGTTGCAAACCTGTTGCAATTCCATTGCTCTTTCCATGGCAAATGTTCAGACGAACTCGATTCTTTAGCACCACAGCTAAAACGTTTTCAGTCTTGCTACTCCCGCGGGAATGAAATAGTCTCATTCCTTTCGTTTCTCGCTTGGAACAGACTACTATGCTTGCTCGAACACAGAAATAAGCTTGCGGTTACATCACATTAAAACACCGTTTCACTTACAGTCACCGATGTTAAGCAACGCCGAACATGGTCAGTAACTAGATGGGTGATTGCCCGGGAAAACCAGTTCTTGTAAGTTTACCTGTGCGGCTGGTGTAATTAATAATGCCTAAAAAATTTTAATCTGAGAGCCGAATTCCAATTCCTGTTGGGTTCGGTATAATCACTTACGCGGAATTGCCTTTTGGAAAGGTATGAATTCACCACTTCTCTCCCTAGCTATGGAATAATTAGTAAGACAGGTAAGACTTAAATTACTATATCATTATTATGTAAAAACTTGTAGCAATCTAGATTTTTTTTGCTTTGAATAACCTGCAAAGTTTCGATAAGCCACTGCAAATGAATAAACCAATCACTCGAACAGTATACCCTTAATTCATTTAAACGTTACATAGCCGCAATAACCTCGTAATCTTCTCTTCCTCTTACGTTTATATCACACACTTCATTTTGTAACTCAAACTGGAGTGGCTCTTGTGGATTTTGTAATATAAAAAAGATTCGACGTTTCCTGATTATAAGGATTGGGAAAGAGTATTATATATGTATGTATGTTGCGGCATTCACCCTGGATCGGTTAAGCCGGCTCCTTCCAAGGAATTCACCACGTCCGGGACGAAGGCCGACCAAGCACGGCGATCCGTCGCCAATGCTGAAACGAGCGACCGCCATTCCCGATTCCAACGGCGGTGAATTCTTGAAACGGAGTAACAAGGGAGTTTGAACTTCAAACGCGGTCCCCACACCTCGCGTGCTATCCCAGTGGAGGGAGGAATATGCTCTTACTTGCCGCAGAATTTCCACAGACGCAGAGGCAGGAGTAACCAAGAGGCCGCCGGATGCCGGTGCAGACGCCGAATGGTTTTGAATTCAGAGTTGACCTTCTCCTAGACCAGTTGCCATCCAAGGCTATAGAACCCAGTCTGTCCTGCTATTTACCCATAGTTGGAGGGAGAAGAAGAGGATTCACACCTTTCCCAAGGGTCTTAGCACGTAAGTGAATGTAACGGATTCGACTGGAATTCGAACTCGGCTCTACGATTCCTCAATCCGAGTATTATGGACAGACGAAAACAAATTGAGTTGTTCGGGCGTAATTCTAGAAATCGTGTATAGAGGAAATAAGCTGATGACTTCAAACAAATGAACAAAAGCGAAATTAGGTGGAAGTATCTTTGTTTGGGGATGTTTTTTCTGCAAAAGCTACTGGCAATATATCAGTAATAGATATGCCGTAGCATATCAAAATAATTTGGAAACAAATTTAATGATTTCGGTTGAAAATCTTGAACTCCTGATTGGATCTTTCAGCAATATAATGGTACAAAGCACATTGCAAAATCTACCAAGAAATGGCTTACTGAAAATAATCTTGATTCAAAAAGTGCGTATAGACTAAAACGATTTTTAATATTTTTTCTTTATTTCTGGTAGAATAGGAAAGAATGATATTCATAATTATTATGGTAGCGATAATGAGTAGTAAGAAATGTTAGATTATTTTGTGTACTTGTATACTTGTGAGCAAACCAAAATGAGCTGACTCATTTTATAGTACACCCATAGAGCATTAACCTATCGGAAGACTAGAAATATTCGACCCGATGTGTATAAAGGCGGCCATTTTGTTTTCTTTTTTGGAAGATCTACTGCTAACCTGTCAGATGAGGAGACCTGCAAAAGTACGTTTTCCTATTCTTTCCAAATATCCACTGCCAACCTCTGATATGGAAGACCTCAAGAATTCCTGAATAGGTGCTACGAGACATTGGTGCTGTTACATTGGACAAATTGCTTCCTACGTCGGATTGCTACATTCAAACTACATTAAATATGTATTACAAGAAATTTAGCATTCTGGTGATCCTGATTGGATCTTTCAGCAATATAAATGGTACAAAGCACATTGCAAAATCTACAAAGAAATGGTTTACTGAAAATAATGTAAAAAAAATGACAAAAATGCAATAACAAAGATAATGCATCCACTAAATTCAGATATAATATAAAACTACAACTTTGCAAATATACACATATATTTTTATTAATTGCTCATCTAATATAAGGCCTAAGAGACACTCAAGATACATTGCTATTGAATGTGGTTTTTGTTAGTTTATAAAACGAGGATATGTTGGAAAGATAACGGTTAACATGAGATTTGAAAATGTTATGATTGTATTTGTCGTTAATCGAGATCACCCCATGCAAGGCAATAAATCCACTAAGACCCAAGGTGTTACTGGGTATGGAAGAATTAGAAAGAAAATTTCATTCCTAATGAGCTAAACCAAAAAGTGTAAACAAGAGGACAGTAGATAACGACTGATATTGCATTTAAATTTTTGAAGATTAAAGTTGGCTGGGAAGCATGGAGTCGGAAGAGAGTTCCACAAACGAGAAGTGCGAGAAAAGAAATTGTTAGCATAGAATTTACGGCTACATTTTACCAGCTGAAGTGTAAATTGATAAGATCTCGGCGCCGGCCGTGTGCTTAAATTTAAAAAGTCTAGGGACCATAGAGAAGAGTTCACCCGAATAATTACCATTAAAGTATTTATAGAAAAGGCACAGGAGGAAACCTTACTGAAGTCGAGACACCAGGATCATATGTGGCAGTAATATTCTAAGCATTGATGCAGGGTAGTCTTATAGAAAAGTAAGGATAGATACTGGAGAGAAAAAATTGTCTCGCACGAAACAGTGAACCAAAATTTCTTAGCAGAAGATCTAGCAATCGATTCAAAATAAACTTTTCATTTTATGTCAGCCGAGAAAGTTAGCCCGAGAAGGGGCAAGGAGTCCCACTCCTTGAGATCAGCATCAGCCCTGACGATGGAAGGTAAAGTGGTGTTTCTCAGATGATTAATAAATTGCAGTTTTTTTTTGGAGGTATTAAAGTTGACAAACCATCCTTTGCCGCGGTTAACAACCTGATAGAATGTCGTTTTGGATATCAGCTGCCATTTTGACCTTACCCTACTCATCAGACTTACAATCAAGGCAGGAGTAAATGATTGTTTCATCGGCGTAGATAACAAGTTCAGAGTTGATGATATCGTGAGAAGACTTATATGCCAAACCCTATCGAATGCTTTTGAGATATCCAAAGCTACAGACCAGGCCTCGCTATTTTTATCCCGAGCATAATAGACTCCATCCGCAATCGTTGTTAGTATATCAACAGTTGACCTGGCAAAACAAAAGCTATATTGTTTGTTTGAAACAATGGCCCTACGGTGTGAGATGCTTAAACAGTTCTGGTCCTCTAGAAGTTTCCCAAAAAGAGGTAGAATATACCGATAGTTGGGAGTGTCGGATTGTTCACCTGAGTTCTTAAAAACTGGAACAAGATATAATGACTTCCAACAGGCAGGAAAAAATAGAGGCTGCGAGGACAACGCTTGTGGGAAATGTGTAGTAGACGGGAAAATAATTCATTACCCACAAGGCCACGTAGACGCATTTGAACTTTACTCCAGATCAGCTATGGCAGCAATACTCGAGTTTTGGTCTTATATGGCTCTTGTAAAGATAGCGCGTATGCGGAGGAGTCAATTCTACTTACTAAAGCCGTATAAATAAGTGAACATTTTTCCATCATCTTTAGTGATGTTTAACATATACAACTTTCATGTGATGTTTGGAGTGAAGTTGGTTCCTAATATGTTCAAAGGAAAAGAGCCGCTTTCAGAGAAAAATGATTAATCTTGACAGGCGAACATTAGGTATCTGCTAATATTTACCGTTTTGTGTGCAAGAATTCACAATCAGTGTAAATATTTGATCAAGTAAATATTAGAGAGAAACAATATTTTTAACCAGAGTCAATCATGATCATACGGATATGTCAGCAGATTTAAACATTAACATAAATATACAAGTATTCTTTCTCCTTGAATCTTTAATATAAACAAATATTTTGAATTGTACTTACGGAAAGACAAAATGCAATAAATAACACTGATATTGACAACCATTCGCCATATTGCACTGGCGCGGATTTCCCGTGGATTTCCTGTCAAATTGTTATTAACATTTTGATGGTTTCCTCATTTTCGCTAGCTTATATTTCTGTCTATGTTATTTTGGATTAAATTTGAAGTTATTTGTATTGTTCAAAACAGGCAAAAGCTTCATGCAGGTGTCTGCAGTCACGTGTAAACTATTTAATAGAAAATTTCATTAATACTAAGTATTAAGTATGAAATAAAGTCATATATATATATATATATATATATATATATATATATATATATATATATATATATATATATGACTTTATTTCATACTTAATATATATATATAAATATAAAAGTGAACATAGAAGTCAACACTTAGAGGCAACAGTCTGTTACATGCTAGTGCAATCGTCAGGCAACTAGTGCTGTTATTTTTCTCGGCTATTTATATATAAGGGTCAGTGGTGCATTGTGGGTAGTCTATTTTGGCGGTTACTTTTACCGGAAGTCGCTTATTTGTTTATTTATTTATGTCAAATTATTTTGCTTGTTTTATTTAATTTAATTTTTATTTTTTATCTTATATATTTATTTTTTATTTTGATCGGTGTTTTTTATTAACGTAGTAAAAATTTGTTTATATAGCTTATTGTTGGTAGTCTATTATGGCGGTCATTTACCGGAATTCGTTTATTTGCTTATTTATTTTGGTCAAATTGTTTTGCTTGTTTTTATTTATTTTCATTTTTATTTTTTATCTTATATATTTGTTTATTTATTATTGATTAAAGCTATTTGTTGAATTTTGGGGTTGAATGTTGTGGTTTGTTCTATTATTTTGGTGGGAACAGTTTTTTATTTTAATTATTTGGATTGATTATCTTTATTTGTTTTTTCTAAACGACTAGTTTATCGGTATCGGGTGTTAATTTATTTATATACTTGGATGTATTTAGATAAATTTATTATACTTGTTGTTATTTATTTGTTACACTGTATATTTTCTCTTTTTGGTTTTCGATTTTTAAGTAACGCAGTATATTATTTTTTATTTATTGACCTGAATATGTGTCCTCCGATATATATATCGACATATGAATAAATATTAGAATGTGACTGTAAGTTTTACGCTTCAGTTGTATTGTCCTCGTGCTATTTCAGATCTAATTGTGCTACGCTCACTATTCACCAGAATTCAAGTGATAAGCTCAGTTTTGACATTTCTTTCCATCATGAAATAAGGATTCTAGTTTTGATTCAAAGAATCCAGCAAGAAATATTTTTCATATGTATAGATTTTTGGAGATCTTATTCGTAACAACATTTTTCATCCAAATAAGTTGATATCCGACTTTCAGGATGAAAACTGAAAGATTGATTAGAACAAGTATTGCTATAATTTAGGGTAATTATAATCAGCTATCAACGAAAAGTATTTGGAATTTGATAACAGAAATGAGGGAATATTCCACGTGGAGAATTTTAGCATGAACACTTGAATCGTCTTCCTAAGCCCATAATATGATATCACCTAGGTCCCAAATCTCATGGCCAGAATGCTAAATTACTTACCTCTCATTCTCGCTGCCATCATTCTTTCCTATTATACCTCAAATAAAGAAAAAAAAATTAAACATCATTTTAGTCTATACGCACTTTTTGAATCCAGATTATTTTCAGTTAGCCATTTCTTTGTAGATTTTGCAATGTGCTTTGTAACATTATATTGCTGAAAGATCCAATCAGGAATTCAAGATTTTCAACCGAAATCATTAAATTTGCTTCCAAAAATATTTTTGATATGCTGCGACATTCATTCTACCAGCTATTACTGATATGTTACCAGTACCTTTTGTAGATAAAAAATGCTGCCACCACCAAATTTTACCTTTGTTCTTTTGTTTGAAGGCCTCAGCATATTTCCTCTATACATGATTTCTAGAATTACGTCCAAACAACTCTGTTTTGCTTTCGTCTGTCCATAATACTCTTTCCCAATCCTTATGTTTAGGAATCAATTTCAACCTGGCATCTCTGTGCGTTTTCAACAGCAGTGGAGTTTTCCGAGGGGAGCTTGACTATAGATTGTTGACATGAATTTCATTGCTTATTGACCGTTTAATCACATATGCAAATCATCCTGCAAAACTTGACGACTAAGCATTGGATTTTGTTTAATTTGACGCATTAATTTCCTCTAAGATCTTGAAGAAATCTTCTGTGGAGCATCTGTTTCTCACAATGAATGAAGTAATCGTAGTAAATGGAATATTCAGGTTATCTGAGAATTTTCGGTAACTTTTACCGTCTTTCAAGAACTTAACAATCAGTTCTTTTTGCGAATTTGTCAATTCCTTACCGCTTGCTATGATGAAAATCTTCTTGCACGAATATCAATTACAGAAGGTTCTGTTTGTATATTCTAGGCTAAAAATATCTATTGATAGGATTATTGGAACATTCTAGAATATTCCACTTGAATCATCTAGAACATTAAAGAAATTTGAATGTTTTAAGACATGAAATTTGCATTTTAGGAATACATTTATTACCCATTAAAGTAGATAAATGGGATTTATGTATATGAGATAATTTTTCTGTTTTCTATGCATATTTATTTATTTAAGTATGTATATTCATTATATATATATATATATATATATATATATATATATATATATATATATATATATATATATATATATAAGTGTTAAAGTCGACACTCAGAGGCGACAGGCTGATTCATGCTGGACTCAATCGTGAGGCAGCCTGGCGATTGTGTCCAGCATGAAACACCCTGTCGCTTCTGAGTGTTGACTTCAATGTTAACTTTTATATTTATATTCACATACGCTCCATCTCTGATATTGAGCACTTTATCCCATAAATGTAGCACACCATAAAACTATATATATATATATATATATATATATATATATATATATATATATATATATATATATATATATATATATATATATATATATGTGTGTGTGTGTGTGTGTGTGTGTGTGTGTGTGTGTGTGTGTGTGTGTGTACACATACAGACACATACACACACACACGGGGTTTGTTGGGCAAATGGTTGACATTTGATATTTTAAATTTCGCGCAGGCGCGTTGCTCATTTTTGATTTTCCTCGATTGCACAGTGTCGTAGAATCAGATGGACACCGTATATGAGAAAAAGTGCAGCATGACGCAATTCGTTGCGCCAGAAATTTGGAAACGGCATGATGTATTGCTTGGCAATTGCGCCGGAAGCTGTTACAGAGAGACTCAGTCATATGTACACACACATACTCACACGTAAACACACATATACACACAGATATAGATATGTTTGTGTCAGGAGGTTTCTCATATTCTTCCATGACAATCATGGTATTGATATTATCGGTAATGTTTTGAAGTTAAGTCCTCTATGTCTAGACCTTTCCTATCTGTTTATTATCAACTGTACAGTAAGCAGAATTCACTCCCTTTATCATATAAAGTTATTTCTATCTGCCGTTACCTTCTACCGTCCATTAAAGATGTCTGAGATACCTCTTGGTCTCTTACCTGATCCAAGTTGATCTCCTTCTACATCTTAGGATTACGAATATTAATTGTTCCGTAAATTTTCGTATGTTTTTTTAAAATTTTCTAGCTTTTTTTATGAATTTCCACGTTTCACATTCACACCTCATATCTGATTTGGTACATTAATCATAATCTTTATATTTTTAGGTCATTGGAAATGTGTTTTTTATCATAACTTAATGTTTTTTTGTTTTTTCTGATGCTTTTCGGGATACATCGTTTATTTATTCCCTTTCCTGCCGGTCGCTATTACACAGACCGGGATAACACTGTACATAATCTGTTACCAAAGCATCCTTTGTCAAAATTTTATCAATTCTGAGAATAATTGATTCTTAAAGGATGTTGTATCTAATTTCGGCAAACTTAGCCATTTTTCTGCCGAACTTTGTAAAAACTATTGTATCTTATTATGTGCACTGCCATCCGGCTGTGTGTAATCGCGACATGCAGGAAGTGGAAGAAAGATGGTCTTCCTGGCGATCATAGCCTATAGGTGAGGCCATTTGTTAATAATTATAGAGTATATTGCTTTACACACTGAGCAAATGTGTAACAAAAAACAATTATTCTAATTTGTGTCCGTTAATGTCTACCGTTATTTAACAAATGTGGCCATATATATATATATATCCAGAATGGCTTGCAAGCCATGCTGTTAATTGCTAAGATTAAGAAGTTGCTAGATATATTTCTGAAAATTCAACCTGATGGAAAAAATTATTCTTAGCTATATTTATTTTTTGAACAATTCTAAAAGTTTAACCTGACCACTTAAAATTATTACAACTTTTATCTTAGTTAAACCCTAGCCTTTTGACAGATTTTCCACGTGTAAAATCAAATTGTTAAATTCTCCACAGAAAACATTAATTGATTCTCCGATTAAAACCAAAAAGATACAAATTCCACATTTAGTCTGTTTTTTGCATTTACTGTTAAAGAATTGCTGCTGGGTAAGAGATGTATTCGTATTTTCACGCTGTCAGAGATGATAAGTGAATCTGAATTCCCCAGACTTGGGAAACGACCAGTCTAAGTGAAGTAAAACTAGGAATTTTAGACTATGGAGAAGACAACGGGAAACCATTCCATTATCTTTCTTCAAAAGTCATAGGAATTCACTAAGAAACAAGAATTAACGCAATAATCATGTACGTCCTGGGAGGATATGGTATTTTAATAAACAGACCGGCATGTTAGTAACAAATTCGCTAAATTATGGGAGTAAAATGGCTAGATTGTGAAAAAAGAGGGATAAAACGTGAAACGAATTAACAGAATAGAAAATATAACATTTCGTACATATAGAATAGTTCATTCTATATAGGGAATCTAACAAATGATCAAATTCGTATCTGATTGTTTTAATCATTTAAGCGCAAACAAGCAATAAAGCCACTAGGACGCAAGTGGTTACCGAGTGTTAGAGAATATGAATAAAACTATTATTAAGTGGAGAGGGCAATAATAGAACAGGAATTGAGAAGACAGAAGATAACGATTGACATAGCATTTAAATTTTTGAAGATCAAAGTTTACTGGGTATACAGAACACGGGAGAGAGTTTCACAAGTTAGGAGCGCGATGGAATAAAATATTAGCATAGAAATTACGGTTACATCAAAAGCTATTTCGACTGTAAAATGAGGAGACTCGTATTGCGTTAAAAATTCATAAAATCTAGGTACCATAGGGGAAAGTTCATCAGAACAATTATTATATATCTGCAAAAGAAGAATTTGACTTAGCTTCTTGAACCTGTTCTGAAATGAAGTCCTAAACTCAAACCCCCTAATAATAATTGTAATTTGTAGAAGACACCTTTATTTTTTTTTCATGAAAAAGTAGTAATTACTCCTAAGCAAATAAAGAATCCCAGCCGAAATGACCTCTTCTCGTCCAGAAATAAACCAAGTGCTATATTGTCGTTTATATCCTTTGGGCTCGTATCTATCGGCTTGTTTAGTTTCCTGACTAAACAAATTATTTCTTGTTATCTTTAATATGTTTTTTCCACGTTTTTTCTCCATTTCTGGCACAGCTGTGGCTGCCTTAAATTTGTCTGTTAAATATATCAATTCTGCAGCTCTATTTTATTTTGTCTCCCGAGGAACTTTCTTGTCGACGAGAACAAAATGGAGACATGGAAAATATCATGCTTTCAATTTTTGTAATTCTTTTTTTTGGAGTGGCGGAGTGCTTGCTATTCACCCTTCTAGATTATTCCAGTAAAAAAATAAAAGCAAAAAGGATTCATTCTCTCCTACAATCTCTGCCAAAAATCATAACGCTTCGTGCCCCTTCCATCTAGTCTGTCTGCCTCTCTCTATCTTTCTCTCTATATCACTCACTCATTCACTCACTCACATGCACACACAAACACACTCACACAATATACATAAAATGACGAAAGAAAGAAATAAAAAAAACACACCTTTACCTGAGGTGGTCAAACTCAGCATGTGGTGACGTTTCAAGAAAGCTGCGGATGTCTATCTCTATATATAAAGTTATATCCTCTGTCTGTTTCTTATCGAAATCCTTCTAGGGTTTTTGAAGATAGACCCCCATAACCACATACATTCTGAAACTACATTACCCAGGGTACTTGGATAAGTATATATTTCATTTGATCAAAGGGGGTCCTTACCCCCCCCCCTACCACCACTAAATACACAATGAAAATTTTTCACGATTCATTAAAATTAAATTTAAATTTAAAAAAGGGAATCGCTCTTATAAAAAATATAGAAAGAGAAAGCCAGACGACGGAGGTTTTATCGGCAAGATCATTGAGTAATATTGAAATACATCATCTTTCTCCACAAATTAGATCAATGATTTAAAATCAATCATCATTTTCTTACAGAAAATTGTGTGGCACGCAGCAAGGCGCGGGTAATTTTGCTAGTAAGTAATAAAATAACACCTCTACTGAAGGCATAGCTAGGTATTTGATTGGATTTTTATGTTAATTTGTCGATTTCTTTATTTACTTTTTAATTTTGAAGTTTTTGCATGGAAATTGAATATACCGGAGCAGATAACGATATCATTCCTGCACCAGGACTTATTAATCTGATCAACAGTCTCCAGGTAGGTCATAATGCTCGAACTTACGGTACCCTGGGAGGAGAATTTGGAATAAGCCTTTGAAAGAAAGCTGGAAACATACCAGGAGCTAATTCAGAGATGCAGATCTAACACATGGCGGACTACCTGTCTCCCGGTTGAAGTCGGATGCCGTGGTTTTGCAGGAGGATCTGTATACAGAGCTCTAAGTCAGCTTGGAATCAAGGGAGTAAAAAAGAGAAAGGCCATCAGGGCTCTCTCAGAAATTGCAGAAAATGCCTCAAACTGGCCATGGATTAAAAGCTCAATTCCATGGAGCTCTACGACGGAGATTGGTTTGCGTTGAGGTGAAGTTGAGAAAGAAGGAAGGAAAGTAAAAGGGAAATGTAAAGGAATGACCAAAGTCGCTGTTTGAAGGGAGTTTTTTTAAATATATATAATGACCTTTTCAACGACGCCGTCTTGATGTTACCAGTGTTTTTTTTTTCTCCTATTCTGGAGGGGAGAGAGGAGGAGTGTAAAAAGAAAAGGAAAGAAATGTAAAGAAGAAATGGCGGTGGTGGGAAAAGAAGGCACGAAAGGTTTCTGATCATAATGCCTATGACCAACGAATGTGTTTTGTTTTGTTATTTTAAGCAACACTTCATAGGAAAGGAAACTTTTCTTGACATTACTAACCTCTTATGTCAAACTGTTCGTTGAGAATGTGGATCTTTCGGCGTGGTGGACCTAAGATGGAAAAAAAGACGAGCATGCTGTCTATTCTCTTTTTGTATCGTCTTGGCTGAGGAGGAAGTGACGTAAATCGTTAATGATTCGTCGCTTGTAATTTCAAGATCAGCACTGGCAATTACTTAATACGTCCATTTCTTGCGAGATTGGCGGATTTTTTGCTTCAGGATCGCCTGTCGGAATAGTACTGGTTCGGTAGGGTCTCTTGAGCGAATAAGTATGATGTTGCAAGACCCGAAACTTCTCATGGTCCCAAGTCATAACATCACTGACGAAGCGATCCTGCGCACTCGTTGGAGTGTTTTCATAACAAACTCTCTCTCTCTCTCTCTCTCTCTCTCTCTCTATATATATATATATATATATATATATATATATATATATATATATATATATATATGTATATATATATATATATATATATATATATATATATATATATATATATATATATATTCGTTCAAACAAACAAAATAAAATACAGTTATAAACATAACCTTCCATAATTAATAACCTAATACATATGATACCACCAAGCAAGGTTAAACAAAAATAATAAGTACTAAATAAGAAAAATGAAATAATTTGTAAGTGAAGGCATAAACAAGTATTTATTTGCCATTTAAGCATTGATTTTAAAAATATATAAGTATTTAAACCAGAAATAGATAAAAAACGAAATACACCTATATTTCCTACATTTAAGAAAACCCCAGAATATTCGAGAAAAGGAATTAGCCAAATAAAAAAAAACTGCTGTCTGTGACACGGGAAATGACGATGTTAAATTATGATTGACACTTAGAGACGAAAGTGGGAAAAACAGAGTGAAAAATGAATGAGATGGACAAGAAAATATACCTACATGAACAAGAGAAATAACCACAATATTCGACAAATACCCACATACATAAAAGCAAACGCAGACAGACACACATACGCGTACACAAAAACATACATACGTACTCAGACGCTCACACGTACACACACACGCGCGTGGGCGTACACAAATCAACCTAAACCAATAAATACATCATAAATTATTTTTACCACAATATGAAATGTGGAAATCTGAATGATAATATTTATTATATATATATATATATATATATATATATATATATATATATATATATATATATATATATATATATATATATACAGGGGTTAGACAAAATAATTGAAACAGGTGCAACTTCCACAACTATATTTCAAAGACCTATTATATTAAGAACTTTAGCTAAAACTTCGTAACTGCAGATTATATCTATTGTAAATACGTATATATATCTAATTTACTCGCTTTGCCTTATTTATTTTTAGAATTTAGTAAAATTTAAGATAAATGCATGACCTCTCCAAGTTTGAAAAAGGGCAAATTGTTGATGCTCGCATAGCCGGAGTCTCGATCACTTAGGTTGCTGAACTGTTTGGTTTTTCAAGAGCTACCATATCAGGAACTATGACGCAATTCTTGAAGCAGGGCAAAACCTCTAGCAACCGTAGCAATTCGGGTCGGACTTTCAAATTTACTGACAGGGACCGACGGGTATTGAAACGAAATGTGGCAAAAATCATCTGAATCGTCCAGTTTCTACTAAAACTGTTCGTCGTGAGCTGTATAAAGCTGTATATCATGGAAGGGCCACTGTAAGGAAATCTCTTCTCTCCACTCGAAACATTCAAAAGAGGTTGAAGTGGTGCGGAGATCACAATACCTGGCCTGCAGACTAATTGAAGCAAGTCGTATTTTCAGACGAGTCCATTTTTTCTCTTTTCCCAACTTCAGGGCGAGTTTATGTGTGGGGGCAGCCCAAAGAAGCTTACAACCCTTACTGCTTTCTTCCAACATTGAAGCATGGAGGTGGATTAGTGATAGTTTGGGCCACCATATCATAGAAATGTCTCGGTTCAATAGTTGCCCTACCTGAACATTTTGGGAGACCATGTTCATCCAATAGCCCAAACATTATTCCCTGATGGTGAATGCATGTTCCAAGACTATAATGCTCCAATACATACCGCTTGAGTGGTTAAGAATTTGTATGAAGAGCATGAAAGTGAGCTAGAAAATATGGAGTAGCCTCCCCAATCTCCAGATGTCAATATTATTGAACATTTGTGGTGCATTTTAGAGCGACAATTTAGGAGCCACCATCGTCCACCGTTGTGTCAGGAAGCTGCATGATTCCATTCCTAGACGTATTAAAACTTTATGTGAGGCTAAAGGAAGACCAACTCCATATTAAATAAATATGTGTGTGTGTGTTAAAATGTATTCCTGATATAAAAAATGATATATCTTTTTGAAACACACACACACACATATATATATATATATGTCTATATATATATATATATATATGTGTGTGTGTGTGTGTGCGTGTGTGTGTGTGTGTGAGAGAGAGAGTGTGTGTGTGTTTCTGTATTTTTGTCTGTATTTTTTATGAGAGTGTGTGTGCATAAGAATAAATAAATTATAAATTGTGTTACTGTTATGTGTATCCATGCTGGTAACTAGTTGGGGAATATTGTAATTTTTCTATTTCAAATAAATAGAAAAGTTTGTTTCTTCATTTGTTTCTTCATTGTATGACTGCTAGAAAATTACATATATACATACATGCGCTTATCTTTATTCAGATTTCCAATACACTCATCAGGAAATCATTTTTGTCCTACTTTCACGATAAAAGAAATACTTTTATGTATTTATTTATCTATTTATTATTATTATTATTATTATTATTATTATTATTATTAATAATAATAATAATAATAATAATAATAATAGATATGATGAAAGCTTTGTAAAATAAAACTATATCTTTCAGAATTACATATATATGTATGTATGTATGTATACTTTCACGGTAATTGCTCCGATGAGCTGCTTTCGCTGGTTCCTAGGCCTCATGAATTTAAACGTCCTACGAGGCTGGCATCCCGTTCCCACCCCTTCACCGTTGAAACTGTTAGATGTAGACGTCTCTTCTACTCCAATAGCTTCATGTCTCGCACATCTCGCCTGTAGAACTCCCTTCCTTATTCCTGTTTCCCTGACAAATACAATCTCCAACTATTTAATTGCAACGTCAATCGACAACTCCAGTTGTCTTGATCTATCCACTTCCCTTCTCCACGTCCTTTCACCTTTCATTCTTATCTGCTCTCGCTCCAAATCTTCTGTAACCCTCTTGCCTTGATCGATCCACTATCTTTCTCCACATCCTCTCCTTTACCGCTCCTATCTGCTCTTCCTTCAAACCTTCTGTAACCCCTTGCGTGCTATTGGCTTCCAGCCTTGCTTGGGGTAATAAGCTTAAAAAAGAAAAATAAATAAAAAATATATATATATAAATCAAGAGAAAGGTAGAATATTGCATGGTGGATGTGCATACATGCGTACACATATGTATTTATAAATAACTCTACATGTAATAATAATAATAATATTATCAATAATAATAATAATAATAATCTGCTTTTTTATTGGAATTTTATGAGAGATTACAATATACGCAGGCAGAACAATGAAAGCTAATCACGCAGACTTAGGGATCAAAGACAACAAAATAGAATGTGCTTTCTTATCAACATGCCAGTCTGTAATCTCTCTTTGAAGATCGTTAGAATATCTAAGGATTTTGAAGTGGAAATCTAAAATATTGGGCACATGAAGATATCAATAATTTCAGATGTGGCTGTAGCCGTCGGATTGATTGGAAAAGGTTCCGGTAGACTCATTAAAAATATTCCTGACAGCCTTAAAGAAATACAAAAAATGTTCTCACAAGTAGAGCACACACCTTATGTTGGGCTTTATCTGTGTAAAATGTCTGTGATCTCAGGTTTTTCTATTTATATATTTTCATACAAAAACTTTCAGTGGGAAATGTCATAAAGCAATTTCGGATTTTAAATCTCCGGTTGGGATCCGGAAGGAGATCATGATTCAACTGAAATCAAGGGAAATAATAATAATAATAATAATAATAATAATAATAATAATAATAATAATAATAATAAATGCTGTGAAATCATCTGTAGTTCCTTCACCAAGTCTTATTTGGACGGGAAATCTGCTGTCTGCAATAAATTCTAGATATAAATCTGTGTCATTGACATTTATATTAACACTGGTTATTTTATCAATATGCCATAAGCCGGCTGCTACTCGTTATGGAGCGAACCTGTTTGCCAATAGGCTAGCCGATACGTATTATAGACACAAATCCAACCCTCAGAACACACCTCTGATTTATATTACAGCTATGTAAAACTTAACTGGCATAGAACGCATATTCTGGTGTGATTAGTTCTTTTACACACACCCTCGGTCACAATTACTTCTAATTCCTTGTAAGTTTAGCCGTCGACGGTTTCTGAATGCCTCCGCCTACCCATTTTCATTTACAAGGCTTGGGTCAACCCGTGGTCTGATTTTCAGGTACTTTCCAAATAGCATCTGGAAATCATCTCCCTGACAAATCGAGCACGGTTAGATTCGATCCCTGGTCTCATGGTCACGCGCCTGTACCTAATAATATGTCCAGATTATATACTTCGGTTGTCATTCGTTATCGATAAAATAAATCAGTTACATTGCAAAGCAAATATCTGTTTTCATTTGCCAGACAACGGACTTTAAAAAGAATGTGCTTTCAGTATATTTATTGGCTCAAGCTAGAGAAGGCATTTACTGACTTTTTTTGACTCCACTGTAGATTCACATAATCGTATAAAATATATTGGAATAAATGGGAATAATCAAAGTTTCCATCCAAAATGTAAGCAAAGAAAGAGTTGCGTCTAGAATACGATTTCCGACGCCATAAAGTTAGCTTTGGGTTTCTTTCTTCTCGATTTTTTGTCGGATTTGCTTTTACGTTTGTTTAATAAGATGTACAAAAAAAAGATTATCTCTCTTTGTCATATTCCGAGTCTGTTTCCATCAAAAACGTCATTAAATGGTAGGACCCTAACAATTAACATTACATTAATAACCACATTATCAGTACGGGCACACACACACACACACACACACACACACACATATATATATATATAAAGACATTTTTTATGTTTATACGTTCTTTTCATAGAACATACAAACATAAAAAAATAAAAAAATGTCTTGAAATAATTTTAATAATTTATAAAAAATCATGTCTTAAAATAATTGTCCATTTCATATATATATATATATATATATATATATATATATATATATATATATGAATTTCAACTGATTTTCACACTTCGCAACCAAAAAACTTGATAACTGACTGCTGTTCAATCCTGGAGCATGCTTCTAGGTCGGCTATCTTTGTTAATCACCAAAACTCTCAAAGTTTTTTTTTTTCAAAAGAAATTAAATCCATGTGAAAAAGAAGTAAAAAAAGAAAAGAAAAGTAAGCTTCTATCTGTATTAGAAAAATTCACCTTATTTATTGAATGACCCTCGTATATATATATATATATATATATATATATATATATATATATATATATATATATATATATATATATATATATATGTACACCTCTCTAATTATCTCATTTTTTATATAAAAAATGTGAATGTCAGTGTGTCACACCTTTTTCAACCTTACTCCTAGAGGCCGTAGCCAACATATCATACTATTTTAGAATCAGGCCGACTGCGTGAGAAAATTGAAAACATTTCAGGGCGGATCCGGACCAGCAATCCTGAAATTTTGGATTCACAATTTTCATTATTGCGATTGATTTCGATGACTTTTTACGTGATTTTTTGCGACGAAATTTTTGTACGATTACAATTTTTATAACTTGGAAATATATTTGGGAAATAATTTCCGAATCCAGCGAAAGACACCCATGAAATAAAAATAATTGTTTGTATGGAAAGTAAGGCCTACGTACATCAAATTGTCTTTAAATTAAGTGGCGACAGGTAAGCTTAAATATTGATGCAATGCTAAAATGTAGCGATTATTTTTTTCATTCTGTAGTTTCTTCTTGCCTATTCCATCTCCTCCTCTCTACCGATTTTGATCATTCCAATTAAGAAACATCCACAGAATCTAGCTTAAATACCGCCCGACAGGGCGGCTTTTAAGCTAGTATACATATACACGTCGAAGCAAAAGAAAATTGGAAATAAATTTGAAGAAACTGGAAATAATAAAAAAAAGATTAACAATGATTTTAAAAAAGAGGTAGATTCGAAAGTAACCAGATACATACTTTTAATGACAGGCTTGTACAATCTTAAAAATATAAGATATGCAGATGACACAGTGTTGATAGCAGACACGGAAATGCAACTACAAAACCTCCAACAGAAGGTAGCGAAGGAGAGCGAGAAGAAAGGACTAGACATAAACTACAAGAAAACAAAATGCATTGTTATCAGCAAATGAATGCAAATTACACGTCGCAGATACTAAAATCTGTGTAGAAATTTTAATATCTGATAATTGTTCTAACAGAGTACGAAAAGTGTGAAACCTTTGATCCGAAGACAATATTGGAATCGTCAAAAATGCATTCCTAAAACTAAGCAGAGTATTAAGAGAGAGACCCATTTCGTTAGAAACAAAGAAAAGAGTACAGAACTGTTACGTGATATCTGTCTTCCTGTATGGCAGCAAATACAGGACAATCTCCTCAAAGAGGAAGACTAGAAGCAAAAGAAATGTTCTACAGAAAAATGGTGAGGATATCTTGGACCGAATATGTGATCAATGATGTAGTTTGTTTTTTTTTTAAATAGAAACGAAAAGAAAATTTATACTTAACATCAGGATGAGGCAGTTAAAATTTCCGGGGAACGTAAAGTATTTAGAAAGCTTAGAGTATTTGATACTCGTAGGGTAGATAGAGGGAAAAGGGACCGAGAGAAGTAGTGTGTAAAATCCTTGATGCTCTTGAGCAAATGTATAGAAGAGCGTTTGGAAAAAAAAGAAAAAAAACTATTCAGAGCTACGAGGCACAGAAAGATGTAAAGGGCGATAATCGAATACTTCTTGAAGGGACACGGCACATAAAATAAAAAGTTTAAGGAATAGAAGAAAAATCCATAGAAAGAAAAAAAAATGCTAAAATGTAATAGCAGTTTTCGGTGGATGCAAGACGATCTCCTCAGAATAAGAGACTTGAGACAGCAGAAACACGGTTCCATAAAACAGATGCTGAGAATACCAAATATCTGAGTTACAAAACAATGAAAACAAAAAGAAAACTTATATAGACATATGAAATTTGTAATGTGCATAATGATTAATGAGTGATTGAAGAATTTGACACTCACAGCATATATTGAAGTTGTTATGGTCCAAGTTCCTTGCACCACGGTGATGGTCCAAGGTAGAACCAATGAAGAATAACTCGAACACAGGTATGGAATAACACAGATATATTACAAACAGAAATATGTACAAAGAAGTAGAAGTATTAGTAATGACAATCAGGTTTGGTTAGAGTGAACTATGTTGTCTCGACCCGTATCATTATTCCAATGTCTTACAGTAATCGTCTGGCTCGACTGTCTGACTGACTCTGACTCTGACTCTGAACGATGTTCAACAACACGCCCACGTGTGTCGAATGTGGCACTAGGCCGGTTTAATGTGGGCACACCGTGCCCGTAGGCTCGGCCAAAAAATGCCCGTAGAAGCCGTGTAAACGGGATCGGGTTGGTCAACCTCCCCGAACGAGGCTCTGCCCAGAGGCAGAGACTCGTCCGGGTTCCTCTCTGCCCAGAGGCAGAGAGTTCGACCGTCTAGCCGAATCGTCCAAAAAGGACTGACTCTGAACTGCTGCTCCCTCTTGAGGAGCAGAATTTATGATGTCCGGAATCGTCCATTATTATTATGGGTAAGTTCCTATAACAGAAGGTTAAAGGAAAAAAGAAAAACAGAGTTTAACCTACCTAACAAGATAAATGGTTAGCAGAACTGGGACTGGGTAGATAATGAAAAGATAGACCATACTAAGAGCTACACAGGATAAGAAGTTGTGGAGGGCCATGATCATGAATGAGATGTAGAGGAAGAAGAAGTAGAAGACAAATATGCATCTATCTATCTATGAAAGTTGGTTCACTGTGTCGTGCTATATATATATATACGTACATACATACATACATATATATATATATATATATATATATATATATGAAGAAATATAGTCTTAAAGTCTGCTATATTTATAGGATAAAGTGCTCAATATCAGAGATAGAGCGTGTGTAAATATAAAAGTGAACATAGAAGTCAACGCTTAGAGACAACAGTCTGTTTCATGCTAGATGCAATCGTCAGGCAAGTAGATTTAAGACTAGTTACCTGACGATTGCATCTAGCATGAAACAGACTGTCGCCTCTAAGTGTTGACGTCTATGTTCACTTTTTTATTTTATATATATATATATATATATATATATATATATATATATATGATATTTAATTTTTTATTAAGAGTACTGGAAAGCCAGTTTGAATAATTGTGGGGAATGTGAAACGAGCCCCCCAATAAAGCCGCCCGACAGATTTCTACGACCGCCTTCACAGCAAGTCATATAACTTCTTTTGAAGACAGAAAAATGTCTGCAATATAAATTGATTCCCTAAAATTGATTTCAAGAGTTTAACGCACCTTTTTGTAATATTTTGTGTGGCTTCCCGGATTCTGAATAAGCGTTTCAAACGATTGGGATGGGGGGTGTACTAATCCATAACAATTTTTACATGTACCAGATACCATTCCGTGTTTGTTGCAATCCGACAAATCACGGTCATGTGGATTCTGCTAATAAATTTTCATCATTAGTTCTAGCAAAATTTGATCCATGATTTAAGACAGGTCACTCAGCTGACCATTCTCACAATACAGTGATACATGAATCAATCAGTCTATATTGTGTTCGATTCAGTTAGTTTTATGGAGTTCCATAATGCTAAAAACTGTCTTCACCTAAGTATGTTATTAAATGGACCTTTATCACTATTTAAGCTCGTGTCCCTTTTAACCAATTTTCTTGATCCATCTCTTTTCATACAGATCTAAATTATCAGACCATTACCCACAAAAGTTGACACTTTTTTTTTATATAGCATGGATCATTTCGCTTTCCTCTCGGCCACTTGACAAATTCAGACTGCTATGAATGCAGTTCCATCTTCGTTTCATCGTTAAATGTGATCTTATCTTAAGTATCCGCTTCACACACTTCATACCACTTTGACCAACTTAATGTTACGTTCAAATGCTTTTTGTTTAAAGCTGGTTTCTTCACTGAAATGAATCTTATTCAGTCCATGGTCTTGAATGATTGCACTTAGTGTTATCTACTGACACCAAATTGAACAAGTCGCATTCATCCATCACGTGTCTATCTGTCTTCTGTCCCTGAGCTTTTAGCTTTCCTGATCAATTGTTGTATTATCCTCTACCGTAGTTTTCCACGCATTGTCATGGAAATAGCTTTTCAACTTTGTCTCATTTCTCCAATTTTATTCTGAATAATATTCCACACACACACACACACACACACACACACACACACACACACACACTTATATATATATATATATATATATATATATATATATATATATATATATATATATATATATATATATATATTTGTCATCCACAGATAGACTGTTTCGATGTTTCACAGCTCATCAGTGTGGCTAGACGTCCGGTTGCCTCTAGCTAGGATCGAAACCTGACTGAATTGGCGTCAGTCGGAACTTCTACCACTAAGCCGTCGACGCACGGCAGGGATGAAGGTGAATTTTAGCGTGTTTATTTTTAGATTTAGATAAACACACAGTGACTGACAGTGACTCAATTCTGCCGAAGAGTCGTGCTATATTAGCTTTAATAGTTACTGTTTACAAATGCACCCCTCACACCCACAGAGCTCAACCGAAATTATATATACATATATATATATATATATATATATATATATATATATATATATATATATATATATATATATATATATGGGACACGTGGACGAGTGGTTAGAACGTTGTATTCGGACCATGAGACCCGGCTTCGAATCTCACCATGGTCGATACGTCGGGAAGGAAACTTCCTGATGTTATCGGATTGGAGGTGTCGATCCCAGCGTGGCCCAAACCTTGTGGTGCCGTCTATAGCTGTACTAGCACGATGCCACAAGTCATCGTGGCCGAGGGTTTAACCGTGCTGGCCTTGTTCAGATTGTTGATCACGCTAGATGACACGCTCTTTCCCAGAAACTGTAACTAAGTTCTAATCAGCATAGTTGCAGTATAAACACGAGTGGCCAGATATACATATATGTATAGCAATACGTCGAGCCGGAGATCGCACTAAACTGTGTCAATAAACATTGGGCTGATATCCAGTCAGTATTAAGACCCCATCACACTTGTACAGGAATAATACAAATGGTACTATTTTCTTACAAATGAAGCGCTGTTATGAACAGCGTTGTCATGTGCCTGCAGAGGTATGCTGACTAGATCATTCCAGCTCCTAGATGATTGCATGCCACGAAACAAAATTGACAGTCTTTAGGTGAAGGAAGATGCTATACTTTATTAGTAGCTGTTTTTATTTTATTGTAAGAGTATTTGCGAAGTATTTTTTTCATATTATTGTGTGCCCAATTATTTAATCAAAAAATGCCATAAAGTAATAACAAATAATTATTGGCATGTCTTTCTAAAGAGCTTCTGGTAAAGCTCCTCTCACATGGTTTTCCTTCGCGACGAAATACTTAAAGAATATTAACACACACACACACACACACACACACACACACACACACACACACACACATATATATATATATATATATATATATATATATATATATATATATATATATATATATATATATGCCTGCGGTTTGCGTGATATGTGGTCTTCTCTCCGAAACCTCTTGGTCTGATCGACTATTGAAATGTTCCTGTTGAATCATGGCCTCCCACCTGTGGAAGCTTGCCACAGCCGAACAGGCGACGTCGTCGTTTCCGTCCAATGACAAGAAAATTACGCGTCAAACGGATTTATGCGTCTGGATTTCCGCTTTTGCGCGACATAGTCGAATCGCCAGCGGTGGAGCGCGCGACGTGCGGCAGTGTCACCACAAAATGAATTCTGCTTAATGTGTTGGGGGTTGCTAGCTTAAATGAACAGTCGCGTGCAGCGGATTTGATTAGAGTTTGGGAATGTAAATATCTGTCCGTTTACTCAGGTTTCCTGGAGACAGAAAGAAATGCGACGTTTGACAACTATAAAGTCAGTTACGGCGAACAGATACACTTCAATACTTAGACATATCTACGCTAAGCTGTTGAAAAGTACTTCGCCGCAAAATTCAAAAATATTAGGATTTCAGTGACACGTTATTAGAATATTGCCTTTAATAATCGAATGGGCCAGAGAAATCTTTAGCACCGCCTGGGGGATATACAGACTTTAACGGGTAGGAATTATATCCAAACACATTCTTTTTCTTCTGTGTGCTCAGGTCGCTTCAAGACCTAGACGATCATGGCCCTCAACAATATCCTGTACTTTCTATCTATTAATAAAATGTATGTTTTGTTATCTCTCGTAAACCCGTTTACTTAAGCTCAATCGGTATATATATTTTCGTCGTTAATCACATTATTCTTCCATGGTATTCTCATCATCCTTCTGTAGCCCAACATTTCTGTTACTTCTCTCTTCTTCATCTGCGAGGAGATTTTCCATATAGGAGTATTGCTATTACATAATGAAGGGATGAAGGTGAATTTAAGTGTGTTTATTTTAAAACAAACACACAGTGACTGAGAGAACTCGATTCGATTTACCGAAGAGTCTTGCATTATTACCCGTAATAGTCACTGTTTACAAACCCATACTTCCTCCCCAGAGAGCTCAACTGAAATAATTTTTTCCGGAGCATATAATACCAACATTCCAAATTAAGAAGTCTCGAGAATCACTCAAGGCACAGGCTTACTGTTAAAAAGGGATGGATGAAGTACTGTGTAATATGAATGAAAGACAAGGCGGTAGGAAGTAAATATTATAAGTATAAGGATGTGTGATAGTGTGATAACCATTTGAAATTAATCTGATGAGGTTCAGCGCGTACGTTTCAGGGAATATATAAAGGCTGTTCCAATGACTTGGACTGATTTTAAATGTGAATTAAGTTTATTTTTATTTAAGATTTGGCGGATATTTGGGCGATATTATTTTACAAACATAATTGCCATGACTTAAATAACATGATCCAATAGAGAAATAAATAAATTTTCACCAATAGCACTGATTTATTTCATACTGACTTTGATCCGTCTTAATGAAACACCCTTTACACACACACACACACACACACACACACACACACACACATATATATATATATATATATATATATATATATATATATATATATCCATCCAACACCATCACTTGAAAAAACACGGAAGTGTCGAAACGAAATGGCTATTTTTGTAGTGATTTTATAACATATTTATGTTATAATATTTAAATAAATGATTATATATATATATATATATATATATATATATATATATATATATATATATATATATATATATATATATGAAAAATATATGTGTGTATATGTGTCAGAACATTTGCAAAACTTCGATATTGATATGCTTCACAGCCGAACGGGCTTCATCTGTTCATGTAATTCATCTGTTCATGTAATTCATCTGTTCATGTAATTCATCTGTTCATGTAATTCATCTGTTCATGTAATTCACCTGAAAAAAATTAAATTCACATTAGTGAGAAGACATGCCATTTATATTAAAGCTGTAAACACTTGATGTTTGGTTGGTTCTTGTGTTGTTTTTTAGCGGAATATTGACCTCTATGGCTTATTTAATGCCGGAATCTAAATATTTTGTACGCAATTTTATTCTATTTTGTGTGGAGCTAATAATGTTTTTTTGTGATACAAGTCTCACTAATTAACCCATAGCAGTGTGGAGAAGAGTTGGATTCAATTTTTTTTTTAGTAGAGCATTTGCTCGAATATAACGAACCCAACTAGAACTGGAACTCGGCTCTCCGATTAACAATTCTGAGTCATTCTCCATTACAACACCCGTACATTCAAAAGTAAAGCACCTGGTTATTCCCGACTGGTCACTGATGTACCACATCAAGGTACTGACCAGGCTTGATGTTGTTCAAATTTGTTGATCGTATGGGAACCGCTGTCTCAATGTGATATGGCCGTAAATCTGCTTGATATTTATTTCAATTCTATCGTTATAAAGTGTGTAACTATTTACAACTCAGTTTTCATTTTGTTTATTTATTTTCAGGTTTTCATATTCATATTGTTTTTACATTGCACAGACTTTTAAAATCTGACTTGACGTAAGAACAGTAGAAACAAATATTTGTGCTAAATTATAATAGTATTAGTCTCGTGAGGAAAGGTTATATAGTCTATAAGCCTTGACGTACATTTCTCGTAGAAGATTCCGAATTTAGTGTACTCTCAGTATATGTTCATCTGAATAACTTCCTTTCTCTTTTAAGGAAAAAATGCGTTCGATAATTCGACATAAAATCTGGCATATCTAAAAACCACAGCGATAAAAATAAAAAAGGATGAGATATCAAAATTAAGTTGGCCCGGCTGTCATTTTTTTTAATTTGAGATCAGTGATTTCAAATACAACGGTGTCATTTTTTTCAATTCCGCTATTTTTAACGCTTTCGGTTTATAAATTATAACTGTCGCTTGCGAAAATTTATTTCTACTCCACCTTACATATAAAAGAAACTGACTTCATCGATACAACCGTTATTAGTCGCTTTGGTTTGTTTTGTTTTACGGCATATCAAACACAATGGGTTATTTAATGCCGACAAAATCTTCTTTTTTTTCAAAAATGTATAGCTGGTAATATTTTATTTAAAAAATGTATAGTTTCGTTTCTTTTGTTATGTGGCATATTAAACTCAATGGTTTATTTAATGCCGATATGATTTTTATTTCTGGTAATAATTTCTTTTTTCAAATATTTATTGTTGATACTAATTTTTAAAAAAAAGTATTTCTGGTATTAAAATCTATTTTTACACTTTCATAGTGTTCTGAATCAGGTTGTGGTTCAACTATTTGCCTATAGCTAGGGCTCTAACAGGTGCTACAACCCCGGGTCAGGGTGGACCTGGGAACACCAACAATTAAGAGGTGGTTCCACGCTCCTGAAAACCTCCTGATCAGAGGCCTTGCTGTTGGACGTATTTTATCGTCTTACCCAGGGTACGGCTGCAGTTTATCGTCATACCCAAGACACATTATTAATCGTAAGATGTTCATTTTAGTGAGGAAACGCGCTACTTGAAACAGCTAAATTGGCCAAATCGGGTAACAGCAAAATTGTCCAATTCTTGGATTAAGCTTTGATCAGTTTTATCTTATAAATGATTAAAGATGTCATGATGGAATTATCCGAGGTTGTTATAACACTATTGGACTCTACTTTGCACAATAAGAATCTATTTAGCTCTAAGTTGAAATGATGATCCCTCTTTCTGTAATGACCACTTGATCTAGTTTCCCTCTCTACGAGTCCCTCTTTCCTAAACTTATTCACCGTTCTCTTGATGATTCTTGAATGGACTTTGAAGAAAGAAGGCAGAGTATTAATGTCGGTACCATTACTGAAGGCCTGCATGATCTTTTTCCTCTCATTATTCTCAGTTGGGAGGACATGTTGGGGCTGACACAAGACGATTTTACCCTGTTCTCTTTCTAGTCGAATAACTCAAAGGATTTTTAAACGATTCTTACGACAAATGTTGTCAAGATGCCCAAACGTCTTATTTGAAAACCTGGAAAAAAGCAACTCAATTAGTTTAATTTTTAAATGTTCAAAATTTTGTGGGATGGACAATTATCTCATGCTGTTACACGATTTAGACAGTTTTGTTGTCACAACCGTATTATATATATATATATATATATATATATATATATATATATATATATATATATATATATATATATATCTTATATTTATAATCATTTATTTAATTATTATAACATAAATATGTTATAAAATCACTACAAAAATAGCCATTTTGTTTCAACACTCCCAGTGTCTTATCAAGTGATGATGTTGAATGTAGAATAAATGGTTTTTTAAAAACTATTTATTCTAAATTCAACATCATCACTTGATAAGAAACTGGGAGTGTTGAAACAAAATGGCTATTTTTGTAGTGATTTTATAACATATTTTTGTTATAATATTCAAATAAATGTTATATCTGCTCTACTCTGTATTGAGCACTCTTTAAAGAATAATAATTGTTGGTTATTGGAATTTACTCCGTATATACCAATCCCACACTTGGATATTAGCTCCTATTACTGTCGAGCACAGTCTATTATATTCTTACAGCGTTTACCCCTAGCGAAGGACCGTTAATGAATTTGGAACTCTTTAAAAACCATTTATTCTACATTCAACATCATCACTTGATAAGAAACTGGGAGTGTTGAAACAAAATGGTTATTTTTGTAGTGATTTTATAACATATTTATGTTATAATGTTTAAATAAATGATTATATCTGCTCTACTCTGTATTGAGCACTCTTTAAAGAATAATAATTGTTGGTTATTGGAATTTACTCCGTATATACCAATCCCACACTTGGGTATATATATATATATATATATATATATATATATATATATATATATATATATATATATATATATATATATATATAAATCTGTGTTTATCTAAATTCCCCAAACATCAAGCTATACCACCCTTCTACTTCCTTCAAACCGCTATGTCCATCTCTTATTTCTTATCTCTTTACTTCCCCCCTTTTTATTTTTTATTTTTTTATTTTCGCCCTTTATTCCCATATCATTTCCGGTGAGTTGAGCGACTAAATAGGCCAATATCTGATCCTTACCCCCTCCTCCTCAATATTAAGTATTGTAATAAAATAAAAATAAATTTTAAATCTCACTTCCATCTCTAAATTCGACCATGTATCTCAAACTATCCCTCACTACCCTCTATGTCACCTTATATAAGCTTAATACTGCCCTTCAAATGTGTAAATTTGAAATTCATTTTTCACCCCTGAAGGTGAAGTCTGAAGATCCAGAGAAAAAATGTCTCTGGTGAAATAAATTATATCGAATGGAACCTTAAAGCGGTCTGTTTTTTCTTAAAATTTATATATATATATATATATATATATATATATATATATATATATATATATATATATATATATGTGTGTGTGTGTGTGTGTGTGAGAGAGAGAGAGAGAGAGGGTATGATCATATATGTGAATATGCCCATCATAGATTCTCTTTTCCTTACATGAGTCAACAGCGTGGCCCTTTCGCTTCGGCAACATTCCTTGTCTGTAGCTTTTATACAAACCTAGACGAACTTTTAAGCGGAGTTTTCGGACGGATACACCACCTCACCCTATTTTTTGTAGGATTTTTCCTGACCATACTCGCAAAAAAATGTCCTTTGGTCCTTCAGAAAGATTTTCTACAACCCATGCAAAGAACTATAAAAATAAATATTCATACAATTTCCAAAACCTCTGGTGATTGTCGTTTCTCTCTGCAGTCAAAACACCGTTGACAAATGCATCATTCTGGGGCGAAGAAAGCAGCGGGTGGACTTAATCGAAATCCGGTTTTTCTCGAAGCAACGGGCTACTAGTCCGCTGTCACCGTTTACCGGAAATTCCTTCGTCATACGGGAGGTGGGGAAAGAAATCATGTCCGTTAAGACAGACTGGAATTATTCCGAAAGCGAGGACGGCACCCAGTCGTGTCTGCCCGGTTACTATAAATAATCAAATAGGTTTATAATGAGATGCGTCCGACTTGTCCACACGGACACTTCGTCACAATGCACACAAATTCGCTGGGGCTAAATGTGTGACTGCGTTCATAATGTTTTGAGACCGTCTTGCTAAGGTGTGGCTTCCTCTGAAAACAGGAAATTCATACACGATCTGAAAGTTGGTCAGTTACTTCAAATGCTAGTAAAATCTGTGGTGAGCTTTTTTAATATTTCGAAGTTGAACTAATCTCGTATAGCGAGTTAATAAGCGTAGTTTAGATGTAGCACTAGGACGTCAGTATAGGACACTTAGTGAGGATCGAACTCACTATTCAGTCATAATTTATCTAGCGAAACAAGCTTGCTAACAATTACATCACGTCAAAGTGACCAACTAATCTTAGATGTAATACTCCAATAGTATTTTTATATTTTCTATAATTATAAATTTTTAATTGAATAGCTTTATGCCCCATTCCTTGGCGACGCCAGGTGCCAGTGTATTTATTATGATAATAGAATACGCATGAGTAAATTAAGGATTGACATGTTGATCTAAGGAATAAGGAGATAGCGCAATAGTCATCAGTACTGAAAACCGAGATGGGGTCTCCGTCCAAACCTTGTCAAAAGAAATAAAGCAACCCGTCCTTGCTTGTTTTGTAGAGCTCAATATATTTAGATTATACCTCTCATGTGTAATTGAACAGACCATTCTCCTTTAATTCGCTAACACACCGATGCAGTAAAACCTAAACTAAATGTTGTTCATACAGAAATTTTACAGTTAAAGATGAACATTTGTGACAACTTACTTTTGCCACTAGTTATGTCGCATTTTGGGATAGTGTAGTAAAAATTACCTCTTCTCCTCTCCGCTATGAATCAATAACAGGACAAGGCTGTTTGCAACTAGTCTAGGAGAAGAAAAACTCTGAATTGAAAACTCGATGCGTTTAGAGCCCCGTCAAGCTATCTTGCCTAAAGGCACACCACTGCTGCCACGGCTGCACTACGTGGTGTCGCTACGCGTTAATGGCTTACGTAACTCGTGTTATTAAAATTTCATAGCAAAATCCCATCAATAAGAGCTGACAGATTATCAATTAACGATGCCTTCGCATGTGCGTCTGTGTGTGTTTTAATAAGCAGAAAGTTAATGGTAATATTAATATTAGACATTTATTTATAAGAAAACATTCGGCAAAACTGACCGACCTGCCAGTTCTTCTGTTCAGTAAAATTTATGAAATCATTGTCTTAAAACATTTTTTTAGAATAATATGTCTTTCAAGTCCAGTAATTGATAGCGATATTTCCAGTATTGTTGAGAGTTTTCTTCAGAGCCCTTTATTTGAAGTAGTGTGGTAGGTCTACATCTTGATTATGCCATTATTTTCTCTTCGCTTTAAATGTGATATCCCTTTTAGCTGTCGCAGTCCTCAAGTGATATGGTTTCTGTTATCTGGTACCGTTTTTGGCTTTTGATTCATTCGGGCAAGAACACAATGTTCGGAGATGGATGGTTTGCCAAGATCCGCAGGCCTCACCCGCTAAAATCCATTTGCTCTTAGAAAGAGGTAGGATACTGCTGACAGTTTAGGTATTTCTGAACAGATTTGCTGCCATGCATTAAATCTATTTGAATGTCTCAAACTAACGAGGTCGTTTAAGAATATGACTCTGGTTAATGTTTTGATTTTATAGCAATTTGCTTTGTAGGTTGAAACTATATTTAGTGCAGCCTATTCTATGTTAAATTTCCTTTTGTCCTAAACTCAATTTCTTAGGATCTATATATCAACGTATTGGATGCGTTTCATAAACACTAATTATATGATAGATTCAGTTTAAGAACCATCACTCCTTTCATTACAGTTCCAGATATTTTATTTTGTTTTACAAAGTTTCTATTAGTCCTACTTGTTAGAGTATATTGATTTTTTTGTTTGACGTTATTCTTATACCAACCATGAATACCTATACTATTAACATTATTCAGACTATTGTCCTCATCTTTGTCGCCATATTTATTACAACGTTTCGGCCGTTGTACACTCCGCCTTTCTTCAGGTGTTTGGAATGTCGAACTGAAACCTTTATTTCGCTCACTGGTGTAGACTGTTCTAGTTCCACGTGTCATGTTTAATGGATGTCAGTTTCAGTTATCTCCTGTTAATCCCCCTCTCCAAGTTCTCCACTGCCTTAACCGGGTATTGAACTCACACTCTTTGGGTCCTGCCATTAGATCTAACCAACGCCATTTATCCACTGTGCCATGTGTCCTTGAATTTGGCGACAAAGATGAGGACAATAGTCCGAATAATGTAAATAGTGTACATAATACCTCATATCAGAAATATAGTCAGATACATGAATACCTATGTCACCGGCATATCTCCTACACCATCGGTATATAGGACTCGTGAGCAAAACAGTGTGGATACATTCTCTTAGTTGATTCGTTTGGGTATAAATCTGTATATTTATTATTACAGGTTGTTTATTTGATATGAGGATGTAAGAAATTGATATCCTGGACAAAACGTTAAAGGATCCGTTGCGTCTATGAACACGTCTGTAATAAATGGCCAGTTCCAATGAGACAGGTCGAGAAGATTAGTATTTTATTGAGAAAACTCCATTTGCGATATCATTGTTCCAACACTAAATATTATTACATACTAGCAGCATGGCCCGGCGTTGCCAGTGCTTCATTCAGAAATCTTACAACTCATACAGCAATCGCTATCACTTGACTTAAAATATATTTGCCCTTCCTTGCCTTTAAAGGAGTGTCCTTTGTCGTGCTGATGTTGCTACATGCGATTTTTTTTCTAAGCTCTATACTAAACATTAAATCTGTTACGAAAAATAACTAAACAAAATGAACACAAAACGATCAGCTTTAAAAAAGTACTCGTAACCGCCAGGGTCGGTGGAAAAAATTTCTTGCATGACACCGGCTCGTCGCGCTCGTTTTCTCAGGTGATTCCAATCTACACCAAGTGGGAAACCTACACAACACGAACTTTGCTAAACAAATAAATCCACATGCTGTCAAAATCCATGTGAGACCGTCTTACACATCCTGCCGACAGGCCGATATCTTGTGCCTTTTCAGTTTCTTCGCTGTCTAACGATCATGCCTCTTCCCAACTTCCTCTCTTTGTAGCTCTTAGTAATGTTTTTATACAATACCTTTCATTCCTTGTTCCGCCATTCATGTTTTTTAATCATTTCACCCCAACTAAGGCGAAAATGCCACTAAGACGCAATGGGGTTACTTTGTGAAAGGAAATTAGAAAACGTTATTTAAACGAAGGTTTTTCAGGAAGAGAAAAGATGGCGATTGATCCTGAATTTAGAATTTTGAAGCAGGCGAGTTTCACAGGCGATAAGTGCGGGATCATCGGGTAGGTGGGCCGCGGTCACCTCCTGTCCCTTGCTGATTATATGTATAGCTAGTTCCAATTTTTTTAGCCCTCGGTCCATATTATATGTCCCAGAGATTTCAGCTGATTCAGGGTATCCTTTCTGTTTCCATTTTCCTCACAATTTCTCGTTACTTATGGACTCCATCTATGGTTTCCTCAACATCCTCCTGCAAATCCACACCCCTGTTGCCTCCACCCGTCCTGGGTATGACGATAAACTGCATCCGCGTCCTGGGTAAGACGATAAACTACGTCCAACAGCGAGGACTCTGATCAGGAGGTTTTGAGGAGCGTGGAACCACCTCTTAATTGCTGATGTTCCCAGGTCCACCCTGATGTCGGACGTAGTTTATAGCGTTACCCAAGACGCGAATATAGTATATCATCATACTCAAGACGGAAAACAGATGTTTGTACGTAAAAAAAAATTATGGCAAAATATTTCTCCGATTAAATTGTTAGATAATGAAATTAAATTCTAAATAATTTAATTATGTCGTATTTCACTGGTAAGTAGAGAAATCCACTCAGACAGCTTCTTCCCCATAACGTTTTAGTTTGGGGAACCTTTTAAGTTGCCTTCCCAATCATTACAACCATAACCTCTTCAAATCTAGGGTCAGCCGTTATTTAACCTACATATCCTAATATGCACACCGCCTTAGAATAATCCCATTCAGTAATCCTCTAACTCGAGCCTTGTATTTGGTTAAGAATCGTATAAAATCGTGATAATTTGTGGATTTGTTTATCCTTTCACGAATACATGGACTAAGGTTGCCCTGAAAACACCAGGGTAAAAGTTATTTCGATAAATAATCAGTTGTCTGTAACAAGTATACACTCACATCAGGCATGCTTGTAATGACAAGCATCGCTATACGCCTTTGAGGAAGCAAGTTTAACCTCACGAACAACAGTCCACTAATTTGCTGTCTATAGGCAAAAGCGCCATCCCCGAAAGTGAAAGCAATTCGTTATCTTTTATATAAGAGAAAACTCGCTTTGTCCGAGACGTTCGCACAGATGAAGATGACAGGCCAAATATTTAAAAGTCCGTTTCACAGGCGGTAAGTCGATGATCACACGCGATTCTTCGATGATTTCCGCAGTAAACGTATTTGGCAGAAGTCAGACACAGATTTCTTGATTGATTGATTGAAGTGGCAAACATCATCACCAATATAGCAGATTCTTCATCCGGATGCCGATGCTAACGCTCATAATCAGTGTCTTTTAAATAAATACAAGATCGCATACACTCACCCAAGCAGCCGATCGATATCCGATGACGGTTGAAAAGAACCCCGACTGCAATTGAAATAGGGGAAAATGAAATTATTTCAAAGTTTTATGAGTCTAAGTCCTTTGTCTCTGACCGAAATTGTCCCGACATTATATAAAAAAGCTTTTGATTTAGATTGTTTTTCTTTATTGATCGATATTTGAAAACTGAGAATATAGAAGAGATAACTCTACTAAAATTATATCTTAGAATGACAAATGTTAAGGGTAAGATTAGCTGTTTCCTTATAAGGAAAAATGGTAAGGGCAAGATTAGCAGTTTCCTGATAAGGACAAAATGGCATCGGCAACATTAGCTGTTTCCTTATGAGGAAAATTGTTAAGGGTAAGTTTAGCTGTTTCCTTATGAGGGAAAATGGCAACGGCACGATTAGCTGTTTCCTCATAAGGAAAAACGGTAAGGGCAAGATTAGCTGTTTCCTGATAAGGAAAAATGGCATCGGCAAGATTAGCTGTTTCCTTATGAGGAAAAATGTTAAGGGTAAGATTAGCTGTTTCCTTATAAGGGAAAATGGCATCGGCAACATTAGCAGTTTCCTTATGAGGAAAAATGTTAAGGGTAAGATTAGCTGTTTCTTTATAAGGGAAAATGGCAACGGCAAGATTAACTGTTTCCTTATAAGAAAAAATGGCATCGGCAACATTAGCAGTTTCCTTATAAGGAAAAATGTTAAGGGTAAGTTTAGCTGTTTCCTTATAAGGGAAAATGGCAACGGCAAGATTAGCTGTTTCCTTATAAGGAAAAATGGTAAGGGCAAGATTAGCAGTTTCCTTATAAGGAAAAAATGGCATCGGCAACATTAGCTGTTTCCTTATAAGGAAAAATGTTAAGGGTAAGTTTAGCTGTTTCCTTATAAGGAAAAATGGTAAGGGCAAGATTAGCAGTTTCCTTATAAGGAAAAAATGGCATCGGCAACATTATCTGTTTCCTTATGAGGAAAATTGTTAAGGGTAAGTTTAGCTGTTTCCTTATAAGGGTAAATGGCAACGGCAAGATTAGCTGTTTCCTTATAAGGAAAAATGGTAAGGGCAAGATTAGCAGTTTCCTGATAAGGAAAAAATGGCATCGGCAACATTAGCTGTTTCCTTATGAGGAAAATTGTTAAGGGTAAGTTTAGCTGTTTCCTTATGAGGGAAAATGGCAACGGCACGATTAGCTGTTTCCTCATAAGGAAAAACGGTAAGGGCAAGATTAGCTGTTTCCTGATAAGGAAAAATGGCATCGACAAGATTAGCTGTTTCCTTATGAGGAAAAAAAATCGGCATTTCTTTTTCAAGCAGCCCTATTATTGTCGGTTGAAATTTATAAGTTATTTCTATAAGATCTTTTTTTCTTTTCAGGAAATAGGTTTCTCAAGCCTACTAGCTGCTTTCGCTCTTTCCATTTTTTTTTCTGGGTTTCCTTCCTAACTTACTATTTACTGGTGGATTCCTTCCTCAACAATTGGTCTGAAGTGAGTGTGGACGCAACTGTCTTGATTATCTCATTATTTTTTCTTCGAGTTATATGTACTACCCATTTTAGGCGTTGCTTTCATTGAAAATACTCAAGAGATGTGGACTCTGTTATCTTATATATAATGTACTCCTCCGATTCCACTGGTTCGATTTCAATGATTCATAGCTCATTCCTTGGGCTCAGGGAACGATTTTTGTTGAGCTCAGATTTCGTTGAGCAAAATTAAAAATATATATTAATATAATATGCTAGCCATTAACGTTGCTTTAATGTTTCAAGAGGAGTAACTGTTATTTTCATTTTGTATCCAAAAAGACACTTGGTTTGGCCAATATCACCATAGACAGGGAGGAGTAGATGCAATAGGCCTCAATATACTACAATTGATCGCTGCATTTAAGTATTGAATTAATGTTTAAGCTTGCATTTTCAACGATAATTCTTCTGCTTCCCTTTAATTTAAAGACGATTTGATGTCCGTCGAACCTTATTTTGCGTACAAACAATTATTTTTATTTCATTGGTGACAAAACTGGGGACAATTTATAACATAAAATTAATATAGTGTAAATAGAAATTAGAATTAGTTATACATTCAACATTTGAAGAGTTAGAGTAACATAATATCTAATTAAATAAAATGTCTATGATGGAATCTATGTTAGCGTAATTGTGATGAAAAAGACGCAGGTCTATTTTATAGCAATTTAAACTCGACATGCTCAATATTTATATTATATATTATCTACTTCTAGGCAATATCACTCTTCAGGTTTAACTAATTTGCGTACTGATTTAAAAAATGTTATTTATTAATTAACTGTCGTTCATTACTGTACTTTTATTCAAGGATGGTTTTGATTTTCATATAAAAATAGTTCTGTTTAGAAATATCGTCTTATTTAGTGCAGAAAAGTGTTTGAAATTAGAATTTTACTTGGCATTCAACGAGTTGGCATCTATTTGTAAAACTTTCCTTAACTCTAACAAGCCAATTTATGAATGAAATATTCATTTAAATTTTTATTTCAAAGATTTCAAGTAATGAATATATCTTACTTTGCGAAGCAATAGGAGAGGGCGAAGCATGCTAGTGATTTGATAGCTCTTGAACACGAGCTGCGAAGATGTTTGGTACACGTTCTTTACTAACTTAGGAGTGATCATATATTATGGTTTACGGGGGGGCACCTCTAGGTGGTGTAATGGTTAGTAAGCTTGTCTCGCTAGAATAATTACGACTGAATCGATTCTCAATGGGTGCCCCTACATTCGGCCTTGTGCCACATCTAAGCAACGCTTGGAAAATCACGATAACAGCACCTCGATGTGGTGTAATGGCTAGCAAGCTTGTCTCGCTAGAACAATTATGACTGAGTAGTGAGTTCGATCCCCAATAGGTGCCCCATACTTTCGGCCTTGTGCCACATCTAAGCTACGCTTGGAAAATCACTATAAAGACACCTCGATACGGTGTAATGGTTAGCCAGCTTGTCTCGCTAGAACAATTACTACTGAGTAGTGAGTTCGAGCTTAACTGGGTGCCCCTACATTCGGCCCTGTGCTGCATCTAAGCTACGCTTGGAAATCACTATATTAGGGTTTACGGAAAGTTATTGAATCCTCCAGTGAATTATGTCCCAAACCACCAAGGCTGAAGTAGTGTTGAATGGTAGGAAACTCTGTCTAGAAACTTCTATCCAAAAATGTGTCGTTGATAGAGCATTTCAGCATTTTAACGCATGGAGGTTTGTAAATTAAAAAAAAAATTATTCGCCATTGATAGCTGTACGAATTCCGTAATTCGAGTGCTTATAGAGGCATTTGAAAACATTTGTACGGTGTATACGAAAGGCCTGTGTTTGTTATCTCTGTTTTCAAAATCGATTGCGACATATCTGACAAAACTCGCTCTGAATAATTTTGGAAAGCGACATCTCAACTGGATTCAATTTATAGCATAAGTGAATTGCCACAGAAACTTAAGCCGCCATGACAAATTGCCCCAAAACATATCAACTGAATTGGGAAACCATGCAAAGATGGTGTTCTGGTTTCTCGTGACATTTCGTTTGTGAACCCAACACAGGGCTCCAACATCTGCAACCATTGCTTAGCTAGGTATGACAGATTTTTAATTTTGCATCAAATTATTATTAGTGATGAAAAGTGGGTTTTGCAAGTCAATAGAAAATAAAAGAGACAGCGGTTATGCAAAAAATGAGAAACCAGGGACAATCACGTAACCATACCTCCAGCCATTCAAGTAATTACTTTGTGCGTGGTAGAATAGGAAAGGTATCCGCTATTACAAGCATAGAAGAGGTTTATCTCCGGCAACTTAATCGTGTAACCAAAGCGTATCATCCAAAATGCCCTGCATTGATAAACATAAAAGGTGTTATTCTCCAGAAAGACAATGCACTCTGCCAAACGAAACTAAATTAAGATTGTTAGGGTGGATGTTCTTCAACATTCTCCATACTCAGCAGATTAAACATTAAATATTTACCTTTGTTTCAGTTACTAGAACATTCCATTAGTGGCAATATATTAACAACGAAAGCAGTTGAGAGAAATTTTCTAAATATTTTTTTTCTGAAAAATATTCCGGTATCTTTTAACGTGAAATCAAAAGTTAACCTTCTGTAATGGTTATTGTCTTAAATCAAGGAGATTTAACATTTTTAGCCCTGGCCACCGCTTTACCGGTGGTAGAGAAAAATGACGAAAGGGCCAACCACTGGTTGAACAGAGGTAGAGAAAAATGCTTAGTGCTCAGCTACCATTTGAACGGTGGGTAAAAATTTGTAATTATTATTATATCTACCGGGAAGCATTACATAAAAATTATTTGCGAATTTTGACTCAGGAGCTCAGGAGAAAATGTTAAAATTGTTCAGGAACGCAGGGCTCAAAGGATTAATTAACGTGATTTAATCAAGGTGATTAAATAAAATTAACTTACGTTTGTATTTTATCGTTTCTGGCAAAAAGCAATTACTATCCAAACGCCTTAAGATTTATATGCATGCATGTGAGTGTTCATATTTGTGTCTATTAATGTGAATGACAATATAGGCTCAATAACATATATGTGTGTGTGTGTAAGCGTGTGTGTGTATTATTGTTTTTAGCCCGGTAAACGGAACCTGCCAACCGTGTTCAAATTTTCTCTGATGTTATTTCTTTTTAATGTGCCGTGTCCCTTCAGGACGTAGGCGAGCTTGGCTTTCCACTTCCCCCTATTCCTTGTAACTCTCAATAAGTTTCGTCCCTCTGCTACCTCCCGCACACCAGTTTCTGTCATCCACTTGCTGAAGCCCGCCAGGTGTGTCATCCGTTGCTTTCCCTTGTCTCTCTTTCCCTCTATTCGAGCTGTGAGTATCAGATTCTCCAAGCCCTCCTTTTTCTTTACGTGCCCCAGAAATTTCAGCTGCCTCTTCCTGATGTTAAGTATAAGTTTCTTCCTTGTTTGCATCCTCTCCAAAACCTCATCGTTGCTCACACGCTCGGTTCATGATCTCCTTATCATCCTTCTGTAGAACCATACCATTGCATCGAGTCTCATCTTCATCTTTGGGGAGAAAGTGCAACATTCGCTGCAGTAAAGAAGGACAGATGTTACGTAGCAGCTCAGTACTCTTTTCTTTGTTACCAAAGAAACCCTCCTGTCTGGCAATACTCTGCCCAGCTTTTGGAATGCCTTCTTTGCCATCCCAAAACGTCTACGCATCTCAGTGTTGCACTTGGCGTCTTGTCTCAAAACACTTCCCAGATATAGAAATTTCCGCATCTGTTTGATTTTAGTATCCCCAACATTTCGGGCTTATTCTTTTACTGATGACCATGCATTCTTTCTTCTTGTAGTTTATGCTTAGTCGCTTTTTCTCGCTCTCCTTCGCTAACTTTTGTTGGAGGTTTGTAATTTCTTTTCCGTGTCTTTTATCAGTACTATGTCATTTGCACCCCTGGTCACTGTTTTGTCTCTCAGGATATTTTCGACAGCATTTTCTAGTCTATACTATGTCATAAGATTCGACAGGGAAATAGACGGCAATATCGCACATCACTCCGATTTAACCATAAGATCCAGAGACGGATAGGCAACGTGATTGGCCCTGATCTATCATCACGTCTGCAGTCGCTCTCTCACAGACGCGATGTTGCCTCGCTCTGCCTTTTTTACAAGTACTTTCACGGTAACTGCTCCGAGCAGCTGCTTTCGCTTGTCCCTAGGCCTCGTGAATTTAAACGTCCCACGAGGCTGGCATCCCGCTCCCACCCCTACACCGTGGAAACTGTTAGATGTAGACGTCTCTTCTAGTCCAATAGCTTCATGTCTCGCACATCCCGCCTACGGAACTCCCTTCCCTATTATTGTTTCCCTGAAAAATACAATCTCCAACGGTTTAAGTGTAGCGTCAATCGACATCTCCAGTTGCCTTGATCTATCCAGTTCCCTTCTCCACATCCTTTCATTTTTCATTCCTATCTGCTCTCGCTCCAAATCTTCTGTAACCCCCTTGCCTTGATCGACCCACTGTCTTTCACTTTCTCCACATCCTCTCCTTTACCACTCCTATCTGCTCTTCCTCCAACCCTTCTTTAACCCCTTGCGTGATAGTGGCCTCCAGAAAAAAAAAGAAAGAATTTGGAAGAGAAATATAGAAGAAGGAAATGAAAAGAGATTTGAAAACGAAAATTGAATATGAATGACATGACGCTTTTGAAAAAAATAAACAAACAGGTAAACAAAGGATAGAATAACGATGAAACATTACGTAAAACGAAAATATTAATTTGTTGTGCCGAAAACGAAGGTTTGAAGAAAGAAAAAGAAAAGGAATTTTTTAAAGTAAAATCAAACAAAGCTAAAATGCTGGAATGAAATACGGAAAATAGATTTCATGTCGGAAAAAAAAATGAAAGAAAAAAAAAGGAAAACAATTATTTATAATATTTATATTGATTGAACTGTTGTCCTCATTTTATTGCTGTATTCACGACGTTTGGGCATTTGTAGAATGCCGGAGCGTACATCGGCCGAAACGTCGTGAATATGGCAATAAATATTAGGACAACAGTCCGAACATTGTAAATAATTTACATAATTACAATACCTCATCTCAGAAATATAGACGGAAAAATTTAATAAAAATATTTAATTATTTAAAAAATTGCTAAGAAAATCAGAGAAAAAATAGCAGAAATGAAGGAAGAGAAGATAAAGCGAAAGAAAAACTGAGGATTTAAAAATAAAGTATGAAAGAAGTTAAAAATCTCAGTAGAAAATAAAGTCAGTGAGTCAAAATAAAAAAAATAAAAACAAAAGAACCTGGTAATAAATACAAAAATATCTCCACATATAATGAAATACTATAAAACACAAAAAATATGAAATATTAAATTAATTATAAAAATAATTCGCAATTCAAAAAATAGACAGAAAACCAGTCGAAATAATCATGACAGTGGAGCCAACATTGACGCAGACCCCGTTCCATTCTCCTGAATTTCCCGTTGTGGAATGTGCAAAAGAAAAGGGCTGTTGCCAAGTTGCGCCATGCGATTAATAGCCGGCAGGAAGCTCAGCTTGTGATTTCAGTGTATGTCGTCGCATCCGCTTCCTTTGTTTGACGACTGTTTGGACAGAAAAATGGCGCCGGCGGTCACATGACTCGCACAAATATGGCGGCCAGGAAGAGTGAGTCAGCAAAATTGCCCGATGGAAGAAAGCCGGAATTTACGGTAAATTGTGCTTCGTTTTCTAAACGTGTTAGCTTAATGTATATATATATATATATATATATATATATATATATATATATATATATATATATATATATATATATATATATGTATATGTGTGTGTGTGTGTATGCGCACGCGCGTCTGTGTGTGTGTGTCTGTGTGTTTAGGTGATTCGAGAGAAAATGTATCGTTCAAGTGCGTTCATCCAAGTGGTTACTATGTATCATGGACTTCCCGGTGTGATCTGAGAGCATGAAATTTCTTAAATAGTAAGTGTGTACAACACTGTCCATTAAAAATTCGTTTTTCAACTGTACATTTACCGTTTCGGCTTCGGAAGAGCCATCTGAAAACTTGAACACATATCTCCTGCATTTTGTTGATTTTTTGTACCTCTGTTAGTCATATATATCAATCAGAGTAGGTATCTTCCAGCAATCAAGTGATAATTTGTTCAGTAAATGCTCTTTAATTGGACAGCAACTGCATTCCCTTCAGTAACTAGACTATATTATGTCAATTCACATCAGTGTATTTGTGTTGGGCTTTAGCATTGGCCATTGTGTGTATCAGGAGCATAGAGGTTGTTTAAAAAAACGGTTCGGCTGACCTGTTGAGTTCAAATTCAAGTTGAGGTCGTTGTATTCGCTTAAGCATATCCACTAGCTGTTATCGTTCATTCCAATATTGCACAGATATTCTTATAAAGGTACAAATCAACATGTTCTTCCGTCAGAAGTTAATACGAGAGCAGACTGGTGTTTTTAGCCTTGGTTGTTAATCAGTCTAAGGGAAACACTGAATTCAAAGTTAATTAGGTATGAGGCTGCTCTTTAACTCCATTAAAACATGCTTGATCCCAACATGAAAACGGTAATTCCTAGCGAGTTGATACAGTAGCACTCTCCACTGGGAAACTGCATGTCTGACATAACATCATAAGTACAAATTAAAATATCAGCGGTACCTTTTACAATATCACAAGGACCCATTAAAACTTCACTACGTCCCATTAAAACATCACTGGGTCCCATTAAAACATCACAGGGACTCATAAGCCATATTCAAATGGTTCTGGTTTTTAAAGGAATCCTTTCACCCCCAAGCAAGGCAATAGTGCCACCGAGACAAAAATGATTAATATAAGAAAATTAAACTATGCTAAACAGCATTATTAAGAAAAGAAAAGAAAACATTTCAAGGAGACAGATAACGATTGACATTGCATTTAAACTGGATAGAAAGAAACCGGAAGAGTGTTCCACGAGCGAGAATTGCGAGAGAAACAAATTATTAGAGAACTTTTGTTTACATCTAGCAATTTCAACGGTAATATAGTGAGACTTAGCTGTCGAACTAGTAATGTACTTAAATTCGGAAAGTCAATATACTAAAGAGGAGAGTTCATCAAAACAATGGTCATGAAAATATTCCTAAAAAGAGGCACAAAGAAAGCTATATTAAGGCGTTGCGAAATTGACTGATGATAATAATATTGGAGATTCTTCATTGTTTTTTTTTTTGTGAGAATCTCTTGATATATAGCCAAGACATCAGACAATATTCAATGCATGTCAAATGTTAAACTGAAAATGGTGTAAAACAATTTCTAGAATGATTCAGTGAATCAACTTGACAATTTTAAGTTTGGTTGAGTTACTACTAAGTAGGTAAGAATGAACAATTTGTGTTGGGATATTTTCAAGTGATAATTGATTTTCTTGAATGAAATCATAATGTATGAAAATTGAGCATATTTTTTATCCAAAGATTGTAATTAGTATTTACACAATTAGATACATTTTCATATCACTGCCTAAGAAGACAGATGCAAACGAATGTGAACTCCATGGGACAATCAGACTAATGCGCCATATAATAAAACATATCATCCTACGTCTGTTGAATAGAGCGCACAGCAGAATTGGATCAGAAATAGGAAAAAGAACAGTGTGGGATCGTTAAAGGAACTGGAAAAAGTACTGAGATATTTATGCTCAAGCTTATATCAGCAAGAGCACTACATATGCAGAAGGACGTGTATCTGTGTTTTATTGATTATGCAAAAGGAAATTACGTCACAGAGAACTGACGGAAATACTAAATAACCTTGACACACTTTGGAAGGCTATTAGAATAATCCAGAACTTATACTAACAACAAACCGCCAAGATACAGTGAGAAGCAATTTTAACAACATAAGATATTCTGATGACACAGTGTTGAGAAAAGGCAAACTGCAAGAACTTCTACAGAAGAATAATGAAGGAAAGTGGGAAGAAAGGAATAAAGATCAGTTGCAAAGAAGACAGAATTCATAATTGTCGCGAACAACTCAACATGAAACTTACAAATTGGAGATACCAAAATCAGCCAGGTACAACAATTTAAATATCTGGCGAGTGTTTTAGCAGAGGACGGAAAGGACGACACTGAAATCCGACGGTACATTGAGATAGTGAAAGATGCCTTTCAAAAGCTAAGCAAATGTGATAATTACAGGAGAGATTGAAGACAGGAGGGAAAGTGGAAAGCAACACATAATCTACCTAGCAAGCTTGAGTAAATGGATGACGGAACAAGGTATAGGAACAAAATTTATAAGTCCTGAAAGGAAACGGTATATACCGTGTAACCCGGATATAAGAGAGTTGTCGGGACCGGAGAAGTCGTCTCTTATATCCGAGTTTCTCTTATATCCGGGTTTGGTCTATTATATCTACATTAACACAGTCTCTAATTTGGGACCAGATAAAATCTATCTTATATCCGGGTTTGTCTTATATCCGGGTCTCTTATATCCGGGTTACACTGTACAAGAAGGATTTACACCAATGCCATTTTATAAGGTACAATGAATGGAGTATTTGTTAATAAGAACACATATGCCGGTGTGCATATTTGCTTGATTTTTTATACTGTATGTGTTTTTCTACATATTTCATTTCTTTTACACCCCACTCAGTAGCATATACTTATAACCTGAGAAAGATGTAATGGTATATTGTTTAACGT
>OZ038476.1:30007816-30057816 GCA_964036315.1 Acanthosepion esculentum
TATGTGGGGGTGTATTTGTGCGTATAGTGGCAAATGTGTATGGACATATCAATGTACATCTAAATATATATCAAATATGTGGTGCAGTTCAGTTTATATTACAATGAATCATTCATACAAAAAGTAGATTAGTAAAGTTAATGATAAAAAATGGCGAAAACTCTTCGCCAACAAGATTGAATGCAAATCGAAATATTCTCAAATTACCATATTAGTTAAAAACGCACTCTCTTAAATTTTCAAAAAAATTCAAACGTTTGTATGCGTTAAAATAACACATTTCTAAAAAAATATTTTGATTCGTATTTAATCATTCGTCTCCGATGTTACCTGGATTTACTAAAAATGATAATTGAAATATAAATATGAGCTGCTTTCGCCGGTTCCCAGGCCTCATGAATTTAAGCGTCCTACGAGGCTGGCATCCCGTGCCCACCCCTTCACTTTTGAAACTGTTTGATGTAGACGTCTCTTCTACTCCAATAGCTTCATGTCTCGCACCTCTCCCTTGTGGAACTCCCTTCCTTATTCCTGTTTCCCTGACAAATATAATCTCCAACTATTTAAGTGTAACGTCAATCGACATCTCCAGTTGCCTTGATCTATCCACTTCCCTTCTCCACATCCTTTCCCCCTTTCATTCCTATCTGCTCTCGCTCCAAATCTTCTGTAACCCCCTTGGCTTGATCGATCCACTCTCTTTCTCCACATCCTTTCCTCTACCACTCTTATCTGCTCTTCCTCCAAACCTTCTGTGACCCCTTGCGTGCTAGTGGCTTCCAGCCTTGCTTGAGGTGAAAAGCTTAAAAAAATATATATGAAGACATGATTTATTCCGTTGGGTGCTCTGGTATTACCCACAATCTATAAATCTATAACTCATCTAATTTACCTTAATCTTAACGGGTTAAATTTAAATCCACCATCGCTTATTAATAAAATAATTGGACACCTGTAGTAAAAAAACTATTTACTTTGAATCACAGAAAAACACACTTGGGTCTCGTATAAGAAACGCCACATAGTGAAAACTGATATTAAACTAAAACAACGAAAAGACCTAGCCATAAATAAATTCCAACCCCAGACCGCTGTCCCCTCGATAAGATGGCTTACGCCCCCACCAGTCACTAACACGAACCCATTCTCATTAACAAGGCGTCTACCAGAGCACATTGAAAATAAATTTCAAACAACGCTCCGAGACAGACAATACGGGTTGGTGATAGCGTCGTACAGAACGGATTGAAAAAGAATATACCATACTGAGGTATTTTCTTTTGCTTTTATATATATATATATATATATATATATATATATATATATATATATATATATATATGTGTGTGTGTGTGTGTGTGTGTGTGTGTGTGTGTGTGTGTGTGTGTGTGTGTGTTAGAAAAATAAAACAAATTGGAAAAATTCTTGTGACGTTTTTCATCCGTTAGGATTTCATCGGACTCGGGCGTGTTGATGTTGCTACGTCTACAAATACGCACGGAACGAGGGACGCAGGTCGCTTCATAAGTTTTTGGTAGAATATGTTTTGGTTTCAATCTAGCCAAATTCATGTGTATTCTATTTCTTTCAAAAATACATATAGGATAAAAAATACATATTATTAATATTATATTTTATTCCTGACATATTAGAATCCTTAGAAAAGCGAAACCGAGTTTATGTTTGGAAATCCAGACAACAGGAGAGAGAACGATAACGGATGTTAGTAGTCGTGTTAGGAATTTTCAGATTAAATCTAAATGGCAAGTATATTTATTTTCAGCTAATGAGGAAAATGCACCCAGCAATCTGTTGGTCACATTTAACCGCCATCTTGGTCCCCTTCTGAGAAGAGAAAAGCAATTTTCTCTTGCTAATTAGCTCACCACTCTTGTTGTTTATCTAAGTGTGTAATTATACGAAGTGCAAAGGAAGAAATGTAACGACGCATTTTGTATTATACGACATGCTAAAATAACGATCAAAACGCCTTCACACAAATCAGCCCACGGAGAGAATATATCCAGTCGAGCTGCTAATAAGCGGGACAATGAAGTACGAAAGATTTTTCACCTTATTTGAAATGCGCTTTCGACATTTATTTTATTCATTCACGTTCAGGAATTAGTCAGTCTAGTTTTCGTCATTTACTTCTGGATTCGGGCGACATTTTTTACTTTCTTAAAATTTTGTGTCCTTTTATAGTTTCTCTTTTTATTTTCTGTCATCCTAGCCTTTTTCAGCCAGATTTTTATATAACATTCTCACACAAAGGTTGGTTGTTAGATTTAGTTTAGTGGTATATCAACCTCTATGGGTTATTTAATGCCGAAATCTAAATATTTTGATTGGTTTTGTTTAGCAGCATATCAACATCTATGTGTTATTTAATGTCGAAATTTAAATATTTTGATTGGTTTGGTTTGGTTGATTTTGTTTCGCAGCATATCAACGTCTATGGGTTATTTAATGTCGAAATCTAAATATTTTATTTGGTTTGGATTGGTTTGGTTTGGTTTGGTTGATTTTGCTTAGCGGCATATTAACCTCTATGGGTAATTTAATGCCGAAATCTGAATATTTTAATTGGTTTGGTTTGGTTGATTTTGTTTAGCGGCATATCAACCTCTATGGGTAATTTAATGCCGAAATCTGAATATTTTAATTGGTTTGGTTTGGGTGATTTTTTTAGCGTCATATCAACCTATGGGTAATTTAATGTCGAAATCTAAATATTTTAATTGGTTTGGTTTGGGTGATTTTGTTTAGCGGCATATAAACCTCTATGGATAATTTAAGGTCGAAATCTAAAGATTTCAATTGGTTTGGTTAGTTGATTTTGTTTAGCGTCATATCAACCTCTATGGGTTATTTAATATCGAAATCTAAATATTTCAATTGGTTTGGTTAGTTGATTTTGTTTAGCGGCATATCAACGTCTATGCGTTATTTAATATCGAAATCTAAATATTTTAATTGGTTTGGTTTGGTTGATTTTATTTAGCGGCATATCAACCTCTATGGGTTATTTAATATCGAAATCTAAATATTTTAATTGGTTTGGTTTGGTTTGGTTGATTTTGTTTAGCGGCATATCAACCTCTATGCGTTATTTAATATCGAAATCTAACTATTTTAATTGGTTTGGTTTGGTTTGGTTGATTTTGTTTAGCGGCATATCAACCTCTATGCGTTATTTAATATCGAAATCTAAATATTTTAATTGGTTTGCTTTGGTTGATTTTGTTTAGCGGCATATCAACCTCTATGCGTTATTTAATATCGAAATCGAAAATATTTTAATTGGTTTGGTCTGGTTGATTTTGTTTAGCGGCATATCAACCTCTATGCGTTATTTAATATCGAAATTTAAATATTTTAATTGGTTTGGTTTGGTTGATTTTGTTTAGCGGCATATCAACCTCTATGCGTTATTTAATATCGAAATCTAAATATTTTAATTGGTTTGGTCTGGTTGATTTTGTTTAGCGGCATATCAACCTCTATGCGTTATTTAATATCGAAATCTAAATATTTTAATTGGTTTGGTTTGGTTTGGTTGATTTTATTTAGCGGCATATCAACCTCTATGGGTTATTTAATATCGAAATCTAACTATTTTAATTGGTTTGGTTTGGTTTGGTTGATTATGTTTAGCGGCATATCAACCTCTATGCGTTATTTAATATCGAAATCTAAATATTTTAATTGGTTTGGTTTGGTTGATTTTGTTTAGCGGCATATCAACCTCTATGCGTTATTTAATATCGAAATCTAAATATTTTAATTGGTTTGGTTTGGTTTGGTTTGGTTGATTTTATTTAGCGGCATATCAACCTCTATGGGTTATTTAATATCGAAATCTAACTATTTTAATTGGTTTGGTTTGGTTTGGTTGATTATGTTTAGCGGCATATCAACCTCTATGCGTTATTTAATATCGAAATCTAAATATTTTAATTGGTTTGGTTTGGTTGATTTTGTTTAGCGGCATATCAACCTCTATGCGTTATTTAATATCGAAATCTAAATATTTTAATTGGTTTGGTCTGGTTGATTTTGTTTAGCGGCATATCAACCTCTATGCGTTATTTAATATCGAAATCTAAATATTTTAATTGGTTTGGTTTGGTTGATTTTGTTTAGCGGCATATCAACCTCTATGCGTTATTTAATATCGAAATCTAAATATTTTAATTGGTTTGGTTTGGTTGATTTTATTTAGCGGCATATCAACCTCTATGCGTTATTTAATATCGAAATCTAAATATTTTAATTGGTTTGGTTTGGTTGATTTTGTTTAGCGGCATATCAACCTCTATGCGTTATTTAATATCGAAATTTAAATATTTTAATTGGTTTGGTTTGGTTGATTTTGTTTAGCGGCATATCAACCTCTATGCGTTATTTAATATCGAAATCGAAATATTTTAATTGGTTTGGTCTGGTTGATTTTGTTTAGCGGCATATCAACCTCTATGCGTTATTTAATATCGAAATCTAAATATTTTAATTGGTTTGGTTTGGTTGATTTTGTTTAGCGGCATATCAACCTCTATGCGTTATTTAATATCGAAATTTAAATATTTTAATTGGTTTGGTTTGGTTGATTTTGTTTATCGGCATATCAACCTCTATGCGTTATTTAATATCGAAATTTAAATATTTTAATTGGTTTGGTTTGGTTGATTTTGTTTAGCGGCATATCAACCTCTATGCGTTATTTAATATCGAAATCTAAATATTTTAATTGGTTTGGTCTGGTTGATTTTGTTTAGCGGCATATCAACCTCTATGCGTTATTTAATATCGAAATCTAAATATTTTAATTGGTTTGGTTTGGTTGATTTTGTTTAGCGGCATATCAACCTCTATGCGTTATTTAATATCGAAATTTAAATATTTTAATTGGTTTGGTTTGGTTGATTTTATTTAGCGGCATATCAACCTCTATGCGTTATTTAATATCGAAATCTAATATTTTAATTGGTTTGGTCTGGTTGATTTTGTTTAGCGGCATATCAACCTCTATGCGTTATTTAATATCGAAATCTAAATATTTAATTGGTTTGGTTTGGTTTGGTTGATTTTATTTAGCGGCATATCAACCTCTATGGGTTATTTAATATCGAAATCTAACTATTTTTATTGGTTTGGTTTGGTTGATTTTGTTTAGCGGCATATCAACCTCTATGCGTTATTTAATATCGAAATCTAAATATTTTAATTGGTTTGGTTTGGTTGATTTTGTTTAGCGGCATATCAACCTCTATGCGTTATTTAATATCGAAATCTAAATATTTTAATTGGTTTGGTCTGGTTGATTTTGTTTAGCGGCATATCAACCTCTATGCGTTATTTAATATCGAAATCTAAATATTTTAATTGGTTTGGTTCGGTTGATTTTGTTTAGCGGCATATCAACCTCTATTCGTTATTTAATATCGAAATTTAAATATTTTAATTGGTTTGGTTTGGTTGATTTTGTTTAGCGGCATATCAACCTCTATGCGTTATTTAATATCGAAATCGAAATATTTTAATTGGTTTGGTCTGGTTGATTTTGTTTAGCGGCATATCAACCTCTATGCGTTATTTAATATCGAAATCTAAATATTTTAATTGGTTTGGTTTGGTTGATTTTGTTTAGCGGCATATCAACCTCTATGCGTTATTTAATATCGAAATTTAAATATTTTAATTGGTTTGGTTTGGTTGATTTTGTTTATCGGCATATCAACCTCTATGCGTTATTTAATATCGAAATTTAAATATTTTAATTGGTTTGGTTTGGTTGATTTTGTTTAGCGGCATATCAACCTCTATGCGTTATTTAATATCGAAATCTAAATATTTTAATTGGTTTGGTCTGGTTGATTTTGTTTAGCGGCATATCAACCTCTATGCGTTATTTAATATCGAAATCTAAATATTTTAATTGGTTTGGTTTGGTTGATTTTGTTTAGCGGCATATCAACCTCTATGCGTTATTTAATATCGAAATTTAAATATTTTAATTGGTTTGGTTTGGTTGAATTTGTTTATCGGCATATCAACCTCTATGCGTTATTTAATATCGAAATCTAAATATTTTAATTGGTTTGGTTTGGTTGATTTTGTTTATCGGCATATCAACGTCTATGGGTTATTTAATATCGAAATCTATATATTTTCATTGGTTTGGTTTGTTTAGTAAGTCATAGTTAACCTACATTGCAACCAGCATATCTAGCAGTTGATTCAATACAATCGTTCCATAATTGAAAAACATTAATTATTTATTTCTATATTTTTGATTGATTAACTCATAGTACTTTGGTCGCTATTATATTTGCAATTGCATTTGATGGTAGACATGAAGTTTATTTAAAATGCATTTATTCTTTTGCTAATCGAAATTACAGCAAAATGAGTCTATTCATATTCATTCAATAACGGCGGGTAATTTTTCATAAAAAATGTCTGACAATCAGAAGTCAATTGCAAATGCGTTTTTTTTTTCATTATTTGTGATCTCATCTGATATCAATGGTCGGTCAGAGAAGAGATTACCTTTGAAAATGTTCTTTCCTTATTGCTTTCCTTCTTTTTGTCTTTCTATTTGTCTTTCTTTCTATTTTCTTTCTTTCCTCATTGATTACACCGAAGTGACGTTTCTTTACAAACAAGGAGAAAAAGTGTCTAGGACGAGGCAGACGGATTCATTGTGCGACTTCCTTATCAGCAGCAAAAATCCACCATTTTTAATTCGTTATCAATTTTACAAATCTTAATGTTCAATGGGTCATTTCTTTTTCGTCCTAAACAGCATGAGTAAAAAAAAAACTGAAAATGTGTTCAAATCAAAAGAGCTGATTCATGATTATCACTTTATTAGTGGGTGAGATAACAACAGAAAGTGACCATCTGGAGAGCAGGCAACATGATTGAGATGCTTTAGGAGAAAGATTGTGTACCGTATATGTTTATTTTGTTAACATTTTTTTTGGGGGGCACGTATATTTCGCGGCATTATATTTGCGAAATATGCAGCTATAATTGTTTTTAATATAATGACCCTTAAATACGTAGAGGATCATGAATTTCCTGCGACATTTTTTTTTAAATATGGGAACCGCAATGATCGCCTTGTAAAAGTAATGGATCTTTTTTATTCTCCAATAATTTAAATTAAGAATAGTACTTCCCTTATACTATGTACCACCCAAGTTTATAGAGTGCCATCTCCACTGCTATTTAATCCATAGGTGGGGAAGTAGAGAAGGTTTTCGATTTTTTGCAAGCTTCTATTTTGATGCAGGGTAGATAGCATCAGTGCTGTCATTGGGATGACCTAATAGTGAATCAATCATTAAAAATTCAGGATTTGCAATTAGTAATTACAAGACACTTTAAATACCTCAGTGTATGGGCCCCGTTATAGCAAATTAAGAGATAAGGAAATTGAATATAGAATAGGTTCTACTGGGGGTAGTTTCCTCCAACAATTCAAATTGCAGAAAAACTTTAGCATAAATACGACTGGTGCCAAGTTCTTAAATATCCTCCTCAGATGTAGACATTCATATGGAAGTTTTAGATGTCAGCAAAATCGTTCAGACATATCTAAACAGTCAGCTTTATACAACGAATTTCTCAGATCGATGGTGTAAAATCCTTCAAGCGAATAACTGCTGTAGATCGTAGCGAGGACCATCCTTCTTCGAACCTCATGAACTGGCACTACAGAATCCGAAGTAAAGAACTGTACCAAACGAAAGGAAACACATCCTTTAAAGACTATCAACACAAAGAAGAGTGCATGTAATTCGTTGAAAAAATAATAACAAAATCAAGATATTCACACTACAAACTGTTCTGAAATAAGTAATAACGGTTACTGAACACTAGAATAACTATTTTCATGAAAATATTTTAGAAGTTTCAATACGTCGTAGCACTGGCTGCACGGTCAATAAATGTCGAATATTTACTTATAAGGAAACAGTTAATATTAACATTGTAATTAACAATATTATTTAAGCTGGTTAAATTTAACGCCTAATTTTCCGTCTCGTCGACTTTTTTTTCTAAAGGTTTTCCTTTCCTTTTTCATTACGTTAATTCCTTTAGTCTTTAAATTCATTGTCACTTTTTTCTTCGGCGTTATTTTCCACATATTTGTTTCTTTCTATTCAATTCGACTTCTCTTTTCATTTTTGCAATTTAATGGGTCCTGATCTGGCATCTCGTCTACAGTCAATTTCTCGCAGGCGTACTGTGGCTTCCCTCTGTCTTTTCTACAAATATTTTCATGGCAACTGCTCTGACGAGCTACGTTCACTCTTACCCAAACTGCATGAATTTAAGCGTGTTACTAGGTTGCCATGTCAGCCCCACCCCTTCACTGTCGAAACGGTTAAATGTAGCCGTCTCTTCTCCTCCCACTGCTTATCTTACACTTCCCTTCCTCTTATTTGCTTCCCTGATAGCTATAATCTTCAAATATACGAATGTAATGTCAGTCGACATCTTCTGACGCCTTGATCTTGATTCCCGTCCTTGTATTTATTCTTTCCTCAAACACGCCTCTTTTCTTTTGCTGTCACTCTCTGTAACCCCTTGCGTGCAAGAGGCACTCCAGCTTTGCTTGGGTTAATATGCTTTAAAAATGTCTTCGTCTATCTTTCTATTAGCGTCCCGGGTAAGACGATAAACTACATCCGACAGCAAGGCCTCTGATCAGGAGGTTTTGAGGAGCATGGAACCACCTCTTAATTGCTGGTGTTCCCAGGTCCACCCTGACCCGGGGTGGTAGCACCTGTTAGGATCCCAGCTATGGGCAAACAGTTGATCCCACAACCTGACTCAAAACACCATGAAAGTGGAAAAATAGATTTTAATACCAGAAATACTTTTTTTAAAAATTAGTATCCGCAATAAATATTTGAAAAAAGAAAATATTACCAGAAATAAAAATCTTGTCAGCATTAAATAACCGATTGAGTTTAATGTGCCACAAAACCAAACAAACCAAACTATACATTTAAAAAGATATACTACCAGCTATACATTTTTGGAAAAAAAGAAAATTTTGTCGACATTAAATAATCCATTGTAGTTGATAGTTCGTAAAACAAAACAAACCAAACCATCGTTTTTTGGCCCATTATTTCATTCTTGTATTTGATATTTCGTTTTCCTATCCTTATTTCTTCCTTTTTAATTTTTCATTTTCTATTCTTTTATTTAATTTCTTTCTTGATTTTTATTTTAAAATGTTAATGTGTTTTTCTTGAATACACTGTTGCATTTTCATGGAAGAGAAACACATAGTTCCTTTTGATAAGCACAGGAAAATATTCCATCCAAATTTTATAGACATGTTGCAACTACTGGATGTATAAATGTACATTCAGTGTTCCATTTCGTTTTAAGAACTCTAAACGAATAATTCACCCCGCCAATTCCCAAATACACACAATATCACATTTTTGCATGGAGTTCAGTATTGGGCCTTGGTTTTGTAGATTTAACCTTGTAAATCAACTTCATCTTGCGATAAACACGCAGCCCTTTTTTTCATCACCGGTTATGATATATTTAAGTAATGGTTATTTTAATTGTTGTGACAGGGGAATTGTCGCTATGGATAAAGGATCCGCTTAGTTCTTTCCGCTAAAGCGAGTGGAAAACAAACAAGCAGATTCTTGACTTCCCTTTTCTTTTCTAGGTGCCGACACATGGTAGATTGTGATGGCTTTAACATCTTCGATATTTCCCGCCTACTTTGCTGCTGACTTTTCCACTACTGATTTGAAAACGTCATCAACAATAGAATCCCTCATATCCGGATTCCCTCATACCCGGAATCCCGCACATCCGGACATGATTTTCATGTGTATATTTGAAATATTGGGGTGATATGCAACTGATTTGAAATTTCTGTTTTTCAGGAAATCATTGCTTACGCTTATTTCACCATAATGGCTTGTATTGGTGCAAAAGATGATGTGAATAAGAGGAAAAGAACAACTTTGGAGTTATCAGAAAAAGTGGAAATTTTAAACAGACTAGACGCTGGTGAAAGTTCATTGTAACTAATGTCTGAATTCAACATAGGAAAGTCAAAATTGTGTGATATAAATTCCTCTAAAGAGACTATTTTCCAGCGTTCACACTGTCACAATGAACAAGGAAATCAAAAACATAATTGTGATGAAACCTGAACTGAAAGTGAAAAAGCTATTGGACGTTTGTCAGTTTTATGGAAAGAAAGCCAGCATTCAGCTATGATGATTGCAATAACGCACGTTACTGTCTTCGTTTAAAGAAATTCAAGAACAAAAGCAAAACGAAATGCGGAAAAAGTTGGGAATGACATCATGCAACAGCGTTTAAAAAATCCTCGTTACATTATTTATTTTGTATACGTGGCATACTTAATTTATTGAATATTCATTAACATTACATAATTTATTTCTTTTTTCTTAAAATCAGTTCCGTTGTATTTCACTCACCATTAACGTATTTTGTTTTCTATAAAACGTTGAAAATAAATATTAAGCCTCATTTTAATTCTTTTATTTTAATCTAAATATGACCCCTCATATCCGGACTTTGTAATCAATTCCTCATTTTAGTTTGGTTGACAGGGTTTCTACTGTACTAGATATGCTACGGTCTGTGTTCCTTTTCCAAGGATGTTATGTACACGAAAAACACTTTGCAAACCAACTTCGTACTTATCGATCTGTTATGGCTCCTTAACCATAAACACTACACACTTTCGTGATATCGCCGTAGTGTTGTTACTTTGTTATAATTCTATAATATTATGTAATATAAATAGATTTTCAATCTCCGCATTAATGGGATTATGAAATCTTACAAGTTTGTAATTTCAGCATTCGTCAATACTTAGAATATTGTTGTCACATACTGACTTGGGCTCCTGATATATATCTAAATATCCTTGATAAAATCCAAAGAAGAAGCAGCAATATTATTGGTCCTGACCTGGTGTCTTGGATTCACTCACACACACACACACCCGCTGTAAAGTTGCCTCCCTCTGCCTTTTCTATAAGAACTTTCATGAAAACTGTTCGAATGTGCTTTTCGCTATGGTATCTTGATTTTATTAATTGAAATGCACTACGAGATTTGCGACGAGGTCTCAGCAATTTACAGTTGAGTTTGTTATATGTAACCGTAACGTCTGTGCTAATAGTTTCTTTTCTCACACTTCTCACTTGTGGAAGTCTCTTTCGGCTTCATGCTTTTCAGGCAACCTTAACCTGCACAAGTGTAAATGCAATGCCAGTCTACTGTCTTCCTGATTTCTCATCATCTTTTTTTCTCGCTCCTTAGTAATTTTTCTGTTCTTGTCATTCTTCCACACCCAGTAACTCTTTACGTCTCAGCGGCTTTACTGTCTTGTTTGGAGTGAACTCGATTTAAAAAAAAAATGTAACTGCGGTGCGAAAACGTAGGTCTATAATGTACTTCCGATTTATTGTCAACTGCTACTGTCATATAAGAATAATATTTCGTTGCCGACACTGGAGTTTGAACACAGATCGCCAATGAGCAAACACAGTCGATCCCATTTTGAATACGTAGAACACGTGATACCAAAGGAAATGTATATATGGGAATTAGCGTGGTGTCTAAGCGATCATTCCTTCTACACTATCCTCTCTTATTATACGGGTTGCTGTTCTCTATACTATTCACTATACTATTTCTACATACTGATCACTATATGGATTACTACTCGGATCACTGTCACGGTGGTTACTTTTCGAGCGAGCATTATCGACCAAGTACTATTAGTGCGAGGGTTATTCCTAGGTATCTGACACCAGTATTATTCAACGGCGTTACTATAGTTGTATTTGCAATTACAATGTCTCTACTACAACGAGCATTACGAAAGAGACAACGAGTATTCGTTGATATCACAAAAGTGGCAACGATTGTTCGTTGACATCACAAAAGCCACGTGTGATTAGCATTTAAGGTAAGACAATCGTCATTACAATTCGTTCCTCAGAACGGAAATTACTTATGACTCAATACCTATTTTGTTAGGTTGTTGTGGAGATATTATTGGAATCGAATGAGATTTTTTTCGGGTTCAATGCATTATGTTTTATATGAAACGTTGTTCGCTGTGTGGTTTAGAAGATCTGGGTGAGAGAGCGAGTCACATCTTGTTACGGCTGCGGTTGTAGAGAGAAAAATAGTGATAATATTCGCATGTGTCCATTCATTGAGCGGTCGTAAGAATTTGGGGTAATTCCACACAACCGTTAGAAATATATCTAAAACAGTCTCTACATTTGTATGCACGTAATCTGTGAGACTATTGTCATATAAAGGCAATAAAGACTTCCTTTGTAACGATGGTTGGTAAATTTCTGTATTTTCTGATAGCAAATCTATTATTACAAGCAACAAATCATACTTAGTTACTTATCGGAGCTATTCAGTGCTTTCCTGGGAAGCATTCAAATTAGCCTCCATTATATTAGTTGGTTTAATTTTTTTTATATTTTTCTATATTTCTATTTTACATTCATTCTCTCTTTTTTTTGTTTCCTTGGAATTTCACCAACTCGCTTTCCTTTAGCATTTGCTAGTGCAATTACGCTCCCATATTGTTCTGTCGTAGAAAATTACTTTCTTTTTGTGTATTTTTTATTTATTTTTTTTTTTTTAAACTCGCGGGCGAGTTTTCAAAATTTGGAGCAATTATCGTTATTCAAAATACGGAAATGAAGCAACTATTGATACTTATGAAAGCGCATATTTGACTAAAGTGTTTTTAATTTCATTAAGAATAATAATTATCAGATTGCATGAGAAACGATTATGAAGTCATTGATGAAGCCGTTAAATTTATGGCGCGTTTTACTTCTATAAAGGATGCATAGGCAAGTGAATTTATTTATCCGCTATATACAGTGAATGTATATGTATAAGAATATGCTTCTCTATATTTATATATTCCGGGCGGCCAAGTGTTTATGATATTAGAATTCCGAACAGGTGAAACAGGCTGGAAGCTTACCACAATCCACTTGTCAAGGAGGTAATTTTATTAAACATATCAAACTGGGGAGAAGATCCCAGTGTGCGTCACCGTTCGGAATTGTTGGAAAAAATAGCAAGTGTTGGTCCAAGCCGTGGTAGACGAAACCTTTCGAAATCAGTCGATGGCTGTACTAGCAGGAAATCACCAGTCATCATGCCGGAAAGAATTGGGATTTGTCTTGTCTTGTGATCACGCAATTTTGCTCTTGTTTCATGAAACTAGGAAGTGTTTGCTCAGCATAGTTGCAATATAAACGAGTTTGTTCTGTGGATTTCGGAATAAAAATACACCTGAGCGAGAGTCCCCAAAAGTCACGCAGACTTCGAAAATGAGTATTCAGTGATAAGAAAATGCGTGAAAAAGTTTGAAAATCTTTCTGGAAGCAAGCTAGAGGAAAGAAAAATGTTAAAATCGCCAGCATCCCTCGTTCATGCACATGTGTAGTCAAACTAACATTACAGATTTAAGCCGAAAACGCGTCAAAAGAAAACTTTTTCCACTTTGTCATACATTTATCCACACACATACACACACACATACACACATACATATATATATATATATATATATATATATATATTCATTTTGTCTGTTCTGCAGATGCACTCAATCTGAGAATATTTACACACACACACACACACACACACACACACACACACACACACACACACACACACACACATATATATATATATATATATATATATATATATCCACACATGACAGTACTTGACTTAATTTTCAGTTAACAGCATGAATATAATAGCGTTCACTAAATTCTCCAGTTGCAAAGGATATTTTGTTTTGTTATTATAAGTTACTTGGTTTAATAAATTGATTTCGTTTTTGCCTTGGAAATGTCCACATTTGAGGAAACGCATCGGCTAATATTACAGTTTTCCTATTGTCTTTAACATTTACAAATGTTGTCTTTTTCTACAGGCTAACTCTGAGAAATTTTTCATATATATATATATATATATATATATATATATATATATATATATATATATATATATATTCTCTCTGTGTGTGTGTGTATGTGTGTGTGGCTTGACATCGTATATTTCACGATAATATTTATTCTTCTAATTCAATTTTTTTACTACTTTTTACTTGTTTTGTATTATTTTCCTTCCTCTTTCCAGGTTCTTTTAATTTTTAGTTTTATTATTATTATTATTATTATTATTATTATTATTATTATTATTATTGATAATAATAATGATAATATAATTGTTGTTAATGTTATTATTATTATTATTATTGTTTCCTTTGACTTCTGTTGCGTATTCATTTCCTTCCCAACAAGAGACAGGAATGGCTTCATGACATTTCCCACTGATCAAATGTCTAAAAGATAATAATAAGACGCATTGTACAGCAAGTATTCCGCCCAACAAGTTTGATTATAAAGAACCGACAAGGTCTACTTGACTAATTTTTAATTATATTTTTCCATTTTTCGGATAAGTTGTCAAACGGATTTTGTTTACCATATATACACTATATCGGTTTTTGATAATGACTTCGATAGTCGAAAATACTTGAACACAAATAACAAAATATGAACTTCGGACTTTTTATTCACATCTTCGAATACAATATTCAAAACTTTATCTGAAAATTAAGTTTTCGTATTTTCCACTCTTGTTCTCTCTTTTTCCACCATCTAGAAAACCCCATAATATATATATATATATATATATATATATATATATATATATATATATATATATATATATATATATATATATAATGCCTCATATTCAGACAAGCGATGGGAAATTGAAAAATCCGTCATGGCTGACCTTATATTGAGGAAAATGTGAGATCACCTCACTCTGTTGATGAAGTAGAAATAATAAACATAGACAAAGAACATCACTGGAAGATACGAAAGCTAAACGAATCAGCGCTTATGCTAGAATACAACAATCTCTTAAACCGGCCAAACACAGAGATGAATAGAAAAAAATGTAATATGAGTTCATAATATGGCCCAGTGTATAAAATCTTTGGTTGAGTGAGCCAAAATTGACTTGACACAAAGATTTTGTGAGTTCGATAACAGGCCACAGCAGAAGGAACAAAATGAGAATTAATTGAAACTGCGATATCCGGAAAAGTTTAGAACAATCTACCTCTGTGGAATAAATAAATGGTTCAGTTTAGAATTCCAATTAAAATCACCTAAATAAGGGCACATCGTACACCAGCCTTAAACGTCGTAAATATGAGAGTAACAGAGTTAAAAATGTAAATAGTGTCAACTATTTATTTATATCATTTAAACAACACAAACCTAAAAGTCTCCGTTGCACAAAAATCTCAGATGTAATTTTTAGTAGAGCTACATTGGATGGACCTAAGAGCTTTGTTAATATTTAACAGCCCCCACCCCTAACGAGGGATGTATGCGGCACAAGGTCGAGTTTACCGTGGGTCTCTGAACTCGCATAAACGGGTTCATCTACTGTCAACCTCTCCGGACGAAACTTTGCCCTTCGGCAAAGCCTCGTCCGGCTTCCTCTCTACTCAAGGTAGAGAGTTCGACAGTTGAATAGGCGAAGGCTCTGTTCCAACCTAATGGCTTTTTTGTGTCAGCTAACTTGAAATACAACAAATGACAAAGAGATATTAGTACACCTTAGTTTGTGTGTGTGTGTATATATATATATATATATATATATATATATATATATATATATATATATATATATATATATATATATATATATATATATTATAGTTGATAACAGAAGCTATTGGTTTATGCCAACTGCTTTCTATACTTAACACTTCTCTTCATTTTCACTATCACGTGGTCAAGTGTGACATCATGAACCGCAATGCGATATTTACTTCCTGCGTTTCATATGCACGAATTTATCGTTGCATAGCATTCTCCCATGCAAACAAACTATCATTGTTACAAAATTACCATCTTTAATTCTCCGATGATGGCTTATGTAAGCCGAAAACTTAGAAAGGATGAAGAATAAAACATGTATCAACATGGTGATTGTCTTTCGTCTTTCAATGATAATATTATTAACTTTATCAGACGTTATTAAAGGATTTTGCTTGAAATAAATAGACAAAACTTGTCTATAATATTTAATGAAATACACACACACACACACACACACACACACATATATATATATATATATATATATATATATATATATATATATATATATATATATATATATATATATATATTAGATTTAGCTGTTTCTCTCTGTCGAATGAAGATAGCTCAGTGGTAGAAACTCTCTAACTGACACCAAATCGGTCGGGTTTCGATCCGAGGCATTCGGATGTCTAGTCGCACTGAGGAGCTGTGATACAGCGAAACAATACTGTCTGCAAATGACATAATTTAGCTCTTGAAAATACATTTCAATTCAGTACTGTTGAGTGAGGCTAATTCTGCGTTAATACCAATCTCTTCAGTAAAATGAATTGTAGCACTCCGTCTCATTGGAATTTGTTTACATCCGTAAAAACAATACGCTAGATTTAGCTGTTTCTCTCTACCGAAAATCTGACAGACATCAAATCGGTTGGGCTCCGCACCGGGCTTCAGTTATTCGGATATTTAGTCGCACTGAGGAGCTGTAATACAGCGAAACAGTACTGCCTGCGAATGACATATATATATATATATATATATATATATATATATATATATATATATATATATATGTGTGTGTGTGTGTGTGTGTGTGTGTGTGTGTGTGTGTGTGTAGTACTCATTTTGATACCTATGTCACTACAGAGTATATTTACTTACTACCTGTCGATGACATTTATCACATTTCCCTTTGTCGGACACCCTATAAAAATTGTATTTTTCTCATCATCTCACATGCATACACAGCATACCACGCATATGCATGGTTACATATATATATATATATATATATATATATATATATATATATATATATATATATATATATATATATATATGTAGTGAGAGATAGAAAGAGAAAAAGAGCGAGATAGACAAAAAGATAGATAAAAATCTTTTGGAAGTAATTAGTCACAGCAAATATTTATTTGACAACAAAATAATTGTTATATAAACTATTTTATAACACCCGCCCCGACACAAAACTATATATGTGCGCCTGTGTGTGTATGTGTGTGTGTGTTTTTTGTGTCTTACACAAAGTGAATTTGTGTGTATATCTACGTTTGTGAGAGGGCTGCTCAACACTGGATATAAACATATATTTATCCATGCTTATATATATATATATATATATATATATATATATATATATATATATATATATATATATATATATATATTTACACACGCTCTATCTCTGATATTGAGCACTTTATCCCATAAATACACCACATCTCAAAATTATATATATATATATATATATATATATATATATATATATATATATATATATATATATATATGAATGTATGTATTTTTCTGTACTACTATAAAAATATCATTCCCTATTTGCATACGCCGTTAATATGCAAATATAATCCTTTTATAGTAATTTTTGCTATATTTTATTGCCTTATTCAATTTGAATACTGGGTCTGAATAGCTACTCTACGCGCATGTGCAGAGAAGCGTATACTAGTTTCCGTCTCTGCCAATACATGAGCCGTTAGCGGAAGGAAGTGCTCAAAGCCTTACAACAATAGCCTACTAATACGTCGACAGCGTGTCTGTATAAAACTGAAAATCTCTCGCTTCTTAATTGGCGGGAACGCGTTTGCCGGTGACCAGCGGGTCTTTCAAATCGAGCGTGGATAATCGAAAGTTCAATTCTTTACTCGTGTCAGGTCAATCCAGAGTAAATTATAATCCTTTCAATAACACGTTATGTCCGCCATTTTAGTTTTCTGTGTCATTTACTTAGGGATTTTTTTTGTAGTTTGTTATTTTCTGTTGTTTTTACTATTTTTCATTGTTTTTTTTTTCTCCTTTCTCTTTTTCGTTTTTTATTGCCATTTCGTTTTTGCCTCAATATTATATTTTATTTTATAGTATCCGAACTTTTCTTTAGCGATTCTTAGTTATTTGCACATGTTTTTATTTTTTTTTTAATTTTGTTTTGTTTTTAGCTAAGGGTCCCTTACGATATTTTTATTCTGATTTTATATTTTGTATCTTCAATATCAATATTATCTCATGGCATTGTAATAGGATTGGTTATTTGATTTATAGTCCAAATCCTGTCATCCATCACCTTGTGGTGAACACAATCAATTTCTTTCTCGGTGATGGCAGTTGTCGGACTTGCAGAGATAGGGTAATCTTCAAGGCTCACCATTAACTTCCTAAATTCAGCAGCCCACTTTTGCACTCTTGATGAAGCTGGGACATCTTCTTTTAACGTAGCAACTATTTCAGCACGAATATCCTTGGGTAATAACCCTTTTTTCGTAGGTAGTTGTTAATGCGATGATGCCAAATTTTGTCTATTTTCAAGAGAAGTCGCTACTAAAACTTCAAGATTTCAAAGCTTAATCCTCCCCCCTTCACAGTCTGCCTGCGGACTTTTCAGTCCAATCGCGTACACAATTGTTTTTCAAAATTATTTTTATATGTCCATAAACTTCAGGTTAATTATATTAATCGAATATTATACAATGAAAATTTTAGATCACAACCCAGCTTATAACTGCATTGAGCTACATAATTATTGATACAAATTTCTTTCACTAATTCCTATAATTGTTCTGCTAGGCCTTTACATTTCCTGATTGGCCGTATTCTGTTTTATGCACCTTTGCAAGCTCTTTTTATATAAACCCATTTTGCCATAGGCTTTGGTGTAATTGTAGATATTTACAAATACGTATTTCAGTCTGATATGAAACAAAAATTATAGAGCCGGATGTAATCATCAAGAAACATTGGTTTGGTTCGTTTTGTTTTACGGCACATCAATCTCAATGGGTCATTTAATACCGACAATTTTTTTTTTTTTTTTGGTAATATTTTTGATTTGTCAAAAATCTATTTCTGTTAATATTTTTTTCCTCAAAAATGTATAGCTGGAAATATTATTTTTCAAAAACTTATAGCTGGTAATATTATTTTTTCAAAAACATATAGCTGGTAATATTATTTTTCCAAAACGTATAGCTGGTAATATTATTTTTTTCAAAAACGTATATCTGATAATATTATTTTTCCAAAAAAGTATAGCTGGTAATATTATTTTTTTCAAAAACGTATAGCTGGTAATATTATTTTTTTTTCAAAAAATGTATAGCTGGTAATATTATTTGAAAAAAAAAAACATATAGCCGGCAACACTATTCTTTCAAAAAAAAATGTATAGCTGGTAATATTTTTCCCAAAACGTGCAGCTGGCAACATTATTTTTTTAAAAACGTATTATCAGAGGCCTTGCTCTTGGACGTAGTTTATCGTCATACCCAGGACGCGGATGTAGTTTATCGTCATACCCAGGACGAGATCTGTGTTTGGGGATGCTGTTGGAAGTAGTTTATCGTCATTACCAGGACACGGATGCAGTTTATCGTCATACCTAGGACGCGGATGTAGTTTATCGTCATACCCAGGACGCCAAGAAAAATTTACAGTTGTAGTAACCATCATGCTCTCAACTATAAGCAGGCATTCTGATTGATGTTTTGTTTTATATGTTCAGATATAGGCATTCATATAATGTACTTTTGTCGTACTTGAAATTCGCATCTACAGAATGGGATTAACTATCAAATATAAAAATAAAGAATATATGGTCGTCAGTAAGAGAGAAAGAGACAGACAGACAGACAGACAGACAGACAGACAGACAGAGACAGAGTGAGATAGACCGAGTCAGCGAGAGACCGAGTGAGAGTTACTGACTGGAGACGAAAGTATGAAGCAAATACAGTTATTTAACATGTGACAAGTGACGGAAAATTTGACGCAGAGTTCCGATGGCGCATTAGAATAGAGAAAATGTTCTCCGGAAAAGAAACAAGGTATTATAAGATACGTAAATGTGTTTAGAAACAATATGATTCTGAAAATCTATGTAATAGCAATCCTTCTAATACTGGAAAAAATCCTCACAGATGAATAGGAGACTTGAGGTAACAGAGATGAATTCAATGGACGGGACATGTGATTGATCATGAGAAGGTTTTAAGGAAAATATAAAGAAAAGGGAGACACATATAATCAGAAAGAGACAGTTGAAATATCTAGGATAAATAATGATGAAAGACGATTTGGAGAATTTCGTCCTCACTGGATGTATTGATTTTAAGCTGGAAAAATGTTTAACCTACCTAAACAGTTATGCAAATGAACGAGAAAGCTGACCCTGGAATGATGATAAAAGGACAAGTCTTAGATCTTCAAAGGACATGTAGATGCGGACAGCTGTAATCGCTCACGACTTGAGGGGATAGAGTGCATATAAGAAAAAGAACGATTTAAGAATTAAATATTTACTGTTTCTATTTGCGATTTCCGATTTATTTTATTAAGTTTATCATTCAGTGAGAGAGAATGACACTAAACAAGCCAGAGTGGAGGACAAATACAAATCAAATATACCCATCATGAAAAGAAATCTGATAAGGGTGTACAAAGCACATGCAACTCAGTGAAATACGTGCGATACCCTTCTAAAATTTGATAAAAGCAGCACGTATTATTCCAGGTGGGGCTCAGTGAGCAATACTTTCAGCTCTAGTAACGCAGTCTGTTTAGACGGTTTCCGATCGAGAGTGTTCTCTAGAATCCGGACGTGATTCCAAAGTCACCTTGTCTACCTCATTAGTTAAACTTGAAAAACGACGTTCTCGACAGGCGGCCATGACGCTTTCTCACAATTCTCGCTCATGAACAGAGATGCATAGCGTATCAGGCCTGAAGAGAAGATGCCCAAATGCTTATGGTCAGGCAACTGACGAGTCAATCTGCGGCATTGCACAGGATAATTACTCTACCTCATACTTATCCACCAATACAAAATCTGCACAAGTTAACAACTCCAATGAATTAAGTTCAAAACTCTTGTGATCCCTGCTTGCTGTAGCATCACACATCCAATACGTTTGTCATCAGTATTAGTATTACTGTTTTGCCTTTTATTTACTTCAATCCAGTACCGGATCTTTATACCAGAGGCCAAGTTAAGGCAAGGTCAGGAATACATTCATTAATTTTGCATAACTTCTGATTTTATTCGCTTGACCCCCAACCCGCCACAACCATTCAGACAGGATATGGCACAAGGTCGTTTTATATGTGGGAGATCATATATTCCGCAACCTGATAAAATATCGTCACTTCTTTCTGGATATTTATGACAGAATCTGCATTTGGGGGTCAATACAATTTATCAGTATGTGTGCTTGGTAATTTCATACAACTTATTATTATTATTATTATTATTATTATTATTATTATTATTATTATTATTATTATTATCAATTAAGAGGACAGTTTGATTTAAGAAAAGATAAAGAAAGAAAAAATACAGTGTTTGACAAAGTTAAACAATATTTCAACAATTGTAACTGTTGAAAAATATTGGAAGAGTTATTTCAATCATTTTTTTTAATATTATTATTTTATTTCCTTTAATTTCTGATGTGTACACATTTCTTTCCGGGTGCCTCCCAGGGACATAAGATTAGAAATGGCATCATGACATTTTCCACTGGAAAAAAAAACATAATTTACATAGACAAAGCCGTTCGTAAGGTGTGGGCTGTACTCGAGAGAATAATTTTTTGTATTTCTTTAAGGCATGGGTTTCCAGGAATCACGTCAATTAGTCTTATTATTATTATTCTTAGTAGTAGTAGTAGTATTTGTGTACGTTACGTTTCCTGCTTTGTATTCTGTAGAGCCAGTTCCAGACTATGATCCTTAGTCTCTATATGAGAATTGTCATTTAATTGATAGCATTTTTCTCAGTATATGAGATGTTCTTAATAGGGCGATTTTCTGAGCAACTTGTGTGTTGATTTTAGCTAGGACAATGTTAGTAAAATTTTTCATTCATTTTCTCACGAGGTCCAGATTAACATTGGTACAGCCTCCGTCTTCATTCCCCACATCCTGTTAATCTCGAGCTCCAGAACCTTGTATTTATTATTATTATTATTATATATTTATTTATTTATTTCCTTTGATATCTGCCGTTTACACATTTCTTTCCGGGTCCCTCCTAGGGACCTAAGGTTAGAAATGGTGTCATGACACTTTCCACTGCAAAAAAAAAAGAAAAATATTACACAGATAAAGCCATTCGTAAAGTGTGGGCTGTACTTGTCAGAATAAGTTTTTGTATCTCTTTCAGGCATGGACTTCCAGGGATCCCTTCAATTAGTCTACTGGAATCTTTTCCAACCAGTCCAAGGGCTCGAACTACAACAGGGATTATTGATGTTCCCATGTGCCACATTTTTGAGATTTTTATTTCAAGGTCCTTGTATTTTGACAGTTTTTCTAATATCTTCAAAGATACATTGCAGTCTGCAGGGACTGCCATATCAATAAGGAGGCACTTATTTTGTTTGTGGTCTTTAATAAAAATGTCTGGGCGATTGGCTTTGATTGTTCTGTCAGTGTGTATTGTGTAGTCCAATAGAATTGTAACAGGTCCTATCTCCGTAACCGGGTCTGGGTGGTGTTCCTACAAGTTTCTTTCCCGTGGGAGTTGCAAATTTTCCAGTGCAGATATTGGCCCACTTTGTCATGCCGGTTTTTATATTCAGTGGGTGCCAATATCGTGCAACCTGATACAAGATGATCAATGGTTTCTGGATATTTATCACAGAATCTGCATCTTGGGCTAACACAGTATTTTAGGATGTGTGCTTGATAATTCTTAGTTAACAAGCATTGGTCCTGTGCAGCAAGGATAAAACCTTCAGTTTCAGCTGCACTAAGTAGCCACTGATAGGTACGGTTTTTGTCTACGTCAGCTTTTTTGGTACGGGCAGTGTATTGGCCATGAAGCGGTTTATCTTGCCATTGTTTCTGTATCTGGTCGGTTGCATCTGTTTTTGCTTTCTTTTTTAAGTATTTTGCAGCTTCAGCCGGTTTACCGTGCTGTACTTGTATTTCTGCGCCTATTTGAAACTCCATTTTGAATTTGTTGGCTTCCTTTATTACGGAGTAAAGACGCTTACTACTTTCATGTTCCTTGACACATACCATCATCCAGTCTTCTGTAGTTTCCAAGTATCTTTGGAGGCCAATTGTTGTAGTTTTGCAGCACAGTTCTAGTTGAACTAATCCTCTGCCTCCTTCGGATCTGGGCACACACGGGCGATCAACATCAGCTTTAGGATGATGCATGCGGTAGCAAGTGAGGAGCTTTCTCGTTTTGACGTCCATTCGCTTAATTTCAGCTATGGTCCAGTTAAGGACGTTAAAGCTGCATTGCACCACAGGGACAGCCAAGGTGTTTATGGCTGATATTCTGTTTTTGAGTTTAGCTCTTTTCTTACCTTCTCCTTCATTTGGGGGTGTTGTATGCCATCTCCTTCGCTAATTCCTAGATACTTATAAGCTTCATCATGCTCCAGTTCCCTAATCTTTGTGACAAAATCTAAATCTATTAAGTGTGTTTCTGTAATTCTACCTTTCTTGAATGTAACTTTTGCACATGTATCTAATCCGAAGTTCATACGTCGTCACTGAAGTATTTTACAGTATTGAGAAGGCCCTTCAACTAATTGTCGTCTTTGGTAAAGAGTTTGAGATCATCCATGTAGAGTATGTGATTGAATATTTTCTTATTTATTTTGTAACCAGAGCTACTGTTGTTCAGTTCAAGCGTAAGGGCGATTAAGGACAAATAAAACAGAAGGGGTGATAGGGGGAGTCTCCTTGAAAGGTTCCACGTCGGATATTTAGTCGGTTGGATATGGTAGTGCCTCTGGTGTGACTAAGGTAGAGTTTGGTGTTCCACATTCCCATCTCTGCTTAAGGAAATTTAATACCACAGGGGAGACTTTGTACATTTCCAAAGTCTTAAGGATCCAAGAATGTGGAACACTCTCAAAGGCTTGACGATAATCAATCCACGCTGCGCTAAGATTTCTACGTCTTCTGCAATCTTCCAGGATCATTTTATTTATCAGTATTTGATCTTTGCATATGAACCTCTCATGCATCCTTTCTTTTCCAGCGGAAGAATGTTGTTTGTTTCGAAAAAGGAGTAAGCACAGTTCGTCAGGACAGACGTGATCAACTTATACATTGTGGAGAGACATGTTATCGGTCGATAATTTTTCGGGTCGTCTATTTCATTTTTTTTCGCTATGAGGTATGTAATACCTTCAGTAATCTATTCCCGGATTTTATTGCGATTATTTACAAGCTTTGATAATGTTTTCGCAAGTATTTTGTGGATAGGATAAAGCCAGAAATTGGGAACCTTGTCATTTCCTGGGGATTTCAATTTTGGGGATTTCGTTAGAGCTTCCCTAATATCATCTGTGGATATATTTTCCCATTCTTGCAGAGGTGTATCCAGCATTCGTTCTTCTTCACGTCAGATCCATTCTGCATTTGGGTTATATTCCTTTCGGGATGCTCCAAATATTTTCCCAAAATGTCTGTACATTATAAATCGGGGGTGGCCTTTCGACATGTATAGGTCTTTTTCCAATTTCCTTTTAACATTTCTTAAGGTCCATTTAGAATATTTTATTTTGGCGATAGAACCTACAACGTTTTCCGGATCGTCTTGTTCTCTGTGTCTTTAGCTGAAGTTTCTGCTTCAACATTTCCGTGGTTGATGAAATGTCAAGTAGGGATTTAATTTTGTATTTCCTCTTGATCTTTTTGCACGTGCGTGTGGAAATATTAGGGTTTCTGGTAAGCTCATCTAATATAGAAACCTCACATCTGATTTGTTTTATTTCTCATAACAGTTTTTCTTTCCAAGCTGGCTCTCTATGTCTGTTAACTTTATTTATTGTCTTGATCCCAAGCTTCCGAGTCGCTGCTAAAGCTGTTGCGTATATGACGTTGCTAACGTCTGTGATGTTTCCCGGTGGTTTATCTGTTAACAGTTATTCCAGAGCAGCGTTGTATATTTTCACAATGTGCTTGTTGGAATTCGTCATATGGATTTTGGGTAGCTGGTCTCTTTCTGACAATTGTATGAAAGTTACTCTGCTGAGTTCTTTGATGACGTGGTTTTTCGCTTCGGTGATTTCAGATTTGTGGTTTTCAAGGAATTCTAACTTAATGTACCTGGAATCATCCTCAGTGACATTGTCTAGAGAACTGCAGGTTATGTTTAAGATAGAGTCTTTGATTTTATTTCCTGGGAGGTTATTTCGCATTTCATTTTTTATAGTTTTTACATCATCCTCTGTCACATGACTTATTTCTACATTCATCCCATTACAGTTTGAGTGATGGGTCATAGTATTTTGTCTAATATCTAATTTTATCCTATCTATTTCTGTCTTTAAGAGTCTGTTGTTTCGCAAAATGTCTCTACGGACATTAGCAAGCATGTTTGGATTGAGGTTAGGTCTTATATCATTTCCCACCATACTTCTCCATATTTGGTATGTTTGATTGGTGGTGTTCTTTGCTGGGTTTTCGAGTGCAGTGAAGAATTATACCATGACTTGTCGATACTCTTCGCAGGTACATTTCGTTCGTTTTCTTTTTATTAGTCGATTTGGTATTTAGTCACTTGGTCCAAGGTTGGCAATAATCCGGTTTTGGTGACCTAGTGTCACTTCGTTTGCGGAAGAGTTTGTTCCAGTGACAGATTTTTCGTCCTCAGACTGGTTCCTCTCTGAGGGACGCGGCCCTTGTTGACCCGGGGGACGACCGATCCGGTATGAAATTTGATTCGTATTCATTGAAATTGGTAGAGATTTGCGTTTTAACCTTCATTGCCAAGGGGTAATTATGTTCAAGTTACCAGCTTTAGGACAACTCTGGAAAAGGGCCCAAAAGCACGCCCAACATGATATATCGGAGGTGGAATAGTTCATAAAAGTGTATTGTATTCAGTGAGGTAGACTATACTAAGTTTTAAATTAGCATAAGTCGGAGTGACAACTCCCAGGGGGAGTATCAGATTGTAGTATATAGAGTTATATAAAAAAAGGGAAAAAAAGGAAAGAGAAAATGGAAATCCAAATGAAACAATTAAAATTAAATTGAGTCAAAGACATTTAGAATCATAGTACAGAAGAAGTACAGGAAAAGTATAGTTGAGAAGAAAATGAACAACATTTACCATTTCTTACATTTTCGGAGCATGGCACAAGTGATTTCCACAAATGTTCAACTCTCCGTCGCCAACGACAGATACTTATCAAATTTTATGGGGTAGGCTGGACATTCTGCTACAGTTTGGCAGGGGGACTATCAAAGAATTCATTAAACAAAGGGGTAGCGGTAAGGGAAAAATATATATATACATTTCCGGTCATCTCTCAATCTACTAGACACTAAAAGATAAATTTTACATTTTTACTCAAAGAGAAGACAAAAGGCAAAACATTGTTGTTAGATAATTACACTTGTAGCCATGAAAAAAATATTATTATTATTATTATTATTATTATGCTGGAATCGCACAATTAAGAAGTTAACGGAAATTCTGTTCTTGAAGTATGGCATCAATGAAGCTCCTCACAACTCAAGAATCTTTAGGAGTATCCATACAGATTTAATGTTGGCAGTTTTGGTCTCACTTCTAAGTTCCCCTAAGAGCTCTTTCCGTTTTCTTGGGAGTATGCAACCATTACAACAAAAATTATTTCTACATGCATATTCCATAGTTTCTTCAGCTCCCTAGACAGATCCTGGGATTTTCTGTTGTTATTATTATTATTATTATTATTATTATTATTATTATTATTATTATTATTACATTATTATTATCATTGTTGTTGTTGTTGTTCTAAGTCTCAGTTACAGCAACCTTGTGCACGTCGATTTATTCTGGTTTCCTAACTTTTAAAATGATTCATCATCGATTATTTTCTTTGCTGTTATATTTTTACTTAATTTTTTTCTCTGATTTATTTACTGCATTCAGTTTTTTTTCTCGTATATCTTTTGACTTCTTTTCTAATTCTACGTTTCACGCGTTTGTTAGGATGGGAGTCTTATATTTTATACGGGCGTCTATGCATGCGTACGTAGGCAACGTCTGTGTTTTACCATTTACACACATTTCGTCCAACAAGGCTTCACTTTCTAAATCCTTCATCTTTCCAGTTTCTTGATACCTCAGTACTTAGCAGCAAGATACGTGAAGCGAGCTATGCTCTGCCTCGATTGGCCAATCAACTCGCTTCATGCCCTACATATACAAATCTTATTCATTTTTGGCGGGAACTATTTCAAGAATGTATCTCTTAAAGTCGGTTTTTTGCTTCTCTTATTCAGTCGTTTTCATCCCCTCTCTCCACCCCCTCTCTCTCCCTCTGTCTTTGTCTGTCTGTATGTCTGTCTCTCTCTCTGTCTCACCCCACTTTTGCATCTATTTTTCTTACTGCCTGGAGTTCTTGTCGCGGTGAACAATTTAGCGCGCATATCCCAAGGCAAGGATTGAACTAGTTATGTATGGATTCACGCCCATCGACGGTATGCAAAACTGCACCCACCCCAAGCATATGGTGAGACTATTCTAACGTCAGTGGCGTGTATCTTCAACAAACATCTAACATGGCTTACAGGCGGGAAAGGAACATTATGGTTTTCTTTGTTATTCTCAGCATATTGAGTTCTTATTTTGCAGCTTTTAGGAATTACTTTTATTCATGCATTTATAAAAGATTTTAATTCACCAAAGCCTGGACTCTAAAATTTACATGATAACAGGCTTATTAACTGATTTCGATCTCTAATTGCTTCCTCGGAAGTAAACATATACCTCATGACACCATGAGGACACGTTAACATTTTTACCTTTTGATTTTTTTAATTTTATTTTGGTGGTTTGCATTTTGTGTCAAGGTATAATTAGATCTTAATCTTAAAACTTCTCCACGATTTAATCGTCGGTAACAAGTGTTGGGTTTTATATGATTCATAATTTCTCAGGATCACAAAGGGTATCACTAGGTCGGTGAATTTATTTTAAGATATCTTTGTTTACTCCAATATGCATTATATCTACCTTTAGAATTCTCTTTTCTTTTTCTTTTTTTTTTGCAATTTTTAAGCAAGTTCTTGCTATTTATTTTGTTTCACCTACATAGTTCCAGATTGGCTGAAAAGTAAACAGCAACAATCTAACATGTTTATATTTTTTTTAATTTTTCATTAGTATCAACATCTAGGTGTATTATTTCTATAATGTTTCTAACTGAACTAGTAACCGACAGTGTGAAATCTCCGGGACTGCCTACAAAAATTAAACTTTCTAACACCACATTTTCCACTAATATCACACCATATTCACTATAACAATTTGAAAAGTATCCCTAATTCTTGAGAGGATGTCGAGCCTTGTCTAGGTAAACTTATATATATATATATATATATATATATATATATATATATATATATATATATATATATATATTATCTTAATCCTTTTAAATTGTTGTTGGAATAATTTCTTATTTTTAATATCTGTATACAAATTCTTAGCGCTATCGTAATGGAAATCATTTTTCTTCTTCTTCTTCCTCCTCTTCTTCTTCTTCTTCTTCTTCTTCTTCTTCTTCTTCTTATTATTATTATTATTATTATTATTATTATTATTATTAGTGTTTTTATTTTCCTTGATATCTGGCGTTTACACATTTCTTTCCGGGTCCCGCCCAGGGACCTAAGGTTAGAAATGGCATCATGACACTTTCTACTGCAAAGAAAAATAAATAATTACATAGATAAACATCTTCGTAAAGTGTGGGCTGTACTTGTCAGAACAATTTTTTGTATCTCTTTGAGGCATGGACTTCCAGGGATCCCTTCAAGCCTACTGGAATTTATCATTATTATTATCATTATTATTATTATTATTATTATTATCATTATTATTATTATTATTATTATTATTATTATTATTATTCTGTATCCCTTTAGGATGTGTTTTACCATGGCTCTCCACAACTTCCTATCTTCTTTAGTTGTCAGGAAGTTTTGTTTTACCACCATCGTTCTCAGTGTCTTTTCAGCCATTCATTTACACAATCTGGTTAAGAGGTTCTTTGCTCTTTCCATCTTGTTATTTTGCCTGTAATATGTCCTGCGAGTGACAAATTTTCCAATCCTTCATATTCTTCATTCTGTCCTAAAAAAATCAATTTTCGTTAAAACTCACATGTTCCATCTATTGTATTCTCAGCTTTCTGTTGTAGAAAACATTTCTGTTGCTCCAAATCGTCTCTTAATCTGTGAGTGAATTGCCCAGCATTCACTGCCCTATATGAGGACGGATTTTACGTAAAACTTTAGTGCTCCATTCTTTGCTTCTAATGAAGTTCTCCCGTTTCTTAATTTTCTTGCTTTGCTTTTGGAAGGCCCTTTTCGCTATTTCAATGCGCATTTGGAGTTTCCTGTCATTTTCCCATCCTCTGCTAAGAAACGTTCCAGATAGTTAAATGTTCTTATTTGCTTAAACACTCTTAAATTATTTATTTCTCAGGCAAGAAAAAATATGGGAGACGTCAAATGTTAACGCGACGCCAATCTTTCAGAAAGGAAAGATGTACATGCAATCGAAATTTTGGCTTTTACCAAGGATTGGACGTAGCAACTGAACCTGCAAAGAATAACCAATATCTCAACTGTTTATGGTTAAGTCACACTAAAGGAGATGTTTCTACCACATCATGGAATTTGAACATCCACGCGCACAGGGATAAATTATCCAATTCCAAGCAAGACATTTTGTTATTAATTTATCCAGACCAGCTGAGAGGTTATACTCCCAATGAGACTTCTCACCTTGAACATTTACTGTGGCTCTCCAGGCATTATATCCGAAACATCACGAAAGATTCTCGAAACGTGGCCGGTTTCTTCTACCGTTACAGAATGTACTTTATTCCTCCTACCATGATCTCTCTTTATAAAAGTCATATAAGACCAAAACACCAAGTATAGCAGCTGTATCTAGTGGGTATCTGTACACAGCGTTGCTGGAAGTTTAAAGCGTTTACGCAGTCTTTTAGGTAATTAATTATTTTGAAACGGAGAACTCCTTTCCCACGGACGAAACGTTGTTAGCCACGAGCTACTCTATCGCTATTCAGGGAAAATGTTCAGAAGAGAAACATTCTTTAGTTTCTCTAGTTCAGACATTCATTATTATGAGTCGCCATGTCACGTCCACTGTAGAAAACCTCGGCGAGGAGTGTGAACCGGACAATAAGCGAACCTATCTACTCCTAATGAGGAAAATAAAATTAAATAACATTTCATTGTTTAGGTGGAGACGTTAGGAGTATAGAGTTGAAGTGGGCGTTATGAGGATCCTGAAATCCAGTCCTGAACAGGAAACAAGGGGTAAATTGCCATACCTCTTCAAAAGACCGGGAAGAAGTGCGACCTGAAGGATAAGCGAAACTATTTACTCCTGTTGAGGGAAAATAGATAAATAATAAGTAACATAGAGTTTAGGCGGAGACATTAGGATTCTGAAGTAGACTTTAGACGGATCCGGAAAACCAAGCCTAAATAGGTCACAAGAAATAATCCTCTACTTCCGTTTAAAAACCGGGCAGGAGGCTGAACTGGACGATAATCGAAACTATTTAATCCTAGTGAGGAAAAAATAAATAGTAAATAACATTTCAGAGTTTAGGCGGAGACGTTGGCGCTATCGTCAGCTCCCAGTCGTGTGTCCGAGTATCGGGTTCTGTCATGATTCCTATCTTCGCGGTTGATGTTTATGTTTGACATGGCTTGCGAGGCCCAGTCGGTGGTGGAATAGTCGCGTACAATGCTCACAGGGGAGGGGATTGGGAGGACGGGGTCATTCACATCGCTCTCTCCTCCTTCGTCATCTTGCCTGTTCATTCTCCCTCCTCTTTTCCTCGAAGTCTGCGATTTACCCCTATAGAGTTGAAGTAAATTATAGGAGGAACCAGAAACTAAGGATACATCCACTACTGTTAAAAATAAAGTTATCGAGTTGTTTGGCTGATTTCGTGAGTAAGTAAGTGGTACAAATAATCCTAATATATTGTATTCCTCTTGTAGCCGTCTACGTATTTTTATGATCATTTCTAATGCTCCTATTATTATCTGCACAGGGTTTGCCTTTGAAGAGTTTCTCTGATAGGATAAAGAAAACTTACTGAAAACATTTCGGCGCCATTTCTCATTGTTACCTTGAATTTTATCAAGGCTCAAACAATGACTAGCACTATTAGTAAAGATTAATCTATCTCAGTCTCCTTGGGTGTGTGCCTGCGCATATAAGACGCAGTTATAAAATGGAATCAACAAGTTTCCTGATACCTTTTATTTCCGAAAGAAATAAGAAATAACTTTACTAACAGATTATACAATTATTGAGGGCTGACAAAATGGCTGACAGCATAAAGTTTGTAATGATCACATGAATTTCACCGTCGGTGCGCGGGGGTTAATTTTCCAAACAAACATCGAAATACTAAATGATTCCTCTCACACTTATAGGCAATTGAATTCTCTCTTAATGTCAGCCGACGCTCCGCAGGATGGGGGAAGTTACTGCGAAATATCTTTGTTTGTCATAACTAGAAGAAGTTTGTTTCGTTTTTTTTTCTTTTTTACCTAGCTCCTATGGGATTCGATTATCAATTCAAATTCCAAATTTCGAACAATTTTATTTTCCTTTTCCCGATAACGGCTTCTTGATTGCCTTCATAACTTTATTCTGCCTCACTATGACTATATCTCGATAGGCTTCCGAGTGGGTTTGTATGTACATGTGTTTGTATGTGAGTATTAAATTAGAAGCGATATCAGGATGTTATTATATTTCCATCATCAAAACGTCCGTTCATGGATTTGACATATATTAGATATTAAATCACTTGGGTAGTTACTTCATAATCACATTTCTTTTCTCTGATTTGCAATAAATGTCTTATTCTTGAATATATAGAACGAATTCTACTGAAGATAACTAATAACTGCCGTAATGTCTCGTTCCAATATTCAACTCGTCTCTTCCTACAATGAAAACTTTATCAGCAACTACGACTTGTGTTTCGAACTGTTACGACCATCAACGGACTTTGAAGGCGGGAGAAATACAACTATAGCCAATAAGGAAAAACCTAAAAAGAAATCATCAGTCAAACATTAAAAAAGAAAAGAAAATATTCATTCGTCCTCCCCACTTGAAGAAATGGACTAAGCCAGATTATGTAAAAAAAAAAATATAGTGATGAAGGAATTTGTGGATAGTCTATATGTTATCAGCTCGGAGAATGGAATCGACCAGCCGGGTTCAAATCCCAGGCTAACCTCCTGTATTAACTTTTGTGCACATGACCTTTGGGTAGATATGAAGCTGTCTCTTCTCAACTGACTATATATAGGTTAAATACACTGATCGTTTCGGCTCTCAACAGTTAACATTGCAACCAACCTAAGAGAAGGAAAATTCTGTATTTCAAAATGTGGAGAAGAAGACTGGAAAACACACCACAATATTTCATAACTATGAATGACAATTAACTGATAATAAATAAAGAACCTGCGGAACGCCATGATCACCTACATCCGGAGGGTTCATGACATTCAAAAAATATAGCAATGGAAAAATAGATTAAATATTAATCAACTGTGGAATCCTTCTTGCGACGAGAAAATTTATAACTCTATCTCTCGTACTGAAACTGGTTTGTTGTCTGTCGGGCAACAGAAACCAGGCTATACCATATTATCTATATATTTGTTACATGGATCAGCCGGCACATATGATTTCAACTACTCAGAAGTGATGTCCTCAAACGCTAATAATAACAAACACGAAACGAAAATAAACATTGAATGAAAACATATCCCAGTTCGTCATTGGTGGCGCTCAACATATTCAACATAATTTACAATGCCTTCCATGGGATTTTTTTTAAAGGCACTGTACAAATAAGGGAATTATGTTCGACATCCTAGCATTGGTTTACTTTGACTGTTTCGTTTTCTACGGTTTATCTACACTTTGCATGCTATTTAAAGTCAGAAAAATCTCTTTGATACCAAGAATTTTTGTTTTTCGATATAATAATGGTTTAGTGATAGAAGTCTGCTTAATTGACCCATAGCTGGTGGGAAGAAAAGGTAGATTCATACCATTTCCCAATGGTATTGGCGCGTAAGTGAGTATAAGGAACCCAATGGGAATTACAGCTCGGGTCTCCGATTAAGAGATTCGAGCCATTATCTATTAAACCACCTGCACATACAATCATACAGCACCTGGTACTCCCAAGCGGTCACCCATCTAGATACTGACCAAGCTCCATGTTGTTTAACTTCGTACGGGAACTAGTGTTATGTCCAAAAGCCTCTCTAATACGGTGTACAATGAATTCCATGCGATTTTGACAAAGACACCGTAAAAATAACGGGTTATAATAGGCATCTTGGCATTAGTTCCTATGTCGCATCTGACCCAGAAAAACATCGTCTTTGTAACGTTGAATATTACCGTTGTGACGCCTGATTATTACAGTCAATTTCGACTTTTTTGTGTGTAAGAAAAAACTACATTGGGTTAACGCTTATGCTAATAGTGTTGTGCAAGCTGTGGATGGCCCTGTAATTGTCCGGTTTGTTCTGCTGGACTTTACAAAGATAATTACCAAAACAGGAGACTTGCTACAGTTCATCTGCATTCGTTTACGCTCATATTCGTCAATGATGGGGCGTTCTAACAGTTTAACACACTCTTCATATCTTGCGTAGGTGACAAGAAATTACCCCCAGGAACGCTCAGTTGATATATACAGCACTACATATCGGACAGATGACTTACCTTCTCCTGGGAGGACGAGCCATCTAAGAGAAAGACATTTTTTCAAACGTCCGGGCCTTGTTTGGAAACTGCTTAGGGAATAAAAATCGAGTATAAATCATTCCAAATAGCTGTCTTCCAATTTGCGCCAAGCCAGCATAGAATGATAAGCCTATAGAACTAGAATATAATACCAAAGATTTCCGCATAAGATGGTGGTTACATTCAGACCATCGTCATTCGCTCAAGAAGGTGAGCATGTATCTGATTGATTCAAACATATATGTAGATATGGACATGTATATACATATGTATATGCGGACATGTATATGTATATGTGAACCTGTATATGTTTATGCGGACATGTATCTGATTGATTCAAACATATATGTAGATATGGACATGTATATACATATGTATATGCGGACATGTATATGTATATGTGAACCTGTATATGTTTATGCGGACATGTATCTGATTGATTCAAACATATATGTAGATATGGACATGTATATACATATGTATATGCGGACATGTATATGTATATGTGAACCTGTATATGTTTATGCGGACATGTATCTGATTGATTCAAACATATATGTAGATATGGACATGTATATACATATGTATATGCGGACATGTATATGTATATGTGAACCTGTATATGTTTATGCGGACATGTATCTGATTGATTCAAACATATATGTAGATATGGACATGTATATACATATGTATATGCGGACATGTATATGTATATGTGAACCTGTATATGTTTATGCGGACATGTATCTGATTGATTCAAACATATATGTAGATATGGACATGTATATACATATGTATATGCGGACATGTATATGTATATGTGAACCTGTATATGTTTATGCGGACATGTATCTGATTGATTCAAACATATATGTATATGTGGACATGTATATGCATATGTATATGTGGACATGTATATGTATATGTAGAGATGTATATGAGGACATGTATATGTAGAGATGTATATGTGGACATGTATATGTAGAGATGTATATGTGGACATGTATATGAAGAGATGTATATGTGGACATGTATATAATTGATTCAAACATGCGAACTGGTAGTGATGTAAAAACCTGCCCATTAATCAATTTTTACACTTAATAGCGAAATTAGCTTCATACTATTAAATTGTACTTTTTTTTAGTGGGTAAAATATCTATTTTGTTCTATTTGTCTTTTTTAATTAATTTTGATACTTGCATCTCATCAAAATGAGGCAATCATTGGCAATAGGTCAGTTATTACTTACTGGATCTTTGGGCGCCTCTTGATGGTGTAATGGTTAGCAAGCTTATCTCGTTAGAACAGACTGAGTAGTAAGTGCGATCCTCACTGGCTGCCCCATACTTTCGGCCTTGTGCCACATCTGAGCTACGCTTGGAAGATCACTACTCACTGGGAATTTCTAGAGTTTTGAAAGCATACGGCACATTTAAACTCATTAGAAAAACGATAAAGCTTAATTTATGATTTTCTTTTAGATTTAATTTAATATTTTAAAAGTAATATTTAACATCTAAAATTGTTTCGGCTAATAATTAATTCAGTTATTATTGGGATATCAATTTCATAGAAGAAATGTAGAAATATCTTGCAATAACATCTTTCTACGTAAGTTGAAATTTAAATTTGGAAAATTCCTATTTTTTCTATTCTCAATTTGTCTCGTAAATTTGATTTTCACTGGTCAAATCCAGGTGATTCCAAATTTTGCAGTGTTTCCCTATTACTATCATATTTTATTCATTTCAGCATTAGATTCCCATTCACAAAACAAGTTTTTAGTGTCCTTTTACTTTTTCTGTTTTCGGTTAAGTATGGTCAATCTGTCCGCGTAGATTTTGTTTTTTATTATTGTACCGTTATCATCATTTTGTGGTTATTTATTTCCTTTTCACACTGTACTTTTATTTCCAGATGCTTTTTAAATAATATTCTTTTCATATCTGATGGCTGTTGTCGGAGATCAAGTGACCGCAAGTCTACGCAAACCGCCACAAATCTGCGAAATCTTTTCATCGATAGAATAGCGAGGAAAACCGGATGCTTTCTATTCTTCCATGGATCATTTTAATACGCCCAATCTTTTTGCAGAGCCCTTCAGGTCATTATTATTATTATTATTATTATTATTATTATTATTATTATTATTATTATTATTATTATTTATTTATTTATTATCGTTTTTGTTGTAGGTAGGGGTATTCCTATGCTTATTATATTTGCATCGTTATTTTTTTTAATAGATTTTTTTCTCCTTCTCTTTCTCCATTAATACCCTATTTTCCTTATCGCCTACTTTAGACCACCACCCTTCTGCACATTTCAGAAAACGTGTTCACACGACCCTTTTCTGTTTAACTCCAAATCCCTACCACTCTCTTTGACGTACTTGTGTACAATCTTACGTCTTTACCTTAAAAATCTCTCTGCCTTCCAACGTCTTCTATTTATACTTTCTCTCTCTCTCTCTCTCTCTCTCTCTCTCTCTCTCTCTCTCTCTCTCTCTCACACACACACAATCTTTACGATTTTTTTCTCTTTCTTTTATTTATTTCTATCTGCTTCTCTCTTTCTTTTGCTCTTATTCTTTTTCTCTTTCTTTTAGCTCCTTACCGTTAACCATCTCGTCAGTGGCCATTTATTTTATTTATTCTCTCATATTCTTCATTCAGCTTAACACTTTTCTTTATCGTATTTTTAAACGTTAGTTTTTATTTATCATTTCGTTTTTATTTCATTCATTTTTCCTCTTCTCATACAATAGATTCTTCTATTGTTTCTCGTTTTTTTTCTCCTTATATCTCTTCTTTTATTTTTCATTCTTTGATTGATTTTATAATTTACGTCATCTCTGCCTTTTCGAAATAGCAGAATTAACAACACCCTCTCTTATTTTTCTGTCTATATTTTTCTATCTCTTTGCATCGTTTCTTTCTTTTTATTATTTTTTTCTTTTTTATTCTTTCTTCCTTTTTTCTTTTCTTTTCTTTATTCTTTCTTTCTTATTTACCTTTTCTTTCTTTTTCATTCTTTCTTCCGTTTTTATTTTTATTTCTTATTCTTTCTTTCTTTTTCCATTTCTTTCTTTTTTTATTCTTTGTTTGTTTCTCAAGACCAATTTCTTCTTTGTTCAATCTCTATTCCCTTTTCTTTTACTTATTACTTAACCTCACTTCTTGTTTTTCTCTTTCTTTCTTTCTTTCTTTCTTTTTTTCTTTCTTTCTTTCTTTCTTTCTTTCTTTCTCCTACTTTCATTTAAGGTCTTCCCTTGTTCACCTCGGCGTTTTCGAAACGAGGATTTTCAGAGCTTTGGGCGTCCTCTGTCGTATTGTCAAGAGTGATTTAGTGATGGAAGGTATCTAACAACTGATGACCGACGGAAAACGGACAAATGGAGGGGTGTCGAACAGATAATTTCAATCTTTGCTGCCCTGCCCGGAGCAATGCAGTCTGGCAAGCACTCGGCAAGAATTCCAAGTTTTTCGAACACATTTGAAGTGACGCGTAAGGAATCTTTCTCACAAGTACGCACGCCTGCGCACTTCCATCTTAACACGGAGGCGTAAAATAAAGAGGATATAAACATATAAAATGAAACATAAACTTTACCAAGTAGAAAAATAAGGTACAGGCTAGAATTCACGCATGCAAAGCTAAACAAAGATGTTTCTTATACACGCAGACGTAAACATATGAATGCACGCACATCGTGAAAAACGACATTATGAGATACACACGCACACACATGTTAATCTCTCTCGCCTTTATCTATCTATCTATGAATCTATTAGAATTAATTTAATGCACACACACACACACACACACACACACACACATATATATATATATATATATATATATTTAAAGACATTTTTATGTTTAACATTCTTTTTATGCATACAAATATTTAAGTAAATGCTCTGTTCATAATAAACAGTATTAAATAACATTTACCGGCCTGAATGTCCGAGAGATTTTCATAGAAAATATTCGTCCTCAGACAGGATTCGAACCTGTATGTTACACGGAACCATCATATAGCCTGACGCGCTTTTTTAACCGATTCGGCCACTGAGGATTGCTTGGTTGGCAAAAGTAGAAATTAAGTGGCCGAATCGGTTAAAAAGGCACGTCAGGCTATATGACGATTCCGTATAGGATACAAGTTCGAATCCTGTCTGAGGACGAATATTTTCTATGAAAATTTCTCGGACATTCAGGCCAGTAAATGTTATTTAATACTATTTATTATAAACAGAGCATTTACGTAAATACTTGTATCTATAAAAAGAATGTTAAACATAAAAATGTCTTAAAATAATTGTCGGACTTTGTCCATTTCATAACATATATATATATATATATATATATATATATATATATATATATATATGTGTGTGTGTGTGTGTGTGTGTGTGTGTGTGTGTGTGTCTCTCTCTCTCTGTGTGTGTGTGTACATTTATTAAAATAACAAGAAAGAACAGTAAGATTTAATCCGGTGTTCTTAGAAGTTATTTTTTATTTTTAACAAAACCGTGCTCGATACAAAAAGTAGAGCAAAGTATTATAATAACTGATTCCATCGCGACACGGCACAGAAAAGTTCTGTTTCAAAAGTGAAACTAAATTTATAAATTATAAAAATTAAACTTAAAATCCATCGTCTCGTTCCATTGTCAAGCGATAATAGGAATAAACTTTCGAAATAATTTACTTAATTTATGAGCGTAGACAATATTGATATTATGCGTTTTTAAGGTAAAGCAAAATCTATTTTACTTTAGGGGTGCTTGGGTTTTAATTTTAATCAATAATTTATCAATGCAATATCTCATCTATTGAATATCCAGACATAAATAAATTCTACATTAGATGCACACGAAATAAATTCAAAAGAAGGTGGAGCCAACATCAAACGTCCTTTAATAATAAATACCGAAATTAAACTTCCCTATTTAAATAGTTCTGGAATTTAAAAGAAACCAATAAAACACTAGCATTAAAATGGAAATTAAGAAGAAAAGCTAGAAGTTGTAGGTCATTAAATGACCAATGTCTTCTGTGCATACATGAAAAATTATACATTATTAAGTTTCTGAAAAATAAAAAAATTACTAAATTAAAGAAATGAAATAGCACGTTTTGTAGGCACTGCCAAATATTTATCCTTAAGTAATAATTTATAAATTTAGTTTCAGTTTTGAAACAGGGTCATTTCATAGATAATTTTAATATATATATATATATATATATATATATATATATATATATATATATATATATATATATATATATATATATATTCTTTATATGTAGATTTTACAGTCATATTACGTTTAAACACTGGTTTTCCTCCGAACAACGAAGTTAATCAATATTGAACCTGGCTAAATGGCCTCTAACGAGATGCATGACGGGAAGGATAAGAGGGAAAGAGAAAAAGAATAAATAAAATTGAGAGAGTGAGCCTAGAGGGAAACCACTTGGTTATACTATATCTTGTAAGCTTGTGAATGCTGATGTTACAATGTATACCAGAACCGTAACAGCTAGTGTGAGGCGGGGTGCTTGGCTACCCAAAAATTTTTACCTATTGTAATATTTTTACAGGGTTTTATGTTAACAAAATAAAGAAAGAAAGAAAAGAAAGAAAAACTATCAAAGCGAGGAGGCAATGGAAATTGTAAATGCTCTTACCGATAACCTGTTGGCGGCGTTTGATAATTTAAGGCTAAATTCTTGATTTTTGGGAGGATATCCCACATAAAAATAATTATATGTCTCTGCTACGGCCCTGTATAGAAAATGAGAGATCCTAGAACCGAGATCAAATTACATTCAAATTAGTTACATTCATTTACGCAAAAATAACCGCATGAAAAGGATGAAGGCATCTATTCTTGCCCTGCCTCCAACTATGCATAAATGGCTTGGATAGAGTGCGAAGTATAGCTTTGTTTGCAAGCAGTCTAGGAGAAAAAGAATCTCTGAACCTGAGCCAGATTAGAAAGGCTTGACAAACGGCGGCATGTATTTAGGAGATGGAAAACTCTTATCCCTCCAAAGATCCTGCGATTGTAGCATCATCTGAGATATGGCGCGCAGTGCTCCAAAACAACACATGGTACTATGATGGAAAGTGTGTTCTTTGCAGGTTACAAGCAACTGACCACTTCAAAAATTCACTTGTGAAGTCTGATCAATAAAAACTAAAATCTATCTATCTATCTATCTATCTATCTATCTATCTATCTATCTATCTATCTATCTACATACATATACATATATATATGTGTGTGCATAGGGGCACCTCGAGGCGGTGTAATGGTTAGCAAGCTTGTCGCGATTTTTGTGAGTTCGATCCTTACTGGGTGCCCCCTACTTTCGGCCTTGTACCACATCTAAGATTCGCTTGGAAGATCAATATGTGTGTGTGTGTGTGTGTGTGTGTTACATATATCCATAAATATAGCATCTAGATTTTTATTATATATATATATATTTGTGTGTATATATATGTGTGTGCGCGCGCACGAGCGTGTGTGTGTGTTTGTGAAGGATAAATGGACTTTTTAAAAAATTGATGTCCTCTTACTTAAAACGTTACTTTAGTGAACACAACTTCGAGTAGGGAGGGGCCTCCTTGTTTTTAAACAATGTAAATCACGACTACTGCCCTGCCCAGGCGACAGACGTAAGTAAAGAATATGTGCTCTCCCATGGGGTTCGAACCTCTCTTTCTTCAATTGTGAAAAACACTCTCCTACCTGATACTCTGTGCCCGTCAATTCTAAAGCGTTAAGGACCATAATTATATCCAGTAACCCTCTACTTTGATGGGTTCTTGAGCCTTGTATTGGGTGAAGAATTACAACAAAAAGACAAGTCTACCCAAGATATTAAACGTATAGTAGAGTGAAGAAGAGATGAATACATATTTTGAATTGGAACTTACTGTCTAACCGAGAAAACTTATGTTTCCCACACAATACTTCCACCAAGTTTAAATCCAGAATACTGTAGTATTAAATATCAGTTAATGTGTTCTTATTTATTAGCAAATACAATATGCAGTGAAAGGATTTCTGCGTATGAAATGTAATTACAAAACCAAACTACGATCCCAAAAGTGTACTTGTAAAATATGTAAAAATATGTCATTTTCAAATAGCGATATATTCCTTTTCAGAGAAAAATCATTATTGCTAAATATATTGACAGTAGCGGGCGCTAAAAGATTTCTGGTACAGCAATGTCTCCAAATTATTTAAATTACAAACTCTTGAAAACTTATCCTGTACAGATGGAGATTTTTTCAGCGTGGCATTGTTGAAGTGATTACACACGTATAGCATTACCTTGGTAGTTAAAAGTTATTTGAATATTACATTTATTTAAATATTAAATTTATTTAAATATTTAAATTTATTTAAATTTTAAATTTATTTAAATATTGATTTTAATTAAATATTGAATTTATTTAAATATTTAGATTTATTTAAATATTGAATTTATTTAAATATTTAGATTTATTTAAATATTGAATTTATTTAAATATTTAGATTTATTTAAATACTGAATTTATTTAAATATTGAATTTATTTAAATATTTAAATTTATTTAAATATTGAAAATATTTAAATATTAGATTTTTTTAGATATTTAAATTTATTTAAATATTTAATTTATTTAAATTTTAAATTAATTTAAATATTAAATTTATTTAAATATTAAATGTATTTAAATATTTCCAAGGAAAAAAAATTCGACTCAGACAGCTTCATCTCCAGGACTATAACTATGTGTAACATGTTCCCAACCGGATGCTTCCTAGTCTACAAACTTAACCTCTTCAACTCTAGAGCCAACCGTTATCTATCCTACATATCCTTATAATATGCACCTCTACGTCCTTCAGACTAATCTGACAACGAACTAATTTTAAGGGCTCTTGGGGCTTATATTGTGTGAACGATTGCATCAGAAAATGTTTAAGAAAGAAAATCGAAAGATGATTCTGCTAAAATGACGATTTATTTTTAGCGTTCGAATTATATTTTAACAATTTAACACAGCTTGCATCCTCGCCAAGTGGGTAACGGAACTTAACTGTTGTGATTGTCCTGTTATTCTTTTCCACAGAAGATCCTATCTAGCCCCTTTTATTGAGTCCCGTGTCATAAGAACCTATTCTCGAATATAAAACCCATTGAGACTTTATGCCATAGATTTATCGCTCACACAACCTGAGATTTCTTTCATAATATTTCTAAATGATGGTAATAGCAAACGTTACTCTGCACTAATAAACGAATATCACATTAGTAAATGCAAAAAAATATCAGCTAATAAAATTATCTCTAATACATTACATTTTATTTCTTTAATTTCTCGTAAGCATTCTTTGGTTACTTTTATTTTAATAAATTGCAATGTAGAATTGTATACGTGGTGATAAAGCCAATTGTATAGGACACAATTCTCTATAACTCATGCGAAAAATGTAATCAGTGCAATTGACAACTATTTTAACTGTTAAAAGAAACTACAGTTGGAAAATTATCCATACAGGGAGGAACAAATGGCGTTAATAACAGTAAATGTATTTAGTTATAATTAAACCTGCTAATCCTAAGCAGGTAGGTCTCATGATATTACTGCTGAAATTGCTAGAGGAAGCCGTATATTCGATTGTCAAATTTTATTCACTCTCACTTCACTCTTCTTTCAGCTTATTGTTTTTCTGTCAGATACATTCTACAAAAACGTCAAGCGTCACTTCTGGGTCCTTAAAACTGTTTCACTCATCAATAAAGTTTTCTAGGTTAATTTCGCACAGTAACATCCTGCGTTTTAGCGCCTTATCGCCTTCTTTGAGGGTTAAATGATGAAAAACAGGCTTCCTTTCCCTCAAATAAATACGTTTAAAAAATTTCCGTTTAGGTAAAACACTAAGAAATGGCATAAATACTTGCTGAATATTAAATAAATACTCTACTTCAAACAGCCGAAGAACATCAGTCAAAATTCATTGTTGATGAATGAAATATCTGTACAGATAATTTCTCGTAGACTAAATAGTTTTGTAGTGAAATCGATTTTCAATAGATGTCCTACTACAATGAGCTTATATTAGTTTAAGTAATATAAAATTACTGCATATATATATATATATATATATATATATATATATATATATATATATATATATATATATATATATAAGGGGAAAAGTTTATAGTTGTTCAAACGAGAGAAAATGTTGTTTTATTTTAAATAAAAGAGAGAAACCGCAAACGTTTTCGGTTATAGTGTTTTATAATGTTATAAAACAAATATTTTATAGTATATATTATATTTTTATATTTATTTCATATTTTTGCAACACGTGTTTCCCATCTCGTGATCTTCTTCTGGCAAATAAAAGGAATCAATTTTTAAAGGAATCAATTTTCCTTATGTTCTTTTAATGTTTCATTCTTGGTTTTCTCTATTTTTAGTGAGGCTTGATCTCATTTCCGGACTGTTGGCAAAAGTGAATTTAAGTCGTAATAAAATCATTAAGTTTGGTCTGAGTGGTGTTAACGATAGATGTGTTGATGAGAAATGTTTTTCTCTCTTTTTCAATATATATATATATATATATATATATATATATATACAAACAGAGATACAGACAGACTGTTTCGCAGATGACCACAGATTCTCTATTGGATTTAAATCAGGAGTGATTCCGGGCCAGTCTATAATACTTTGGTAAGGCTTGCCATTGTGTTCGTGCAGCGTTACAACTTTCTTACTCTTCCTTGTAGTAACTACCATCACATACAATGACCGTAGGACAACTAATCGACAGTCGAGGCAATAGTGTCTTGGCGTGATTAAAACCTGATACAATCGCGGATGACAAAATATTTTTCAAGGCCAAACAAATTTCATCATACACCCCGAAAACAGATTTACATTAATGCATACCACTACAAATGATATAGTGATAATTATAAGCAAGAATACTTTCGGTAGCAATTAATATCTTGCAGAGGGCAACTCTTAGATTATGCGGAGAACAAATCTGATGACGAAGGCTCCATTGACCAAGTTGAGAAAGCATAAAGATATTTTGTGATGAAAGTGTGTATTGTAATGAATGTTTTCCTATTCGGTTTGCCTTGGGATTTTTCTCATCAACGGTTTGCAAAATCACAGTGTCTCTCACAAGTCGGTACTCCTGATAAAGGTAAGTCTTCGAGAAAACAATCAGAAAATAGAAGCTGGCCAAACAATAGTTGACATTCACGGACATTGAAAGTTTTATTATTGAAATAAAACTTTAAGTGACCGTATATGTGCCCGTTAAACAGAATGAATATTTTTGCTATTTCCAGTACTAAAGAGTCCTTTTTTTGTATTTCATCCAGAATACAGATCGGAAATCATTTTCAGTGTTTGAAATGAGACGGTTTTTTTCCTTAATATTCCGTATTCTGCAATGAATAAAAAAGCATCAAAATTTAAACTGACAAAGGTAATGGTAATATTAACCGTTTTTTTAAATAAATATCCGGCATTCATTGAGGGAGCAGCCAGTACGACTGTCGGTTGGAATTGATAAAAGATTTCTCTTGAAATAATTTTTCATGTAAATAATTTTCTCAAGTGACACATATAGCTCTTTCCAGTATTGAAGGAAGCTTCGTTTTAAACATTTTGCTTGAAGTATAATGGAATTCCATCATCATAATTATATCATCATTTTCTCTTCGAATTACAAGTTATAGACATTTTAATAGTTGCTGCTGGGATGTGGCTCCTCGTATCTGATACAATTCTGTGTTTGTGATTGTATAGCGCCATTCACAATATTCAAAGAAGGATGGTCTTTGCCAAGATCCACAGGCTTTACTCGTTCAAAGCCATTTTGAACTATTGCTTCCCAGAAAGCGAATTGCTTATTTTAACTAAGTATTACGCTTAAGGCCATATCACCGTAACGTCACTGAAGTTAAGCAACATCGAGCTAAGTCAGTACCTAGATGAGTGACCGCTTGGGAATACTACGTGGTCTAATTTAAAATGGTGTAATGGATGCTCGGAAATGTTAATCGGGGAGCCGAGTTCCAATTCCAGTCGGGTTCTTTATATTCACTTACACGAAAATATACTTAAAGGCACGAGCCCACCTCTTTCACCAAGTTATAGGTTAATTAGTAAGACTCTTATCAGTAATTTATTATTATCTGAAAAAAAATCTTACAATCTAAAAATATTTTCTGGCTTTAAATACACAGCAAAATGTTGAAAATCCGTACAAACGAATCAATTACTCCTGAAACAATGGACCCTCAAACTGATCATGTCGAAAACTACGACAGAATTGTCTTTCCCTCCAAACAATTACTTGACCTATTTCAAATATTTAAAAAAAATCGACTATTTTAGTAAACAAAAACATAAAATAGTTTATGATGAAACTACTTGATAAACTATGAATTATGCGTTGTGAAAGAAGTAGTAAGTTATTAAAGAACTCGAAGTTTAAGGTAGATATGTTCTTTGTCGTTTCCATTAAAAACGCATAGCTTGTCCATTGTCATCAAGTATTAAGAGCGAAACGACATTTTATTCTATTTTATTTTTTTGTCTGCATTTTCCCCGATTTCTCCAAGGCAATATGTAATTGGTTTAATATGAAACAAATGTCTTTCTTTCTGATAGCTTCTTGATGGTGAGTGACATCGAACCATTGCACTGACGTCGTAGTACACTTTGCAGGGTTTAGGGATAGGGGTTTCTCGGTATAATTCAATCAGACCCATAAATGAATAAGGGGACGTGCACATCTGTCTTGGCGTCACTGTCAACGTCCCTTGGTGTTTGGAGGCTGGACGGCCCTTTGCATATCTCTTGTCGTTTTCACACGCAATGAATCAGCCTACTCAAACTTCGGACCCTACCCTCACACAGAATTGTCGATCAGTTAGGTCCCCTTATTTTAATGCTGACACATTCTTATTCTTTCAAATAATTCTTTGCTATTTTCTATTTAAGTTTATTTCCATGCTTCACTGTTTACATTTCGATGATAATACGTATAAAATACATGCATCCATAGCGATCTCTCTCTTTCTATCTCTCTCTCTCTCTCTCTCTCTCTCTATATATATATATATATATATATATATATATATGTATGTGTGTGTGTGTGTGTGTGTGTGTGTGTGTGTGTGTGTGTGTGTGTGTGTGTGTGTGTGAGATAGAGATAGAGAGGTGTTAACATAGAATGCAGTGGTGAAAAGTATTAAGCCCTCAAATAACACGAGAATATTTAAAATCCGTTTTGTTTGAACGAAAGGTTTTTGGCGTCAGATAAAATTGACAGTTATATATATATATATATATATATATATATATATATATATATATATATATATATATATATATATATATATATGACACTGTGGTTGGTTCTGTACAAAGCCTTCACCACTATAAACAAATTATATCTGGTAGTGTCCGTCTGTCGGTTCCTAGGAACTGAGCTGGTTAACCCTCCTACGTCGAATACGACGGGAGAATCCCCCCCTCTCTCTCTCTCTGTATATATATATATATATATATATATATATATATATATGATAAATGTCTATTTGAACACCAACCTTCTCTTACACATATTTCGTTAAATTTAGCAGACAAGAAAAATTTTATTAATTTTTTATTTATTTTTTTTCCCAGCGTTCCTACATTTTCTTTTTGGTGGAAGTGAAAAAGTACAGAAACTGCCCTTATGGTCCATTTTCACAAGGTCTTTCGGCCACTTAGCTATTTTCAATTGGGTTTTCTTTTGCTCATGCTAGCTTCCTTTCATGTTTTGACTGCATCAGATGTATTATTTGAATTTCTTTTTAATACTTGTAGGAACCTTTATTCCTAGCCATCGCGTGTTGGGCACGGCTTAGATTTGAGTAAGCGAGTTTCTATTTTTAAGCTATATACATACATACACACACACATATATATATATATATATATATATATATATATATATATGTATGTATGTATTCGGAGAATTTGACACGAAGTACGGCTATATAAATATTTTAGGTGCATTTCACATATATTCCTGTTTCAAATGCTATTCTTTATATATAGTTATTTTATTTCAAGCCACTTGTTTTATTTTTATATTGATATTGTCGAATATTAATGTTAATAGATGTCGAGTATTAATGTTAATAGATGCATTTATGTATTTGTCATATGATGCTCGATATTTGTACGAATCACGCTCTGTTTTGATAAGAGACAAGTTAGTCTACAGGTAGTGTGGTGTTTGTACCACCAATGTAAGAATTTGTTTCTGTTTTTATTATTATTATTATTATTATTATTATTATTATTATTATTATTATTATTATTGGTGTACAGATATTATGAGAATTCATCACCAACAGCGTTTTTACATAAGGAGTATTTTTTTAGATCCGGAGTTATCGTCAATGATTGGTTGACTATTTATAGTAACTTATGCATCTAAGACATACATTCCAAAGTCTGGCACGGGGCCAATTACTGTCTGCTGTCAAATTTCATATAGCCCCATCTTCTGTTATAGAATGAATAACTTACCGCCCGCCAGTATTGTTAATTAGAGTATGTAACGTACAATGCAATTTCATGTTTTGCCAAAAGATGGCAGCAGCACTCTGTGGCCGCCCTCTGGTGTGACCCTGACCGTAGTTATTCCAGCCAAGTTTTTAAATCATTGCCTTTGAACCAGACCAGGCCCACTTACTGCAGTCTATATCTCAGTATTACCCTTCACATTAGTGAAGACAAGTTATATTTATTGGTCATCTGAGATAAATAATAAAATCTTAGTGAATTAAATTAGTTTTGTGTTGGTCAAAATCAGTTATAAATATATTTGGACAATTGGATTTGTGTCACTTTGTGTTTTTTACTTCTTAATAAGATAGATGTTTGTGTTATGTTCCTATTTATATGCTTTTAACTGAAAAGTTGTCAGCCAACATTAATTACCAATAATATGTAATGTTTAAGATTAACCTGGGATATATTATAGCTTCTTGATGCTCTTTTTCTCAGATATATTTTACTTCATCTTATATAGACTTCAGATATGATAGGATGAGTGATTTGGGTAAGACACGTTGAAATTTATTTGTTATCCATGTGAGGAATTGAAAATACCCTATTTGGAATAAAATGTTCATAATGTAGTTCGTTTACATTTAATTTTAATTGTTTAAAGAATGCGAAGCAGAATGTTTGCATCGCACGCATATTCACTTCATCAAATCTGGACCTCTTTGAGAAAAAAGTTTGCACAACCCTGATTTAAGGTAATCATTACTTGATAGGTACCGGGATTTTATATTTTTAACGTATGTTTATTTTTCTTATATACTTAAATTACAACAGATTTAGGAAATAAGGAAAGGATGTATCAATCGTATTTCAATATAAAAAAGAAATTATCCCCAGTACTGAAATGTATTTAATTGTATATAATTGTTTAATCTGCTTTAGTGTGTTTGTGTGTGTGTTGTGTGTGTGTGTGTATGTGTGTGTTTTGTGTGTGCATGTGTGTGTTGTGTGTGTATGTGTGTGTTGTGTGTGTATGTGTGTGTTGCGTGTGTATGTCTGTGTATGTATGTGTGTGTATGTGTGTGTTTTGTGTGTGTATGTGTGTGTTGTGTGTGTATGTGTGTGTTTTGTGTGTGTGTTGTGTGTATGTTGTGTGTATGTGTGTATTATCTGTGTGTATGTGTGTGTTGTGTGTGTATGTGTGTGTTTTGTGTATGTGTGTGTATGTCTGTGTATGTATGTGTGTGTTGTGTGTATGTGTGTGTTTTGTGTGTGTATGTGCGTGTTGTGTGTGTATGTGAGTGTTTAGTGTGTGTGTTGTGTGTATGTGTGTATTATGTGTGTGTATGTGTGTTGTGTGTGTATGTGTGTGTTTTGTGTATGTGTGTGTATGTTTGTGTTGTGTGTGTGTGTGTCGTGTGTGTATTATGTGTGTATTATGTGTGTGTATGTGTGTGTTGTGTGTGTATGTGTGTGTTTTGTGTATGTGTGTGTATGTTTGTGTTGTGTGTGTGTCGTGTGTGTATTATGTGTGTGTATGTATGTGTGTAATGTGTGTGCGTGTGTGTGTATGTGTCTGTAAATATAAGGCAAATACATGAGATGAAATACATGTAATTTTATCCTATTTTCCAACACACTAAATCGAACAGACTATGGCGTATGGACGATTTTAAAGTAAGAATGAAAACTTTCAGTACTTCGTCGGTAACGCTCTATTGGGACATCACAAAAATAAACGGTTAACGTCGAACCTCCCCGATTTCGACAGATTGCGAGTGTTACTACCTGGTAGAATTATCCTCTGAAGCTGATTGCAGAAACAAAAGCGCAAAGAAAAAATGCGGGTTTATCCTTTATGCCTTGCAACATGTGTCTTATACATTGCCCAATTTAACTGCTCTTGCTTATTGAAATAAAATATGTGCCTTTTCAGCTTTAAGTCATAATTTTAAAAAATATGTTTTCTTTTTCTTCAATTCCAGTTTAACCTTTAGTGACCTTTAAAAATAAGCGATTATTTTGTTGATGTCTTTTATAAATAATTTGTTTGGTTATATCAATAAAATGATTTTTCGTGGATGGTGACCAGTTTACAATTTAGAATACAGGTTTGGGATAAAGATAAGTAATATAAAAATGACGTAAGGATTTTAATCTAGAAAATTCACATTTCAATTTTGAAATATATATTTATTGTTTTGGTCATAAAAATAAAAATAGATCACAAGTTACTGCATTGGAGCATTTTAATAAGTTACAGCATTGGGGCATTTTAAAAAGTTCTGCATTGTGGCATTTTAATTAGTTACTGCATTAGGGCATCTTAATAA
>OZ038476.1:30065316-30075316 GCA_964036315.1 Acanthosepion esculentum
GTATACATATATACATATATACATATATATATGTGCGTGTGTATGTGTGTGTGTGTCTGTGTATGTTTGTGTGTGTGTGAGAGAGAGACAGAGAGAGAGGTAGAACAAAGAACTGTTCAACACACATTCGGTTTTTTTAATATTTCAGATCTAAATTAAAATGGATGTTATCACATTACATACATAGGAATATACTCATAACTATCTATCTATCTATCTACCTATCTATCTATCTATCTGCTTTCCTGTCTGCATGTTTGTCAACGCATGTCTTTCTTGGAAAGTATGGCCTTCCTCTAAAACCTACTTAGCATGATTTTCTTACATTTCTCCAAGTATTTATTACTGATACGTCAGCTAAAATAATATCCCTGCAATAAATGATTATCACGGGAAAAATAGTTCTTTACGCAAACACCTATATATATATATATATATATATATATATATATATATATATATATATATATATATATATATATATATATATATATATATATATTTTTACTCAATGTTCTCTTCTCCGATGAAACGAAAATTGAGCTAAATTCAAAGGTTAAGCGATCTAAAATCCGAAGAAGAAGCTTTGAAAGCTCTTTGAATTTAGCAGTAAGTACTGTCAAGCATCCGTTCAGTATAATGTTCTGGGGATGATTTTCTTTTCATGGAACTGGTTTCTTAAAACCTATTGAAAAGACCCCCAGGAGCGAGCAGTACAGGTAAATTTTAGAGTCTTGTCTGCTCCCTTCTGCTGAAAGGTTGCATATCGACCCCACCAAGCTCATTTTCATGCAGGTTAATGCTCCCTGTCACAAATCAAAATTGATGAAGGAATACTTTGATGAGAAGCATGTGAGTGGGCGCCCCAATCTCCTGACCTCAACCCTATAGAAAACTTATGGATCATTATAAAGTACAGGCTATCGAGAAAGCAGTTGAGCAACAAAGAGGATTTGATTGTGAATTTCATATCCGAATGGAATTCAATGCTTGGAGATGAGATTTACCAGAACCTAATCAAGCCAATGTCAAAAAGGGTTGAAAAGGTTATTCAACATAAAGGAGGACCCATAGATTATTAAATATTTCGAACTATATTACCTGTTATAAATAAATTATACCTCTATTATGCTTTATTTAAAGCTGTTCGGTTATGTTTCTATTGTTTACTAGTTGCAGGAAATAAGTGAGTCACTTTTTTTGCACAGAGTTTTTCCCTAAATCTCTTTTATATCCAAAATTATAATTATCAATAGAATACCTTAGGCTGAGTAAACTTTTTTACTAAGTGGTCGGGAAGGGGCCTTTATATTAGTAAGATTAAATATTAGTTTGACAACAAAAACAATAGGCGAAAAAACTTTTAAGTAAAAATAATTATGTGAGTCACTTTTATCGAACGGCACGATATGTACGAGTTTGTGAGATTGCTAGTATAAACTTTTACCTGTCTATACATGTATCTGACATAATTTTCTTTTGCGTGGTTTTATATATGTTTTTTCTATCTTTATTCTTCTTCCTTTTATTTTTTTTTCCTCTTTTAAATTTTTCCGTCCTTATATTTCCATACTCATTTTGACCCCAAAAACAATAGGCGAAAAAATTTTTAAGTAAAAGGCGAGTCACTTTTATCGAACCACACACACTATATATATATATATATATATATATATATATATATATATATATATATATATATATATATATATATATATATATATATATATATATTTATATATATATATATATATATATATATATGTATGTATGTTTGTGTATGTATGCAATATATACGCAATAACAGTAGCAGCTTTTGATATATTTAAAATTACATAAGTAATCTATATCAATACAAAAACGATTTTTGATAAAAAAAAATATGTATTTGTATAAATATATATAAATATACTTACATTTACATAGAGGGAGTATCAAAAATACTTTTACAGAATTTGAAGGCGTGTTCCTCACATCAAAACAAGGTTCAGTACGTATAAATATATGTCCGCAAATCCTTCGATTTAATTATTAAATTTAAAGAAAGTTTACGGTAGATGGCGCAGTGTTGCCATGTTGACTAGGTTTTATTTGACATTTAGGAACATTTGTCGCGACTCTGTCTTCAACGTTCAACGTGAGTAGTAGAGAGTTAACTGAGAAATGTTCCGTTTAACAATGGCAGGATATTCATATCGTGAGCATTATGTGGAGGATTTTTTTTTTAATTTTTGATTCATGTTGTTTACCGAAGTAGGAAATAGTTTTATCTTTTGGTATGCTGGTGAAAATTCATAGTATGTAAGCCTTTCCCGAATATCCTGACTCAGTTATATATATATATATTGGTAATATTAGTGGTCAATATATATATATATATATATATATATATATATATATATATATATATATATATATATATATATATATATATATATTGGTAATATTAATGGTCAATAAATATATATATATATATTGGTAATATTAGTGGTTAATATATATATATATATATATATATATATATATTGGTAATATTAGTGGTCAATATATATATATATATATATATATATATATATATATATGTATATATATATATATATATATTGGTAATATTAATGGTCAATAAATATATATATATATATATTGGTAATATTAGTGGTTAATATATATATATATATATATATATATATATATATTGGTAATATTAGTGGTCAATATATATATATATATATATATATATATATATATATGTATATATATATATATATATATTGGTAATATTAATGGTCAATAAATATATATATATATATTGGTAATATTAGTGGTTAATATATATATATATATATATATATATATATATATATATATATATATATATATATATATATATATATATATTGGTAATATTAGTGGTCAATATATATATATATATATATATATATATATATATATATATATATATATATGTTCAAAGTTGGACTCAAAGTTTATTTTATATATGTATATTACAAATGGCATTCCGTTTTCTACGAAGAGACGTTTGCTTTTTTAAGTTTTTCTGTTAGTTTTACCGCCTATGCTAGTTATCTCTATAAATCAAGGACAAAATCCACATGCACATGTCCGCAAATCCTTTGTTTTTGAATCATTAAGAGAGTTTAGGTTAGATGGCGTTGTGTTGCCATATGGCGTAGACTAAATTTGTCATAAATTTTTATCTAGTCTATCCTCAACATCCAACATGCGTAGTAGAGATTTAACTGAGAAGTGCTCCGTTTAACAATGGCAGGATATTTATAACTTAAGCAGATATGAATTTTAGATACGGCCGCGCGAGTGGTTATTGACGCGAAGCTGCACGGCTGTTTCAGATTGCGTTTCCAGATAAAAGAGCCATCCGACTTTTGTGCTGTTTATAATCCCGTTAATGAGACAGGATCCGTGGCGCCACAAACTATGGATCGTGGAAGACCGAAATCTGCTCGTACGCCTGACCACGAAGACACATTCTACAAGCTGGCGGTGACTATCAAGGTATCAGCACACGTCAAGTGGACCTAGCCTGTCGCACATCTCATAGTACCGCATGAGTGTACTTCAAGTGTAGCTCCTGTATCCGTATCATTTGCAACGAAGCCAAGCAACGGAGAGCCTGGTGGGTGACCGCTTGCGAATACAAGGTGTTGTCAGCTTGAATGTGCAGGTTGTTTAATGCATAACGGGTCGGAACTAAAAATCAGGGAACAGGTTTCTAATCCTAGCCACTTTAACATACTCACTTACGCTCAAATACCCTCGGGAAATGTATGAATCCGCCTATTCTCCCCAAGTTCTGGATTAATAATTAGGCTTGTATTCGTAAATCACTATTAGCTCCAAACAAAAATATCTTTTTTTTTTTTTTTAATATTTTACGGTTTAAATAACCTGCAGAAGATTGATAACCCTTAAAAGCATATTAATCAATTAACATCTAACAATCATTTATGGTAAAATATCATATTATGATGCTGCTTATTCCTTTGATAGTTTCCACGTAAGTTAGGCCCTGCCATTACCACATAAATAAGAGACTATTCGGATTTAATCGCCAAGATAGACAGAAATGTCCACCCTATACGTAACCCGCTCGAGGTAGCGGGTTACTGGGTTGTTGTGCGAGCAGAAATAAGATGTAAGAGGTGCATTGTATAAAAATAAAATGTGAGAACGATGACGGTTAACCCAAGATTTGAACATGTTAAGTTTATAATGGTCAGTGAAGTATCCTCTTCAAAGACTGTCCCACAAAACAGTGGTTCGTATTAAAAAGCTGTTTCAGTGGAAGCAATGCTCAACTGCTTAACAACGGAATACAAAGTAAAAGACAGTGGTTCGCTAGAGGATAGGCGTCATGGCAATGTCTTAACCGCGAAGGATAAAAATGAGGCGGATCTAAGTGAACCACTTCCATCATAACCAGTTCTAGTCTAGGTATAATACGTATCTTTGCTACATATGTTCATAAACTTTACTCTTATATTTATATATATGAAAGTCACTGTAAATTGCATTCAGTGTAGTCTCACTGTCTTCGCCATGAAAGCGACTTTTAATTTTCGGAATGTAACACTGCGGTATACGAAGTTTTTTTTTTCTATTCTGCCAGGCATTTACTCTTTATGCGTGATAAATATATATATATATATATATATATATATATATATATATATATATATATATATAATTTTAACTGCTTTTCGCAAACGTAGACATGCGTGCAAACACATAGACACACGCACACATATTACACACACATACATACCCATTTAAGACCCAAAGGCTATAGTAAAAGCTGACACTTTGGGAATCATATCTTTTTAAAAGAATGTATATATATATATATATATATATATATATATATATATATATATATATATATATATGTGTGTGTGTGTGTGTGTGTGTGTTGTGGTAGGATCCACCTAATTTGCATAGTGAAGTACCGACTATATAAATATGGTTGGTACCGGGAAGACAGGAGAGGCGAATCAAGAGATTCAACTAGAGACTCTGCCTGACTGCGACTTAGTCAACACATTCTCCGGGAACGGTCTTCCCAGGAATATACAAAAGACTATATGTAAATATTGTGTACACTTTCTTGTTTCAATACATTCTGTTCTAAGTACATTTTGTGTTGCATTATTATTCCATGCATTAGTCAAGTTTCAACAATATATATATATATATATATATATATATATATATATATATATATATGAATATAAAAGTGAGCATTGAAATCAACATTCAGAGGTGACAGACATGCTAGATGCAATCATCAAGCCTGATGATTGCGTCTAGTATGAAACAGCCTGTCGCCTCTGAGTGGTGACTTCAATGTTCACTTTTCTATTTACATAGGCTCTATCACTGATATTGACCCCTTTATACCATACCACACGTTAAACATATCGTTCTTCATATATATATATATATATATATATATATATATATATATATATATATATATATATATATATATATATATCAGGTCATCCCATAAGTTCAGTCCGAATTTTGAATAAAGAAAACAAGTGACCAAATGTTACATTTAATTACAGATTCAATCAGCAATGTATTTTCCCTGATAATCTATGACTTCCTTCCATCTATTAACAAATTAACTAATTCCATTACTGTAAAATTCTTTGGCTTTGATTCGAAGAACTCACAAATGTCAGTTTTAACCTGTTCCTGTGTTACAAAAGCTGTTTCTTCCGAATAATTCTGTAAGCTACGAAATAAATGGTAGTCTGAAGGAGCAAGGTCGGGAGAATAAGGTGGATGAGGAATTTTCTCCCAACCAAGTTCTTCGATCTTTTGTAACGTGATTCTTGCTGTGTGGGATCGCGCATTGTCCTGATGAATCATCACCCGTTTTAGATTCACTAGAACAGGTCTTTTTTTCTTGGTTCAAACGCTCTAATTGCTGACAGTGTATTTGAGCATTAATTGTTGCATTAGGTGGTAAGAATTCAAAGTGGATTATTCCTTGGCAATCTCACCAGATTGAAAAAAGAACCTTTTGCCCATGAAGTTCCCTTCTCGGCTGTGGCTGGAGTCCTTACCCTTTACCAAGCCACTGTCTACGACGCTTAACATTTCGATAAAATATCCATTTTTCGTCGCCAGTCACAAGTCTATCAAAAAAAGGTGAAACAAGTTGACGAGAATGGAGAGAAGAGCAGATATCAACTCGGGATTTGAGTTGGTTTTCAGACAATTCCTGAGGCACCCATTTTCCAAGTTTAGGGACTTTCCCAAGTTGTTGAATATGACGATGAACAGTTGTATGGTTTGGACTGAGAACCACTGCCAATTCCTCGACTGATAAAGCAGGATTTTCTTCAAGGCCTGCTTCAAAAAGCTTTTCATCAAACTCAACTGGACGTCCGGTTCGATCTTCATCTTCAAGGGTGAAATCTCCACTTCTGAATTTTGCAAACCATCTTCTGCAAGTTCTTTCATTCACACATTCCTTTCCATAAACTGAGTGAATGTTTCTAGCCGCTTCGGCTGCTGAGTTTCCTTTCTTGAACTCATAAAGCATTATGTGCCTCAAATGATTCTTGGGTACTTCCATATTAGCAGGGTTTTAATCAAACAGAATTTAATTTTATTGTTCTCTGAAATAAAATTTGATCAGTTTAACTGCATCTAAACATAAAAATAATGTTCAGCTCCATTAGACATTATAAAATACTCTTTAAATTTCGTTCATTTTAACAAAAAGTTAAAATTCGGACATAACTTATGGGATGACATAATATATATATATATATATATATATATATATATATATATATATATATATATATATATATATTCTGATGAGACTGAAGTCTCAGGGCCAACAGTTGGACTATTACAGCTGATACCAATACAATTGAAAAAAGCTAGATGCCAACGAAAGACAAGATGGTGTGACGGTACGACTCGATACATCGGCTCAACATGACCCAGAGATAGGATGTGATAGATTTCAACCAAAGGGTGGTTTCTCGAACAGGAGTGAGAAAACCTTGGATTTGGATTGGCACTGCCAATTTTTGTTGGTATTTTTAAATCACTACGTCTTTTCTATAAGATTTTACATGTCTAGCATTATGAATATAGTTACAAAGTATAGTGACTTCATGGGCTTCTATTGAGTGACTGAATAAATTATCTATATTCTTCACTGAACCATCTTCCATTGAATATACTGCCCAATTTTATCACGCTTTTCCTTTTTACAACGAAACACACAGACATAAAGTGGTCAATTCTTTAAAACCTTTGTCCACGTAAGTCACATATTGATGTTAATATATGTTAATATTCTTTCTGTTCGTCTGTATATAATTTTAAATATTTTATATCTAAATATCGAGGGATACGTGAACTCTCGATGTTTAAAAATATGGCAAGACGATTATGTTTTATGAATTTTGGAAAAAACAAACAAATATAGCAGGGTGATGATAAATTTCCTATTGTATATTTATTCTTAGGTGCATAATAGACATCATGCGACCTTTGAAAAAACCGCCTCATTTAGGACACATAATGAAGAAAGTGAGCTTAAATTACTACACACACACGGGACATATTGATGGCAAAAGAGACAGAAGAAAAACAGAGCATAACTTACCTTATGTCTCAAAGAAATGTTTTTGTTCGTCACCACGTGCGTACACACAGACTAAATATCAGACACCAGACCAACTTGGCAAGTTTCCTCAACAGGCCGTCAGACAACCTCACTTCGGAACTTTAAAACATGCCTCAAAAGAAGTTGGCAATTCAATTGTCCGCCACGTATAACTGACAGAGGCGCTTAGGAAACGCTTCAACATATCCTAATACGCACGCTGTACGACCTTTTCGTTCAGAGCAATAACATGACCACTAAATGTGACGAGAATTAATTTTTTCGAAATATCGGTGACAAGTGACAACAAGCCTCAATCATTCAAACAACCTTTCTACGGTATTTTCTACCGCACAGCATTATTCTGACATGGAAGCAAACTCAAGTTTCACTGGAATGAACGTACACTTTTCTCTGGACGACTCACTGTTCGGTTACATACGATGCGACATCACTGTGAGAATTTGCATGCACGTTATTCGTCGCTACTAATATTGCAAATTCCACATTTTCTCATTACTTGCAACTGGTCATTGCAATCGCATCCTGTTCCATACTGAAACTCAAAAAGCGCGCGCATACAACTATTCTACTCCACGTGGACACGCCTTCACGCCATTGCTTGCTACCCATGACTTAATACATTATTTCGAACGACTCACTGTTTCGAACCACATTTTTTAACGCAACTTTCATATAAAATTGGCTGTAAAGAGTTACTTAATCACTAATAAGCGAATTTTATTTTTCAACTTCACCATTACATTCAACAGATCGCCTGCGCAAATTCGACTCACGGAATTTTGCACATCTTCAGAGGATTAAGCTAGCTTCTCAACCAATTCAGCGAATCTTCTCAGCTATTTCGGCGCTTCTTCTCAACACACTTGGGCATTCTATTCAACACGACGTCAGCCGACAGCACATTCACGCGTACATTGTGTCGACACACATTCACTCACATAGTGCTACACACCGCACACAGTCCATTTCTAACCACAGTTGTCACACATGCCAACAGGCACACACTATACTTTTACATATTAAAAGTTTTAGTTCCCGCAACTTTTATCTGGGGCGGAGTATTTGAGGAATCTTCCACGTCAGCCAGTTTACCCTCTGCTAGGAAATGCACTCTTCCTGTTACGATTTTTACCAACATCATACTTAGAAATAATCAGCAGGCATTCATTGGTTAATCACCGTCAAACTACCTTGCTGATTGGTCAGTATCGACAAATCAGATCGCTACCACGCGCAAGATCAATTTAGGCGCCAAATCAATTCGGAGCCTGTCACGTGATAAAACATGGCTAAACCATCACTCTCCATTATACACCAGGGCACGTTCCCTAACAAGTGTATATATTCATAATCTTGTAAATAAACAAGTGAAAAGATAAATAAATATTTTGGTTGACAATTATCGAAAAATTCTATAAATTTAGTTTCACATATTATATTATCTATAAATAACTTTTTCAAGAATACAAATTACCAAGAGTGTATCCGCTAATAAATTTTCCCAATCCGTTGTTTGATGGGTTTTTTTTTTTACTTTTTTTTACCGTCTCATAATTTAAACTTTGACAAAAATCTCCTAAATTATCTTAAATATATGCGTTTATAAATGTTAAAGTGCACTACAACTTACCGGGAAAAAAATCGATTACATAATGGTCATCTTTTTAAGTTGCATGTTCAGTCGTCAAATTCATTTTATTACTAGACTACGCATAACCCGTTGGCTCACAGTCGGCTCAGGTTACTACCTCAAAAATGGTAAAAAATATTTTTTCATTCGTATTCTCCGGTCATCATCAAGCATAGAAACTATTTTCTTTTTGGTAAAATTAGATAGCATCCAAGACGAAAAAATATAATGCCAAAGGAAAATAGTTTCCATGCCTGATGTTGACCGGAGAACTTGTCGAAAGTACTTGCATATTTAAGGAAAACCTAATACAGTTTATAATTTAAAAAACAAGGTTCATAAAATTTATCGAGTGGCTAGTAGGGTAATGTATTTTTACAATTCAGTTAGAGGAGTGAATTTGACATTTTATCTCATTAACTTTACTTTTTGTATGAATGATTCATTGTAATATATATATATATATATATATATATATATATATATATATATCAGTTACGAAAAATTACATCCAACAGCAAGGCCTCTGATCAGGAGGTTTTGAGGAGCGTGGAACCACCTCTTAATTGCTGATGTTCCCAGGTCCACCCTGACCCGGGTAGCACCTGTTAGGGTCCCAGCTATGGGAAAATAGCGAAATCCCAAGGTGTGTTCGCTTCCTGGGTATG
>OZ038476.1:30080316-30087816 GCA_964036315.1 Acanthosepion esculentum
AAAGGTTATTCAAATTAAAGGAGGACCCATAGATTGTTTGAAAATTGTGTTAAACAAGATTTTTTATCCAACGAGTTTAAATAGATTTACATTATATATATATATATATATATATATATATATATATATATATATATATATATATATATATATATATATATATATAGATATATATATATATATAGAGAGAGAGAGAGAGAGAACATGATCATCATCACATTAACTCGTGAAGATCGTTATGGTATCATATTTACGGCAGCCATAGCGACATTGGTGTATGCAGTGCAAGATAACCTGACAGAGCCCATCTCTCATCTTTTCTTTCTCCTAGGTTAGTTACTTCTGACAGCAAATGAGTGCAGTCAATAGTTTATTTTACCCATGCCTTCAGTTGGTGGTGAAGAGAAGATCACATACCTTTCCCAGTGTTGTTTATGCGTAAGTAACCAAAACGAACTTCATCGGATGTCGAACTTGGATCACTGATTTCTTTCCGAATTACTAGCCTCTCTGGATTATAAGGAAACTGCTAACATTTCAACCCACATGAAAAGCAGCTGTTAGTAACATAGCTCGAATTCATTCTATTCGATTTTAAATCAGTATGCCTATGCCATATAAAAGGAATCGAAAATGGAAATAGTTGATTCGTGGCTGCATCCATAAATCATCGACCGCTCACTGTAATGCAGCAACGGCCAAGCAGGAAATATCGAGAGGCGTTATTGCTTGTGTCATTTGAGGTTTGGTATTGTGAAACCCAGTCTGCCCGTTCCTGACCCGAAAAATGTTCGGACAGCGGACGGGCCAAATGTCTCTTGAGATACATTATTGTTAATAGGGTGCATTGTTTACCATCTGGATATGTCTCGACAGAAGAGACTAAGGCCGAAGTTGATCGGAATAGAGACGAAACTGATAGTTAGGCCAAAGTAAAAGTGAAAGTGAAAGTGAAAGTCAATATGCTTTAAATAGGTTATTAAAAATAGAGGAGGTAAAATGAGAATCGAAGTAAAAAAAGAAAGAAAGAAAGTGATTTTATTTTAAACAAAGATGGAAGTATTGCAATTAACATCATAAGGACGCAAATAGTGATGTAAATATTGTGAATTGACGAGAGAACTATAGAAAGGTAGGAAGAAGAAAAATGTACAAGATTTTGAAATAAATGCTTGATATAAAAACGAAGACTACCAAATTGCGAGAGGAGAAAATATTTTGATGCTAAGAGATTTAAAGTAAGAAAGGGAGATAAATAAGAAGAAAGCCATTAAGAGTGAATCGTGAGCGATTAAGAGAAAAAGAAAAAAAGAGTTAAAAAGAAAGGAAAGGAAAGGAAATAAAAGTATTAAGAGTAAGTAATACAAGTACAAAATTCAATAAGTAAAGAAAAATCAAAGAGAAAAGAGAATAAAATGTAACGAAGTATATAAGGATAAAAAAACAAGGGGAAAAACAGAAACATCAGATAAGTAAAGAAAGAAAGAAACAAGCAAATGATTAAAGAAAGCATTAAAGAAAGACTGAAACAAAGAGAGGAAAAATGCCGGAACACCTCCCAAAAAACAGTAAAGAAACATTGAACTAAAAGAAAAGAGAACAAACTAGAAATATCGGTGTATTATATTGAAAATTAAATATATGAGAAATAAAGTAACCAGTGTAGGTACAGTAACAAATAATAGACTCTTAGAAAACTAAATAGAAACTCAGGAAAAAAATTCTACAAAAAAGCAGAGGAAAAACGGACTAAATATTATATTACATGTAATGAGAAACCAGCAAGAAATCAAGCAATTATCGTTATGTCCGCCAAATTAACGTGCGCCAAATGAAAGCATTAAAAACCAAAATTGAGAGAAACGAAAATCAAATAACGGATATATAGACAGATATGAACGTAAGAAAATAAATATTCAGACAAGGAAAAGTATTTCACATAAAACGGATAGTAGGAAAAGAAAGATAAGGATGGAAGAAAATTTTGGAATAAGTTTTGATCTAAGTAATCTTGGCGTTAGGTCTGAAAGGTTAGAAACTAGAGAATTTAAGAAGGGAAGAAAAAATATTGTTTGATAGGAAAGAAGTGAAATGCGTAGCAATGAGAAATCCAAAGAAAGAATATCGAAAGAAAGAACAACGTGATAAACTGAACGAAGGAAAATGATGAAAACGGGGCTAAGATTAAAAAAGAAAGAAAGAAAGAATGAAAATATACAAAAGGAAAGAAGTCGTTGGAAAGAAAGAAAGAAAGAATGAAATGCCAGTGAAGAATAAACAAAACAAAAGAATATTATGGCAGGCTAAAAAAAGAAAGAAAGACGTATATTTAGCAGAATTAAAGAACAGAAGGAAAGTATGCTTAAGTGCCTTCAAAGATGCATACCGTATTCCATGTCTACATCTCATCCCCTGCCACTCGGATACGATACCCAAATAACCCTTACCACCCCATCATCATCCTTGCCACAAGGATTGCTAATATTCCCAATGTCGACACCAGCATCACCCATGTCGTCACCGTAGACACTCTTCTTCCCAGTGACCTAGTCTCCTGGGTACAAAATCACGTGTTACTGGTGTGTTTCCCGTCAAAAGAGGATATAGGGGCGTTCTAAGTGATATGTGTCCGGTGTAATTAGCCATTGGAGTGCAAGATGTCCGGCTGCAATGGCTGCGCAAATAAGAAAGTGTTGAAAGAATTTGGGGGAATTCGAGTGATATTCGTTTATAGCATCAATTTGTTTAAAATATTTCAAGTAAGGATATGGTGGCACTGAATAAATACTTACAAATGTTCTTGCACGATACTGTTATATTTATGCAGAAAAAATGATTTCTATTTGTTCATCTCAGATTAACGGACAAAAACAAGCGTTTCAATGCGACAATAATATGAAATGTGATGTTATATAGACTCGGAAGAAAATCCATTTTAATTTAAGGGCCCTATCTTTGACCTGTATCATTTGCTGAAAACAGGAAAGATTACAGTAAATTCAAATTAAATCAACGTAGCCATAAATCCAGCGAGATAATGATTTAATGCGAATCACTCACCTAAATAACACAAATTAATTTCCACAACTATTTTATTGTCTACGGCATTTCCACTTTCTTCCTATATAACAATGACCTGAAGCCCCAAAACAAATCCACAAAAGAATGGCTTCATGAAAACACTTTTCAAGTCTTGGAATTGCCTAGTCAAAGCCTTGATCTAAACCCAAAATGAGAATCTGTGATTCACGTGAAAGGCAGTGCATGCAAAAGACCAGATAATATCGAGCGGGAGTTTTGCCAAGAAGAATGGTCAAAAATCAGCAGGCACTACTTCCAGAAACTTGTTAAAACTTATAGAAAAACACTGGATTATGTTGTAACCTCAAAATGAGTAACTACCAAATATTACATTTAAGGGTTCGCTTACATTTGCACATATTAATTTTTAATTTGGAATTAATATTTTCATTCTAGCTCCATAAAATTGTTTAATAAAGATTTTTTTCTAACTGAATTTAATTTTTAATTAAGATGTATTTATTATCTGGAGTAAAGAGACAATTATTTAAAATATATATATATATATATATATATACGCGACAATGTTCTAAAATATTCTCAACTTCACTATTCCAAAAACCAAGGATCTGTATATTGCTTTAGGGGAGTTTAGGATCAATAATTCTTAGCAAGCCTAGAATACTTTAATAGTTGAGAATTTGGTAGAGCTTTGATGCAAATCTATAATAACGGAATTCTCAAAATTGATTTCGCAAGCAGCGTAGTTCAATATTACGTCGTCCATCATCTCTATGTATAACCGATCCAACCTATATATACATATAATTTAGGTGAATATTTTCGGATATATTCATGTGATATATATGCATATTTAAAGGCCGGTCATCTTCATATACAAATAATATTTACAAATATAGCAAGATGGCGATACTAAATGACAGGAGGATGAACCGTTTACTCTTGTTTAACATCGCAATTTATATTATTTCGCATTAACCGACGCTAAGCTATTGGAATAGAAATAGAATCGAAAAGCCAATAAACTTTAAATACATGTATAACTACAGACCATATCGGCTAGTCGCTAATGAGTATGTATAATAATAACAGAAATATGTGTAATAAAGTCTGTTATTTCATTGCACAAATAAAGCCAATGGCGTCACCAAGATTTTTAGAAGCATTTTTAGAAGGAACTGTGAAATGAACAAAATATGAAAAATATGAATAAAAAATCCACAAAAAGGGCATTAATTTATTTAAGTATATATGTCCATTCTTTTGCTTTGTCATATTCACTCTTCCAGTCTGTATCATCTTAAATTCCGTAATCCTCCATCTTTGTCTTTATTCTGACATCTATACATTCAAACTAATTAAACTGATTATTTAAGTTTTCCCCTGCTTTTCTTGCATTTATAATGTCCTCTGAGTATTGCATTCTTCAAAGCACACATCCTCATTCAATGTCCTAGAAATGTCAACCCAACATTTTGGCATCTGTCTATATTTCTGAGATGAGGTATTATGTAAACTATTTACATTATTCGGACTATTGTCCTCATCTTTCTTGCCATATCTATCACAACGTTTCGGGCGTTGTACGCTCCGGCCTTCTTCAGGTGGTTGGAATGTTGAACTGAACCCTTTTATTTCGCTCGCCGGGGTAGACTGTTCCTGTTCCCCGTGCCATGTCTAATGGATGTCACTTATCAGATATCTCCTGTTAATTCACCTCTCTAAGTTCCCCACTGCCTTAACCAGGTATTGAACTCACAACTCTTTGGGTCCTGTCTCTGGGTCCTTACCAACGCCTTTATCTACTGCGAGCGAAATAAAGGGTTCAGTCCGACATTCCAACCACCTGAAGAATGCCGGAGCGTAAAACGTCGAAACGCTGTGATAAATATGGCAACAATTATGAAGACAATGGTCTAAATAATGTAAATAGTGCACCATTTTAGTTTTTAGTATAAATACCCTTGTAGTTCTTATTTCTTGAAAACTTATTTTATTGTTCTCTTGTGCTGTCCATGGGTTTCGCATAATTCAAAGTAAGAATCGTATCTCTGAGGATTTAAGTCTCTTCTTTATCTCTGAGTATGTTGCTTAACATTTTGCTTTGGATGAAATGAAGGTACAAATACTATTTTTCCGTTCATTCATTCTTTAATTGTCCTGGCTGAAACTTCTACCTTCCAAAACTTTTCCTATTAACCTAGCTCGATCCACAACAACGGATCCCAAAGGAAGCAAATGGATATAGAAAGGCCGCACTTCTACTGAAAATACGCTTCGGAAAGTTTTACTTACTATTTGAGATTTTATACCAACCATTAGACAATAAGATACAATTTGCAAATGGAAATATTAAAAAAAACCCTCGTTCACACATTACAATTAATACCACTGAATACATATTAAAAGGCCTAATGCTCAGAAAAAAATGATTGCGCTAATCTTCCAAGACGGAAAAGCTTTTTAATTATTCAAAATACTGTCGTTTAACGTGGATTCTCTCACTATTGGTACTGAAGAATACGGATACATCTCAGACATGAAGCAGGGTTTTTGATACATTTCAATTCATATGACTGGGGATACGACACAATATATTTTGTGTTTTAAAACCATTCGTCTAAATGAAATCCACGTTCTGCTATATTTCGTATTTGGATTTCTTTGATTTTAACAACCCTATTATTTTTTGTTTCCTGCAGAGAAGTATTGGAATGGAAAATCTACTCTTCATCAGCGTATATTTATTTTACATGTATTTAATCAATCGCAAAAATTTCAATATCTTGGACGTGTTACAATTGTAGAAAGAAGATGCGATGCAAAAATTCGAAGGTGCATTGGAATAGTAAAAGATCCCTTCCAAAGTATTCCGAAAAAGAAATATTTAGTTCGAAACAAAGAAAAAAGGACTGGATTTCTACCCGCCTTTAACACAGTGAATATTGGAAATATACTCATCGATGAGAAGGTAATATCTGTAAACAGAAAAGTGTTTCTATAAAAAAAAGATCTGAGACGACAATAGAGCAAAAATAGGCGCACTGCGTGAATTTGAAAGAAAATGGGAACGAAAAGGTCACACAGTTTTTAGCAATTTTAAGTGAATTTTGAAACAATATTAAGTTATTTGTATGGAGATTCTTTCAACCATCGCCCTTGAATGGAGTATTTTTTTTAAAGCTTTTCACCCCAAGCAAGGCTGGAAGCCACTAGCACGCAAGAGGTTAAAGAAGGTTTGGAGGAAAAGCCGATAGGAGTGGTAGAGGAAAGGATGTGGAGAAAGATAGTGGATCGATCAAGGCAAGGGGGTTACAGAAGATTTGGAGCGAGAGCAGATCCCTTCTGTTTGCCTCGACGTTCTTGATAAGATCCAGAGACGGATTTGCAACGTGGTTGGCCCTGATCTGGCATCTCGTCTGCAGTCGCTCTCTCACAGACGCGCCGTTGCCTCGCTCTTACCTTTCACAGTAATTGCTCCGATGAGCTGCTTTCGCTGGTTCCCAGGCTTCATGAATTCAAGCGTCCTAAAGGGCTGGCATCCCGCTCCCACCCTTTCACTGCTGAAACTGTTAAATGTAGGCTTCTCTTCTCCTCCAATAGCTTCATATCTCGCACCTCTCTCCTGTGGAACTCCCTTCCTTATTCCTATTTCCCTGACAACTATAATCTCCAACTATTCAAATGTAATGTCAATCGACATCTCCAGTTTCCTTGATCTATCCACTATCCTTCTCCACTTCCTTTCCTCTATCCCTCCTATCTGCTCTCGCTCCAAATATTATGTAGCCCCTTGCGTGCTAGTGGCTTCCCGCCTTGCTTGGGGTGAAATGTTTAATATATATATATATATATATATATATATATATATATATATATATATATATATATATATATACTATTTTGATCCATCACATTTCTCTGTTTTTGACGCAGCTTAAGTATCCCAGTCTCCCAGAACTTGGCATTTTTCTGGTAATTAATTGGTCTAAGTGGATTTTACAGTCTCCCAGGAAATGAAGTTTTCCCTTGTTTTTTAAGTGTTATGGGAACTTACCCATAATTGTAATGGACTATCCCGTACACCATAAATACTGAGCCTCAAGAGGAAGTAGCAGTGTGAGTCAATCACAGACAGAGTCGCGTCAGACGATTACTGTAAGACATTGGAATAGTTTTACTTCGAGACAACATAGTTCTCTCTAGCCTAACCTGATTGTTATTACTAACACTTCTACTTCTTTTGTACATATTCTGTTTGTAATATATCTGTGTTATTCCATACCTGTGTTCGAGTTATTCTTCATTGGTTCTACCTTGGGCCATCACTGTGGTACACGGAACCTGGACCCTAACATTAAGGATCGAAATAAATGGCTATCAGATGCTGATCAGGTACATAAAGCACTTCGAATATCCTAGTCACGGTGAACCAACTTCTGGCGGGTCTACAAACGG
>OZ038476.1:30092816-30107816 GCA_964036315.1 Acanthosepion esculentum
CTTAATCCTTCAATATATCCAGCGAATATCTGATTCTTCCGACCCTATTTTTCATTATGTATCTCGGAATTTTCGCCTCGTTCTGATATCTGTTTCCTGTAGCTTCTTATTTTCCTCAAACATTCCTCGTTTTTCATTCCTTGTCAACATGGTAATCTCAGCAGTCGTCGGTAGAACCACATCACTGTAAATTTATAGTTATATACAGTTTGCGATTTGTAAATTGCCTCATGCATGTTGTCTGTTTATGATTTTGTCGACTTTAGGCACGCAATTCACCCCTTCAGAACTTTGGAAACGGCATGCTGTACTGCTTGTCATTTGCGCTGGAAACTCCAATACGAACATTTCTGAGTGTTTGTGTAGAGGATTCAGAAAGAGTTGGATGAGTTTAATGGTGATTTCGAATTTACGGCTGCTCGGAAAAATCATTCGGATCGTTCTGTTAAGAAAAGAACTCCCGAACTCTAGCACTCTGTACCATGCCACACAAGCAGAACCCAATCATGGCTGTCAGACAATTTCTGCAACCACATCACTCCTTAAATCTGACCATCTAAATCCCAGACTGCAACTACCTTGATCATTATGTATGAGGCGCAGTTGGCCAAGAAATCAACAAAACTATATGTAACACCAAAGATGAAACGAAGACAAGGGTTATGGCAGCATTCACTAACATAATCACGGAGACCTTCCAGAAGCGTTGCAGGAGATTCCAAATTTGTCTGGAGGCTGTGGTTGAAGTCAATGGCGATTTTATTGAATAAATTTACTTTTTACTATTTCAAGATATTTATTTTGTAATTCTGGTAAATATATCCGATAAAATGTGATGTCAGTGTTATTTTCATTTTTGAGTAATTTAGACGACAATTCATCCATCGCACTCTGCAGTTTACAATTATATAGAAGATTAATATTACGAATCAATTTAACAATAATTTCTTTGTTTCCAAAAGCATTTTCCAATCTCTTAATACTTTGATTAATTTCTGAAAACATTATTTGTTATTCCTATGCACCTTCGGAATTTTGTATCATATTTTTGTCGTCTGTTAGTACAATATTGGTAAAGTTAGGTTTATTGATTGATTAATTTTTTACAGGTTATCAATCTGGCTGTATTCCCAAACTCGTCCCTAATATATCCTCAAGCACTGAAGCTTATCTCATTACAATGGCGTCTCTCGCTGTTTCTTTTCCTCTTTCTTCTTCTTCTCTCTCTCTCTTCCCCTCTCTCTCTTTCCCCTCTCTCTCTCACTCTCTCTCTCTCTCTTCTCATACTGTATTCATTTTTCCATGTATTAATTCTTTATTTAAAATTTTCTTTTCCAGTCCTTCTTCAAACGATTACTTCATTTCTCTGATTTCTGTATTTTAAGAACTTTTTCTTTCTTCTTCTTCTTCTTCTTCTTCTTCTTCTTCTTCTTCTTCTTCTTCTTCTTCTTCTTCATCATCATCATCATCATCATCATCATCATCTTCTTCTTCTTCTTCTTCTTCTTCTTCTGATTATTATTATTATTATTATTATTATTATTATTATTATTATTATTTGTTATTTAAAAGCAGAAAATATTTTTAGATTCCAAGAATTCTTTTGAATTTTTAGAGATAAAAAATTATTTACTGATAAAAGTCTTACTAATTAACCCATAGCTGTGGGGAGAAATTGTGGATTCATACTTTTCCCATGGGTATTTGTGCTTAATTGAATATAATGAACCCGACTGAAATTGGAACTCGCCTATTCTTTACGTCATTCTGTTTCTTTGTTTATTCTCTTTTTCGCTTTCTAATAGTTTCATCATTATGATTTGTTCTCCATTTCTGTAAGCTGCTTTCTTTCTACTTTTCTTTTCATTTTTTCTTCCAATATGCAGTTGTTTTTAATCTCTCTCTATCTCTGCCATCTGTTTCTTTTTTCATTATTCTAGTTTAATCATTGTATTTTTCGATTCTTCGACGATCACCTCCACCTTTTCTCTTGTTATTACATTCCCCTTTATTTCATTTATTTTTTATTCCCTCTCCTTGTTTTTCTCAGTTCTGCCCTTTTATTTCCTCTTCTTGTGTTATTCCTCTTTTCTTTCTTTCTCCACAGCCACCCCTCTGTTTTCCCGACTCTTCCGTTCTCTCTCACCCCAAATATTTCTCTATTTAAATGAAAAGTGCACTATAAATCATTTGTGGCTGTCAACATTCAATTGTATTAAAAACCAGCCTACAACGGCGAACGCCATATAACAATGGCGGGGTAAAATATTCTGAAGCCGATATACTGTAGAACTTTCTTTCAAGCAACTAACTAAACCATCGCTTCCAGCAATGGCATTTCAAGCTCAATTTTGCTCCAGGGTTCTTGAGAATTTTTTTGTTATAAAATTTAACGAACAGTACCAAAGTTCTGTGAGGTTTAACGATTAATCACTTGGACGAAACGCCTGAGAAGGATGTGGTTGGAGGAGGTTGGTCAATGAAAAAAATGTATAAATAAAGTATCAGTAGAATAATGTTTTAAAAATAAATAGAAAAAAAGAACCTTGATAATTATAAGAGGGAAATCTGAGTTGATGCACGAATGGAAGAAGGAAGACCAATAACTATTAAAGATGGCATCATCATTTAAATTATCGTCGACTTTCATCCGGAGGGAAGAAGAAGAAGAAGAAGAAGAAGAAGAAGAGAAAGAAAAATGCATGAAAATATTCTGTTTACGAAAGGCACTGTAAAGCGCGTGGAAAGAGAAATACAAAAGCAAAAGGTGCAGAAAGGGTAAAGAAAGAATGACTGACATACTGAGTGACTAAAAGAAAGAAAGAAAGAAAGAAAGAAAGAAAGAAAGAAAGAAAAAAAACAAAAAGAGAAAGAAGAAAGAAAGTAAGAAAGACAAAAAGTATGAAAAAAATAAAATACAAACATAAAAAATAGATAAAAGTAAAATAAAAAAAAGTATAAGAGGAAGAAAAAAAATATAAACAAAATAAAAAAGTAGAACTAAAAAATTAGCATATAAACCAAGAAAGAAAACAGATTAAACTATAAACGTAGAAATAAAGAGTTTAAATATATGCCAAAAAATAAAGAAAACAAAAATATATGTCTGTCTATATCTCTGAGATGAGGTATTATTATTACTTACATTATTCGGACTGTTATCTTCATCTTCATAGCGTTTCGGCCGTTGTATGCTCCGGCCTTCTTCAGGTGATTGGGTTTTCTAACCGAACCCTTTATTTCGTCAACCGGAGTAGATTGTTCCCTACGTGCCATGCCTCTTCCGGGTGTCTCAGTTATTTCTCTTTAACTCAACTCTCCAAGTTTGGTTCACCGCTGCTGTGGCCTGGTATTGAACTACACAACACTTTACGTCTAGTCAATGGATATAACCAACGTCTTTATCCACCGAGCCATGTGCTCTTCAGCATGAATTTTGGGGTCTTATAAACCTAATATCTTAACTCGGGCTCATACTGCAATTTTTCTGTCATTATTATTGCATTTTTACCAGAGCTTATATTGCAATTTTTGCTGTTATTCATGGATTTTCTCAAGCATTCCTTATTACTGGTTCCCATAATTTATTCATATCTATGCTTGGTCGGCTCGGGAGATTTTTGTGGCCTAGCATATCTGCTGATTCCTTAAGTTTCCGTATTTGTGAGTTCAATACCAGGCAAGAGCTGTGGTGAACCAATCGTGGAGAGTTGAGTTAAAGGGAAATAACTGAGACTGCTGGATGAGGCATGGCACGTGGAATTAGAACAATCTATCCGGTTTCAGTTCGAAATTCCAATCACCTGAAGAAGGCCAAAGCGTACAACGGCCGAAACGCTGTGAATATAGCAACGAAGATGAGGATAACAGTCCGAATAATGTAAATAATGTAAGTAAAAATGTAAGTATCGAAAGAAAGTGAGAAATAAAGTAAAAAAGAATTAAAATATAAATTGAGAAAGTAAAAAAAAAAAAATAAGTAGAATGAAAAATAAAAAGAAGAAAGAGAATGATTTCAAATATGAACGAGTCAGAAAGTAAAACAAAATAGGAAGGACGAAAGAAATAAAGAGAGAATGAAAAGATAGAAAGATTTAATAGATAAACCGAGAAAGAAAGTACAAATAAAAATGTAAAATAGAAAGAGATGATCAACGAAAGAAAGAATTAGAATATAAACTGAGAAAGAGAAAAAAAAGAAAACTTAAAACATCTTAACGTAGAGAGAAAGAGAAAAAGAAAAGAAAGAAATATTTACAATATAAGCCAAGAAAGGAAATAAATCGTAGAAAGAAAGAAAGATTTAAAATATAAAAACTAAAGTAAAAATGATAAAAAGGTAAAATTATAAATATAAGAAAGAAAGAGAAAAGAATTAAAATATAAACCGAGAAAGAAAATAAATATTGAGCAAGAAATAAAGTAAAATTATAAACGTAGAAAGAAAGAATTACAATATAGTTATTTTCTAAGCGTAACTTAGATTTGGAACAAGGCCGAAAATATGGAGTACCTAGTGAGGATCGAACGCACTTTTCAGTCGTAACTGATCTGGCGAGACAAGCTTGCTAATCATTACACAACGCCGACGTGCCCAAAAGCGATTTTCCAAGCGTAGCTGTGGCACAAGGACGAATGAAGGGGGCACCCAGTGAGGATCGAACTCACTACTCAGTCGTAACTGTTCTAGCGAGACAAGCTGGCTAAGAATTACACCAAGCCGAGGTGCCCTAAAGCGATTTTCCAAGGGTAGCTTAGATGTGGCAGAAGGCCGAATGAAGGGACACCCACTGAGGATCGAACTCACAACTCAGCCGTAATTGTTCTAGCGAGACAAGCTTACTAAAGCATTACACCCCCTCGAGGTACCCAAGAATTACAATATAAACATAGAAAGGAAATGTTTATGAAGCATAGAGAGAGAGAAATAAATACTGACAAAGAGTTAGGAAATTAAGATGAAAATAACTTTAAAGAAACAAATTATGATGAGCAAAATATTTATTTAAAAAATGTTTTTTATTGCAATATGGGGAAAAATTACTTTGACTTTAATAATACAAGCACATTTCGCGAAGAAATATGCATAGACCTCAGTATTTCCTTGAAATATTTCTTTCAGTTTCCCAAATGAAATAGACTATGACACCGATAACTAAATGCGTACAAGTAACGAAATGAGGATGCAAAAAAAAAACTATTAATAATAATGACATTCCTTCATATAAGAAATTCAAATACAATAATAATATGACACCGATGACTTCTTCTATGTGCTGTATCCCTTCATGATGTAGACGATCGTATCTCTCCACAATTTCCCGTCTTTTGTAGCTCTCCTAATCCATGCTCCTCCGTCCATTTACTCAAACTTGCTAGGTAGGTTATTCATTGGTTTCCACTGACTCGCTTACCTTCAAAACCGTCCCTTGAGTATCAAATTATCCAAGTCCTTTATCCTTGTTAATGTCAGAAAAGATAAATGTCTCTTTCAGATTCAATGTATAAGTGTTCTTTTTGCTTCCGTTTTCTCTAAAATGTCATCGTTGCTCACATGATCTGTAGAACCCCATTTCTGTTGGTTTAATTCTCTTCTTCATTAGTGAGGAGTAAGGAGATGGAAAGGAACACCTGAAAGAAAAACTTACACATTTTTCTCTATTCTCACTCTTCGTGTGTATCTAGTAATGTTTTCCAAAATTAGTCGCATACCCATATCTAAATGTGACGTAAACATATATTAGATTTCTATGCGATTAAGAAATTAGAAATGCTCAAATATTTCCCCTGAAAACGCTCTTTTATCTGTCTTTTCTCTCTGTCTTCTCCATGTCTTAAATTTTACACTTTGCCATCCATAATTAACTTTTAATCTTTTGTTCGTTTTTTCCTCACATCACGTCTGTCTTTCCTTCATCTCCATTTCATCCCCTATTTAATATACCTATGTATTTTTATTTTTCATTTCTGCTCGTTTTCTTTTCATTTTTCTCTAGTTGATTTCACAGCCTCAGTTTCCAACTTCGCATCGTCTTTTTTTCCCCATTTTCATACTACTCCCCCTGCTTTTTCTAAATCCATACTGTTTAATATTATGCCAGATTTATTCCCAAAGCGTATAACTGATTACAACGCAACAGGACCAAGGATTTGGCAAAAATCCGTAAAGTTCGTACGTACAAAATATACAAAATTAAATGTAGCTAAGAAAATCTAATTCGTCGAAGAACTTCGCAACTCTCCCGCGACTTAACTCGATTAGATCTACTAAGTAATCAGCGATAAAATTCTACTTTATTACAAGTGAATAATTCAACGAATCGGCTACTCTATTAAAATGTAATAAAACATTCAAAGAAACTGAAACATTCGCCAGTCCTTTTAACATATAATCTAACATTAAAGAATATTTCTAAACGCAGGCGTGATAGATTTTAAAATCAGTACTAAATAATTAAAAAAAAACGAAAAAAATCAGTTCTTCATCTAAGAGCTATGAAAATGTATAACTTCCTAGTCATCGAATGAAAGACTTGATTGCATTTTATTTTCATATTTTTCTTCAAGATCAATATCCCTTCTTCTTCATTATGTGCCGTGCCCCGCCAGGACGTAGGCGATCATGGCTCTCCACAAATTCCTTGTAGTTCCAGCTATGGAATCACTTGAAGGCTCTTCTCGATAATAAAATCCTTCCTAACAGGTAGGTCTCTGTATGTAGTTATTAATGGTCAATCAAACAGGGCCTCAAAGCAGACGATTCCAGGAATTACTCATCGGACCAAACCTCTTTTTAATTTATGTAATTAAATGATTTTACCAAGAATTCAATCATCGCTGATCACTCCCCGGACTACCACCAGTCAGCTTGAACGAATGCCCCCTCGAGTAGTTACCATACCTTGAAAGACTGACCTTTGCTATTCTCTACCTCTCAAAGAGCTCTTGCTCAGTACAAAAATGGAGTACTGTCGTCATAATTATGCGGGAGCTACTCAGACCGCACTCTCCAGTCTTGATAGAGTCCAAAAGCCTCTCCGAACTCTTGTGGGTCAAAAATTACTATCAAGCCTCTAACCACTGTCCAACTGGTTGGATATGGCAAGCCTCTTCTTACTCTATCGCTACTTCCACGGAAAGTGCTCGGAAGATCTACATTGCCTGGCCCCGCCAATTCAAACCTTCACGGCAAGAACACGCCATGCCACTTACATAGTAGCAAACTATCTATATTACCTTCGTATTCGTGAGAATCGGTGAGAAATAAGTTCTTCTCGAAAAGCTTCTTCCCGCTCACCACTGCTCTGTGGAACCGACTCCCAAGAGGATGTTTCCGCGATCACTAAAATCTTAACCTGCCTCATGTCTAGGATTAATCGTTATCTTCCGCGCAAATTGCCTCCTAACGTAATCATCTACATCGAGTGGACCCGGGCCTTATAAAGAGCGGACCTTACTATAACAAAAAAAACTCTTAATTTTTTTCCCATTTGATTTTTCTCTTAAACCCTGTTCTGCCATCCATTTACTCAAATCCATGTTTTTCGCTGTGTTCCTTTGTCTCTTGCCTTCAATCTGAGCGAGTATCTGATTTTTCAAGCCCACTTTCCAAGAAATTTCTTTTTCTGATGTTAAGTATAATTTTCCTTTTTGTTTCCATTTTCTCTATGGCATCCTCTCTATAACCATATATCTGATCCCCCAAATCTCTTCTTCAGGAGATTGTCCGGAATTCACAGCAATATAGGAGGACTGGTATCACATAACGGTTTAGTAAATATTTCTTTGTTTCTAATGAAGTTTTTCTGTTTCGCAACTTAGCTTTAGGAATGCATATTTGTCTATCCTAATGCGATTTCGGATTTCAGTGTCGCACTTTTAATGATAATAAGTAATAGCATTAAAATAATAACAACGGAGATACGTTTTAAATTTTAAGGTGATGGCTGTCGAAGTGCAATTAGAATTCAATTAAAATATTAGATTTTATTTTCCTTTTATTGAAAGTGTGTTATCGCATCAATGTTAGTTAAAATAAAGGAACTAATTCAAAAATTAAAAATATAAAAAATAAAAAAAATAATTTAGTATTTTCAAATTAATGTTGCTATAGAAATGTTGATATGACAGTGTTGTAATAGATACAGTATTTAGTAAGTTATAGAATAGATGGGCCGAAATTATGCAGAGAGAGAGAAAAAGAAGCACAAAGATTATTTTAATTCTTATGAAAATATATTGAAAGGCTAACTCTTCTTAACGTGTAGATAACATCGAAAACTTTATGAACTGAATCATTACATTTCTTTACGCTGGGATTCGTTTAGCTCGCGCTCGTCATATCATTAATTTAAAGATTGCATTGGACATCCCGGCCTTTACTGAGTTAATTCCGATAACAGCGTTGAGTTATATACAACAAACCCATTAATTATTCCCATTACAAAGAATTCAAAGATGTGAAGAGCCATCATCGAACACGTCCTTAAGTGGCACGGTACATAGAAGAAATTGTATGCAAATATATGTTTATATACTTAAAAATAGTTTTAATGAACATTTTTAATGACTATATCTTATTGATTGAAAAAGAAGAGAAATATTATTAACACTTTTCAAGTAGCGGCTTACTTATAGGCGAAAAATAAAGCGCTCGGTGCTGCAATGCTTCAAGCCTTTCCGAGGTTTCTTCCGGAAAACGAATTCGTTCCTTGTGCTGCTGATGTTGCTGACACAACGCCCCGACTTTTCATTCTACAAACTTCTTCGGATGTAGAATTAGTAAAGAAAGTTTTGGCAAATAGAAGAGAATATATCGGCCAATTTGAATGATGATTAACAGCAACGCAAGCTGCACGTATACGAGAAGGAATCCATGGAATAGATCGGTCGAACTGATAAGGACACAGAAACACAAATTTTATTTTCACATTTATGAAAATATATTTGTAGACTAATTCTCCACGTCCTGGGTAAGATGATAAAATACATCCGCATCCTGGATATGACGTAAACTACATCCGCATCCTAGGAAGATGATAGACAACATCCCCGTCATGAGTATGACGATAAACTACATCCGCGTCCTGGGTATGACGATAAACTACATCTGCGTCCTGCGTATGACGATAAACTACATCAGCGTCCTGGGTATGACGATAAACTACATTCGCGTCCTGGGTATGAAGATAAACTACATCCGCATCCTGGGTAAGATGATAAACTATTTCCGCATCATGGGTATGACGATAAACTACATCCACGTCCTGGGTATGACGATAAACTACATGCGCATCCTGGGAAAGATGATAAACTACATCCGCATCCTGGGTATGACGATAAACTACATTCGCGTCCTGGGTAAGATGATAAACTACATTCGCGTCCTGGGTATGACGACAAACTACATCTGCATCCCGGGTAAGATGATAAACTACATTCGCGTCCTGGGTATGACGATAAACTACATTAGCGTCCTGGGTAAGACGATAAACTACATTCGCGTCCTGAGCATGACGACAAACTACATCCGCATCCTGGGTATGACGATAAACTACATCCTCATCCTGGGTATGACGATAAACTACATCCGCATCCTGGGTATGACGATAAACTACATTTACGTCCTGGGTATGACGACAAACTACATCCGCATCCTAGGTATGACGATAAACTACATCCGCATCATGGGTATGACGATAAACTACATCCGCATCCTGGGTATGACGATAAACTACATCCGCATCCTGGGTATGACGATAAACTACATCTGCGTCCTGTGTATGACGATAAACTACATCAGCGACCTGGGTATGTCCATAAACTACATTCGCGTCCTGGGTATGAAGATAAACTACATCCGCATCCTGGGTATGACGATAAACTACATCCGCGTCCTGGGTAAGACGATAAACTACATACGCGTCCTGGGTATGACGATAAACTACATCCGCATCCTGGGTAAGACGATAACGTACATCCGCATCCTGGGTATGACGACAAACTACATCCGCATCCTGGGTAAGACGATAAACTACATCCGCGTCAAGTGTATGACGATAAACTACATCCGCGTCCTGGGTATGACGATAAACTACATCTGCGTCCTGCGCATGACGATAAACTATATTAGCGTCCTGTGTATGACGATAAACTATATTAGCGTCCTGGGTATGACGATAAAACTACATCCGCATCCTGGGTAAGATGATAAACTACATCCACATCCTGGGTGTGACGATAAACTACATCTGCGTCCTGGGTATGACGATTAACTACATCCACATCCTGGGTAAGATTATAAACTACATCCGCGTCCTGTGTATGACGATAAACTACATCCGCATACTGGGTAAGATGATAAACTACATCCGCATCCTGGGTAAGATGATAAACTATATCCGCATCCTGTGTATGACGATAAACTACATCCGCATCCTGGGTAAGACGATAACGTACATCCGCATCCTGGGTATGACGATAAACTACATCCGCATCCTGGGTAAGACGATAAACTACATCCGCGTCCTGTGTATGACGATAAACTACATCCGCGTCCTGGGTATGACGATAAACTACATCTGCGTCCTGCGTATGACGATAAACTGCATCAGCGACCTGGGTATGACGATAAACTACATTCGCGTCCTGGGTATGACGATAAAACTACATCCGCATCCTGGGTAAGATGATAAACTACATCCACATCCTGGGTGTGACGATAAACTACATATGCGTCCTGGGTATGACGATTAACTACATCAGCATCCTGGGTAAGATTATAAACTACATCCGCGTCCTGTGTATGACGATAAACTACATCCGCATACTGGGTAAGATGATAAACTACATCCGCATCCTGGGTAAGATGATAAACTATATCCGCATCCTGTGTATGACGATAAACTACATCTGTATCCTGCGTAAGATGATAAACTACATCCGCCTCCTACATACGTTTTTGAAAAAAGAATATTACCATCTATGCGTTTTTGGAAAAACAATATTACCAGCAATACGTTTTTGAAAAATAATAATATTACCAGCTGTACTTTTTGGAAAAAAAATATTACCAGCTATATGTTTTTGAAAAAATAATAATATTACTAGCTTTACGTTTTTGAATAAATATTACCAGCTATACGTTTTTGGAAAAATAAAATTACCAGCTATACGTTTTTGAAAAAATAATATTACCAGCCATACGTTTTTGAGGAAAAACTATTAACAAAAATAGATTTTGGACAAAACAAAAATTTTACCAGAAAAAAAGTTGTCGGCATTAAATGACCTATTGAGCTGTTGATATGCCATAAAACAAACCAAACCTAAACCTAAACTAATTCTTCTTGATGTACATGTAATACAGAAAAAATAGGATCTGAATCATTACATTTCTTTAGGCTGTTATTCGTTAAGCTCGCGTTAATCATAACAGAAAAGACTGATTAATTCAAACTTTGCATTTAAGAACCCGGCCTTTGCCTGTGCTCACCCTGTTAACAGCATTCAATTACGTAAAACAAACCCGTTAGATATTGGCATTTCTATGTATGTGGTTATATCAACAAGTCCTCCGGATTTATATTTGCTGAATGCTTATCTGAAAATATTGTATAATGTTTAATTTATGTGCGATAAGGAATGAGATTAAATTAAAAATAAATATTTATAGCTGAAAATTAAATACCTTTATATGTAAATTATTCATTTCTTAGTCTCTCTTCTTTTCCTTCTCTGGCCTTTCGTTAATTGATATAAGGGATTTGGTATTTAGTAGATTATGGAACGTAGCGACATGTTAGGTTTCTTCGTTGTTACGTTTGCGAGTAGGACAGGTTAATGCATAGCCAAAATTTTGTGGAGATTGAGGGATTCGATTTCCACGTTGTTAGCAATAATCAGCTTATTAATCTGTGTATTTAGGAAACTGGTGGTATTTTTGTTTAATTTTTTTTAAAATTGTCTTTTATGCTGAGAATACATCATGTTTTTTACTGTCGTCGTCCTTGATTAGAACAACAAAAATTTCTGATTTGTTACTATTCCGAATAATGATATGTCTATTGTCTTTGTTTTAGTTCCCAGTAAGTTTGTTTGAACGCTCTTGTGATGAGATGGGATCGTTTTTCGTTACAATAATAGTATTCATTTGTGCTGCTTCATTCCCAATAACCGTTGCACGTGAGGTCACTGTACACTATTCCAAAATACCGGATTTCCAAAGATTGCCGGTTTATAGACAAATACATTTTGCCTAGCACACAGATATTATATTGCTACTTGAAAATAACTAGCATGGTTGAAAATATTTAATTTGATTTAATCTTTTTTAGATAATAATGATTTAGTGATACGAATCTTACTAACTAACCCATAGCTGGGGAAAAAAGGTGGATTAATAGATTTTGCAAGGTTATATGTGCGTAAGTAAATATAATGAATCCAAATGGAATTCGATCTCGGCTCAGGGATTACAAATTCCAAGCCATCCGCGCTTACTGCACCTGATATTCCCAAGCGGTCAGCCATCGTGCTAATGATCAGGCTGGACGTTCGTTAAATTCGGCCATCTTACGAGAACCGGTGTTTCAATCTGATGTGGCCGTAAGCCTGAAGTTATTTGAATAAAGCAATAACACAACATTAAAAGTGAACAATTTATTCACAATTGTGAACACAATATTAAAGTCCTTATTCGAAAACTGCAACAATACGCTAAAAATTAATCTGAGAAACCGTGTCTTTATTTTTAATCAAACTTGTCTGGATGAATACTTGCTGAATATATATATATATATATATATATATACATATATATATATATATATATATATATATATATATATATAAGTGAACATAGAAGTCAACACTTAGAGGAGACATCTAGCATGAAACAGACTGTCGCCTCTGTGTTGACTTCTATGTTCACTTTTATATTTACACACGCTCTATCTCTGATATTGAGCACTTTATCCCATAAATATAGCACACTTTTAGACTATTTCTTCATATATATATATATATATATATATATATATATATATATATATATATATATATATATATATATATATATATATATATACAAGTTTAATTAAAGATCAAGGGATACACAAGTTTAATTAATCATCAAGGGATGTTGTTTCTAATAATTAATCATGATTGAAGTTAAGTATTGTTCCATTTCTGTGAGGATACACACACAACCACACACACACACACGCACGCACACAAATGCACACACACACACACACACACAGACACATATATATATATATATATATATATATATGTATATATATATATGTATATATATGTATGTATATATATATATTCCTAAATCTTATGTAATGATGACCTGTATATATTTATAATTACGTAAAAATATAAAACTAAGCCAGGTCTTATATTAGCTATCATAATATTTCTCAGGGCCAATTTGTTTGCTTTTCTCAGAGATTGTTTTTAATGAATATAATCATATAAAACAACAGATTCATACAGTTGTGCCTATTCTAGAAAAACTTTCAGGCAACAGTCTCATAAACTTTCCAATACGATGGATAATAATCAAAAAGGAAAAATAACATATGAAATGGTTAAGCCACTACAACGTTTTCACGCTGACTGAACTGTCACAAAATACTCATATATATATCGTACACACAGACAACATAAGCCCATAAATATTAGATAGATGTTCTGGTTAAAACAAAATATTATGGAATAGGTTATGCAAAAGCAACTAAATAATCCCTTTAAATGAAAATTAAGAAATGCATTAAGGAAATATTCCTCGGCCAATGATTTGGTTTATTAAAATATTCAGTAATTAAATATCGCAAGTTGCTTCTTATATGAAGAGAGCAACCTGGAAAAGGTGTAAAAATACCTCAAAATATTATATAACTTCATAACGTTCTAAACATCAAACTGCATGGAAATCATATCAAATATAATTGGTAGGAGGCAAAATGATAAAGTATTGATAATATTAACACACTCTAACAAAATATTCGTTATCGCATGTATAAAGACAACATTTGATTTTAAAATATATCTATGAGATTATATATCTTTTTTTATATATTATTTAAAATCATTTAACTGAAGTAAGACAATAAAAGTCACTAGGATGCAGGGGGTTCGGAGAGTAAGAGAAATAGAGAGGTCAATAAGAGAACAGAACTCAATCTAGCACACTGATAACATGTATGCCATACACACTTCCCCATTTCACACACACGCACACACACACACACACACACACAGAGAGAGGGGGGATTTGTAAATCTGTGTTCTGGCATGGAGTAATTAGTTGCATTTTAATTTGAAATTTCCACTGCTTAATGTTCGATTAATTTCATTAATATTCATCACTGAATTAATTGCATTTAAAAGAAAAGAAATTATAATTCGCTTCACTGAACAAGTCCCTAGTGTAGTGAGTACGGTTGGCAACATATTAGGACAGAGAGAAGAAATAAAAAATTTTATCAGATGCATCGACAAAAGCTTTGGGGATTTACGCATTGAGGTCATCAGCATTCGCTATATTTGAAATTTGGCCCAGTTTAAAAGTCACTTTTCAACTAAGTTTCGAATGCTCCTGCCATATATGGTCTGGTGCCCCTGTTCTATATTTAGAGATTCTTGATAAAATCTAAAAGAAGAAACAGCAATGTTATTGAACCGGAACTGGCATGCCGACTTCAGTCACTTCCGCAACGCCGCCCTGTAACTTCCCTTTGCCTTTTTTCTATAAATAATTTCATGGTAATTGTTCTGATGAAATTTGTACTGAGCAACCTAGAATTTATTAATTTTACGAACAGTACTAGATTGGCAGTAATCTCTCATCATTCTAAGGTTAAATTGTCTACATTTAACAGTAAATTCTGTGCTAAGAGTTTCTTTTCTCGCACTTCTCACTTGTGGAACTACCTTCGGGTTCAATGCTTTCCAGCCAACTTTAATCTTGAAGATTTTAAATGCAAT
>OZ038476.1:30110316-30160316 GCA_964036315.1 Acanthosepion esculentum
CACAAAATGAAAGTGAAAAACAAGTAAAATAAATTAACACAAACAAATAAATAAATAAACAAGCCACCCCGCAAAATAACCGCCAGAATAGATTACCCACAATGCACCACTGACACATATAAATAAGTAGCCGACAAAATGTCCAGCATTCCCGGCCTGACGATTGCGTCCAGCATGAAACAGCCTGTTGCCTCTGAGTATTGATTTCAGTGTTCGCTTTTATATTTATATTTACATACGCTCTATCTCTGATATTGAGCACTTAATCCCATAAATATAGCACGCCTTAAAACTATATTTCTTCATATATATATATATATATATATATATATATATATATATATATATATATATATATATATATATATATAAAGGAAAGAACAGTAAGATATAAAATCCGGTGTTCTTATAGATATTTTTATTTTTACACAATAGTGCTCCATGTAAATTTAAATTTACAGAGCATTAATATTATGAATTAATAGATTTAAAATATGGTTTTACCGCTACACAGTGATAACTATGTTTCAGAAATGGAAGCTAAAGCCCCTGAATTTAATTTTGTTATTAAACCAAAGACATTAGTTCCATTTCCTCATCAAGCGAATTTTGGAGTAACTTACTTTTTAAAATTTACGGTTGTTAACGGCACAGGAAAGATTCATAATTTGAGGGTTTCCAAGGTTACCGATAAATCCATTCATCTAGACAAAAGGGTGGTAGAGGGTTCAATTTTTAATTTTCGTTGTATCCGTAATTTTTGTTGTATCAGTAACTGATACAACGAAAATTAAAAATTAAAAATTGAACCCTTATATATATATATATATATATATATATATATATATATATATATATATATATATATATATATATATATATATATATATATATGTATGTGAAGAAATATAATCTTAAAGTGTGCTATATTTATGGGATAAAGTGCTCAATATCAGAGATAGAGCGTGTGTAAATAAAAGTGAACATAGAAGTCAACACTTAGAGGCGACAGTCTGTTTCATGCTAGATGCAATCGTCAGGCAACTAGTTGCCTGACTATTGCATCTAGCATTCTTATTCTTTATTCTTATTCTTTATTCTTTCCGTTGTTTTATGTTTTATTAGCGTAGGAAAAAAATTTGGTGGGTAGTAACTAGTTGCCTGACGATTGCATCTAGCATGAAACAGACTGTCGCCTCTAAGTGTTGACTTCTATGTTCACTTACATATATATATATATATATATATATATATATATATATATATATATATATATATATACATATATATATATATATATATATGTATATATATATATATATATTGTTAATCCCAAGGTCTATTTATATTTATACAACTACTACTGAGCACTTTTACACGCGAATATTACCATCCTTTCAATCTATATCATGTACCAGATAAGTGTGTATAAAAAGAGTGGGCCGATCATAAGAGTAGATAAGCGACTACGAGCTTGGAAGGTCAACAAATTCGAGTGATGAGTTGACATCAACGTACGTATGTGTAGACCGTTAATCGTAGTAAGTCTTGCGAGAACTGTTGATCTACAACGATAAGAAATATGTTAGCACAAAATATAATGTTGTTACGCGACGCTCGTTAATATCGTACAGTGACACGAACGCGCCTCATATGATGGATCGTTGCGTCGGGTCGCAAATCTCAAATAACATCGCCTTCTTTAGGAGACGATGACTGAAACGTATAAAAAGATAAATAAATTAAAAAAATAAATCAGTATTCATATTCACCAGAGTGAATGGAAATATCAGATTTTAGTTGTAAGGCATTTGCGTAGAGAATACACCAGACTGGTTGTTCGGGGTTTCGTCGAACGTTTTCTCGAACCTCCATGTGTTGCGCAAACTCTAGCGCTGTATTTTGTGTGAGCATGTGCCTTTACACGCTAACTGAGAAAGACTAACTGATCTCTCTTAATCCCTTTCGCCCAAAGAAGCAACAACCTGCGTCCCTTTGTATTGGAAGTTGCAAGAAAAATTAACTACCCTAAACGCAAGCTGCTAGAAGCCCGCTGGAGGGCCACCGATAGCAACGCCAGCGGTCTTCTGGTGGCAGCCACAGGTGGGCCACCGGTGGGCCTCTAGCGGTCCGCCAGTAGTAACACTGCGAGAAGAATGCGCCGGAGGCAAACGCTCGTAGCATGCTACCCAGTGGCAGATTGGTGTCATGCATGTAGCATATTTTCTGGTGGCCACATGCAGAAAGCATAAAATCTGTAAAGGAACCTCGCAGTAAAGATCTATCCCTCAGCAAATATTATTGCTGTGCTTTCACTAATCTCCAGGGGTTATAATACATATTTCTCATTTATGCCCTCCTTATATCTAATTATCCATATTATTCATTTAAATAGTCTAGTGAATGTATATATATATATATATATATATATATATATATATATATATATATATATATATATATATATGTGTGTGTGTGTGTGTGTGTGTGTGTGTGTGTGTGTTGTGTGTGTGAGTGAGTGTAAGGTCAACACCGAGTGGCGACAGTCGATTTTATGTTAGAACTCACTCTTAAGGCCACGCACACACACGCGCACACAAACACAGACACACACACACACACACACAAACAGACATATATTGTTGACTTTTGAAAAAAACGTTTATGAAAGTATTTTCGAAAACGATATCGGATAATGCATTTTGTCTATATGGCTTCATCAGATGGATAACGAAAAATGTGTTGTGTATGAATGTATGTGCGTGCGTAAAAAATACTTTCATTAATGTTTTTACAAATGTCAATAACTTTGTCGTGATTACATACCCTAATTTATTACACACACGCACACACACACACACACACAGATGATATATAGATATATATTATAATTTTATCAGATAGACAAAACCATTTTACTCACTGCAAAGATACATTTTCGATTCTCATCCGTCAAAGTGCAGTTAAAATGCACTGAAACCAAGTTGTATCTTTGTTGTGAGTAAAATGGTTTTGTCTATATGATAAAATTAGAATAAATAACTAATTATCACTCTACTATCGGTATCGAGCCCTCTTTTGGATTAATGCTGTGAACGTTGGAATTTATATATATATATATATATATATATATATATATATATATATATATATATATATATATTCATATATATATATATATATATATATATATATATATATATATATATATATATATATATATGTATATATATATATAGGTAACTATACTCGTGTCGAAAAACCTTCGAATTCATGATTTAACAATAGCCAAATCAATCTGCCTAAGTGAAACCTTGGTAGGTTTGTCTGGCTCATTAGGTTTGACTATATATATATATATATATATATATATATATATATATATATATATATATGTGTGTGTGTGTGTGTGTGTGTTTGTGTGTGTCTGTGTGTGTATATACACGATAAAATATGCTTTAAATGTATACTACATTTATAGGGTAGAAGTACTCAATATCAGGATGGTCGTGTGTCAAACTAATAAGTGTTGCCACTGATTTCAAATCGATTGTCGGCATTTAGTTTTATAACAGCGCAATTATTAAGTCAGCCTATATATTTTTTATCACTTTAAACGTTTTTTAGTGGATACTCGCATTTGAGTAGACGCTCCGTTTATTTATTAAACACTCTATTTATCTATTTTCGCCTACCGGCCTGAATATTCTGAAAAATCTTTTTTAGGAAAAAAAAGTTCTCTAACAGGATTCGAACTTGCATCCCACTGGGTAGAGAAAAAACGTTGTTAGATCAGATGTGCCTTAACTTTGTTGGACACGTCGGATCTAACGACTACTTTGTTCATATAACATTGTTATCCAAAGTTATTATTCTTTTATTGATAGGCGTTTTGTCGTGGAGATGTTGGAAAGTTAGCATTATAGAATATTTTATTGTCGGAAATCTGACATATACTTACATATTTATTCTCTTATGATATGGCTAGCATCGCTAACTAGCGAGATAATTAGACAGATATATAAATATGGAGAGACTGCGATAGATAGATAGATAGATAGATAGATAGATAGATAGATAGATAGATAGATAGATAGATAAGTGAGCAAAGTTATTGTCGAAAAGAAAAACAATAGTTAATTTAACGTCGGTGGTCATCACAATAGCGACGTGTGATCTTTTCTAAGACTTCCTCGTTGCTTAGTTGCTTCGTCTATGGAATTCTAAGTATTTATATGTAGAACAACTTGTCTGTGCCCTCAAGTTTTCTCCTTATCCGTGGGGAGATTGTCCAGTATTCACTGCCATATAAAAGTATGACGGAAGTGAGACGTAGTCTGGTAGATTTAGAGGTAAACCCGGGGAAAATGTTACCAAATATCTTCTATATCAGTGGAAGCGGAATTTTATATCCTGCAAGAAATTTTTTAAAAAAATCTCTCTCGTCCACATTGGCGAATTGGAATTTCTTTCCGGCCGTTTTTATGAGCACCACTTTTTTGGAAAAAAAAAACAGGTGCTATAAGGTCAAACATAGTTATTAGTCACTTCGTACGTGGTTTTCATGCACAGGTAATTTCGAATATGTCTGACGAGTTATACGCGCATTATAATGTCAATTTCTAATGTTTAGTAGTTCAAGTTATGTTTCCCCTTTGTGCAACATAATCCGTAACTGCTTCATGTTCTTATAGATTAGATATGATCAGCTAATATATAGCATTCAAAAAGACAGACTTAATTAAACGTGGACGTTGTTTGAACTGTTATGGATCAGTGAAGTGAAAAAACAATCACGAGTCAACAACCCAGAGCGAATGGTAACGAATACAGGAAATGTGTTTAATGCCTGTATTTTGCGTTCCTTCTTGAATGCTATTGATGAAAATGTTTCAAGTTAAATTATTTGTATTTGCTCCCCATCTCCAACGAGATCAGTTTGAAACACAAGGTTGGTATAATGTGGGGACCCCGAGCGCGTACACCCGGGCTAGAAACAAAAGTTCCCGAGTCCCCGCAACCGAGCGGCTGCGCTGGCCTCGGTGCGTGCACCGATCCCGCTCTCTAGTGCAAGGGAAGGGCGCAGCTTCGGGCAGCTGTTCCCCAGACCCGACACCCCTCAGTATAATTTTCCTCACTTGCAACTCTGTCCGTTGACGTAGTCGCCCCTGAGTGCACTCTGCCCAAGGACAGAGACGCAACTGAGAGATGATTAGCAATGTGTTACAAACCACTTGAGACAGAGTGTGTCTGTGAGAGAGAGAGAGTGCGTGAGAGAGAGAGAGTGTGTGTGTGTGAGAGAGAGAGTGTGAGAGTGAGAGAGAGTGTGTGTGTGGGAGAGAGAGAGAGAGTGTGTGAGAGAGAGAGTTTGTGTGAGATAGAGTGAGAGTGAGAGAGAGAGATTGTGTGAGAGAGTAATTTTCACACTACTCAAATTGTATTATTTATGCTATTGACAGATGTGTTTTGTGTTCGGGTTCTAAGAAAAGTGCTGTTCTGCAATACAATTTTAAGAAATTTGAATATCCTTCTTTCTCTTTTATTCCTAATCGCTGAGTTCTTGCGAGCATTTAGGGGTACGCTATATCATTGTACGCTATGAGACGTTTAGTAGCATATATGTACTTAATAGACATTGATACTTCTTATTTCGTTATCTGTAAGTATTTAATATCCATACACTTATAAGTTATATATAAATACGTTTGCACAACCTTTCCTAGGACAAAATAAGGTTCAGGCTTGTTTGAAAGCTTGTTATTCTGGGTTCTCCCCGTTACTGATTACCATCTAAGCGGAAATCTCGGTGTCACACAATCATTCCGTCTCAAGAACATCACAAACACAATTCTTTGTACATGCAGCCTTGATGCCCAATCATATCGATGTAAATGCTGACTAAGTGTATCTAAAATGGATGCTAGAATTTTCTGAAAAGCATCCTTGGCTGAATCAACAGTTCTCAGAGTACGGATTTCGTTGTGCGACGCAGTGACCGTTACTGGGCCTTCTTATCATTGAGGTTCTCATTGACCTTATCACTGATCAGTAACATATGGTTTGACACCATCTATATTGCTGGAATCAGTTGCGATATCGCCGAGGAGATTGGTTACTGTATCCAGAAGAAGCTTGGCAACGTGAATGTTCTAGAGAGCTCTCTGAAAATAGGTATTAAAGTGTGCATTCTTGTTGAGCTAGAGAAATGTGTAAAGATTGATGGTCAAAATGTTCATGTTGACCGTATGTTTCCAGGTTTGTGTGTTCTGATAGACAGATGCGAAGATATGACTCCGTTCTTTAAGTTCGTACTCATTCCATTTCTAACTTCACTTTTCAAGAATTTTCAAATAAGAAAGACAAACAAAGCCGTACTGAAACATCATTCGACCATTTTCGTACCTAAAACTCAGCCACCAACTGTCGCAACGTTTATTTTATATGAATGTATTCTCATCCATCGAGTCAAGCAGTTGCCGACGGTGATATACAGCGACGTGCTTGTACAGTACCCGTGCTACGTGAAGACCAAGTACGGGTCATCAAGTATCATTTTTATGTTAAACACGCCTGTCCATAAAAGCCCGTGAATATCAGCGATTAGCAGCTGGGACTTCTGCTAATAGACAAATCGAAGATGGATTGCAAATTGCTGTTCATCAAGAAAAACGAGAACAAAGATCAATTTGTCAAGATGTTATATCGACCCTTGGCAGCCGACGGTCATCGGGTCGTCCAAAGTTAAAGAGACGCAGACACGGACACTGTTTCTGAAACGCTCAAGCTAGTAATTTAGTGACCGTAATAGCCGATGACACAGACATTCTTTTTCCTTTGCTTTCCCACTTTTCCCCAGATATGGATGAAATTTATATGCATTTCAAAAGAAAGAAGTCTCGAGGAAAGATAATGAAACGCTCACGATATTCATGAAATCGCAGGGAAAATGAACTCCTACGTTCGGCAAAACTTGTCATTCATTCACGATGGAGTGGATGTGATTCAACGTCAGTTTTATTTGGTCATGGGAAATATGACTTAATCAGGTTTATTCTTAAATCAAAGGCGATCCGGTCATGCTTCGCAACTTTAGCGGATATAACTGCTTCTCCTGCTCAAGTCGCATTTGCGGGGTTTTTGTCAAGATGTATGGAGGTCAATCAGACAATATATTGGACTCACTCAGGTACATCAAGTATATGGTGTATATCGCAACGTTTACGGAGAAGATACAGTCTGGAAAGCTGCCTCCGTGTGAACGGTCAGCTTTGTTCCAAAGTCTCTGTTATGATTTAAATGATTTTAGGTCATTGCCATATTGATCTTTGCAGCTGGGATTGGGAAATGAGAAACAACACTTTAGCCCCAGTTCTTACCGATCTAGATCCTGATCCTGAGGAACTACTGAAATTTGTGCGTTCTAAGTGCAAGATTTTGTCCAAGAGACCTTGCAGCACAAACATCTCCTCTTGCGGGAAACAGTGTCTGACGTGCGCAACAGCATGCAGTGATTGTAGGGGCACTAGCTGTAACAACATTAGTCTGACTTTACAAAAAGAGGACGAATGGGAAGAACATTCTCATTTATTTGAACGTTGATATTGTGTTAAATCAGGCCATTTACATTGTCCTGTTTGCTATTATTAGTGGTATTTTTGGAAACATTCCAATACTCGTTTGTGATATTTTATAAACTTTTCCGATGGAGTGCTATTTTCTGTGCCTGGTATTTTTGCGATAGTGTTTATATTAAAGATTTGCAATTCTATAACTTTCTGTTTTCTTTTTTTTTTTTTGTACCAACGATCACATTTTGGACATACATCAAAAGAACATGAAAAAATATACACACTTTTTTTAATAAGCACCTCCATTGTCAGGGTGAAGCACAAGTTTGCTCAACAAAACAGAACTTTCAGGCCTCAAGTTGCTTAGTCCCTGTATTTGTAAGGATTCATTCTCTATGTATTTCTATGTATTTGTATTCTCTATGTATTTCTATGTATTTGTAATGACTCATTCTCTATGCATTTTTATGTATTTGTATTCTCTATGTAATTCTATGTATTTGTATTCTCTATGTATTTCTATTTATTTGTAATGATTCATACTCTATGTATTTCTATGTATTTGTAATGACTCATTCTCTATGCATTTGTATGCATTTGTATGTATTTGTATTCTCTATGTATTTCTATGTATTTGTAATGACTCATTCTCTATGCATTTGTATGCATTTGTATGTATTTGTATTTTCTATGTATTTCTATGTATTTGTAATGACTCATTCTCTATGCATTTGTATGCATTTGTATGTATTTGTATTTTCTATGTATTTCTATGTATTTGTAATGACTCATTCTCTATGCATTTGTATGCATTTGTATGTATTTGTATTTTCTATGTATTTCTATATATTTGTAATGACTCATTCTCCATGCATTTGTATGTATTTGTAAGGATTCATTCTCTATGTATTTCTATGTATTTGTAATGACTCATTCTCTAGTCATACTTCACTTATAGCACGCAACACTGTGAAAACTTCTTCGAATAAGTCCCATGCTTTACTGACCAGCTTGCTAAAATTGTACAGTTCAAAATGAAGATAAAATTATGCCGCCAATCTGTCTCTATTAACAACACTTATAACTATATCTACATAAGGATCAGATTTTAAGGAGAAACAAAAAGGAGAGGTTTTACATATAATATGGAAATACTTCTGTGCTTCTGGAGAAGCTATGTTTAGGACTCCAGATTTAAACAGTCCGGATACTTTGTCTCAGGCCAGAACATATATCACGAAGATGAAACAGTGAGTTTTGAATTTTTTCTAAATTGAGGACTGCGAGCCGGAGTTTCATTCTATATCTAGGAAAAAATATATTCCCAAAGGAAAGAGTACCACAGACTTGTAAACTGTAGCATGTGCCGGAGGAGGCAGACTTAGCCTCTTCTCCCTCCACCTTGGCCCAGGCTAAGAAAGCAACCGCCCTATTAGGGTGTTGTAAATGAATGACTGGTCTCTCGTCAATTTATGAAGTGACGTCACTATGTGACCGTCGCGTGATCCATGTCATTTATCTCCATCGGAGGGAGATAATCGCCTTCTTTATCCATACAAGTAGATGGCTATCACATATCAATCCAGTGCACTTTTCTTTGTTTCTAAAGAATTGTTTTTTTGTTTCTCAGCATTTTCCTTAGTTTAGATAGATAGATAGATAGATAGATAGATAGATAGATAGATAGATAAACAGGCTGAAGATAGATAGATAGATAGATAGATAGATAGATAGATAGATAGATAGATAGATAGATAGATAGATAATATACAGGCTGAGGATAGATAGATAGATAGATAGATAGATAGATAGATAGATAATATGCAGGCTGAGGATAGATAGATAGATAGATAGATAGATAGATAGATAGATAGATAGATAGATAGATAAACAGGCTGAGGATAGATAGATAGATAGATAGATAGATAGATAGATAGATAGATAGATAGATAGATAGATAATATATATATAGATAGATAGATAGATAGATAGATAGATAGATAGATAATATACAGGCTGAGGATAGATAGATAGATAAACAGGCTGAGGATATATATATATATATACATATGTATATATATATATATATATATATATATATATAGATAGATAGATAGATGGCATTTGATCAAGATACCCGTAAAGAGAACTATAATGATAACTTTATCAGCATAAAATCAAATGTTTACAAGCTGATATATCAACAGATAGCCCTTGCGAAATTATACACTGAAGACTTCTCACATATATTATCAATTACTTAGCAAGTTTTTTTTCTTTTATTATTTTCTCGTAAGTTTTCAAACATTTTGCTTCCCTTACTTCTTGAGTAGTTCTCTATCTAAAATCAAAAGTAATATTTCAAACGAGAAAGTAGCACTGGCAAAAAAAAAAACAAGAGGAAGAAAAACAATATGCGAGCAAACACCCTCCAAAGTTAGAGAACAAAAATTTAATTCTACGTTTGCTTACAATCGAAAGTCTAAAAGACAATAAGCATTACATAAACGATATAATATTCATTGTATCGCAAGAATTGTGCGTTGTGTAAACACCATCCTTATAATCATAATTCCTTCGTCGTTTTCGTTTCAAGTCTGTTATTATAACAGGAAGATAAAGCCCTGTAATTAGTTGTCATGTTGACACGTATTCTTAGATACATCTATAAAAAGTAATGCCGGCAGTTTGAAAGCTCAAAAATAAAACGGAGTTGGAGGAATCCTTTTGTTGTTAGTAAAGAAAGTTTATTCGCAAATCTTTAGAACTTTATTGTACTTCTTTACTCTGTAACGATTTCATACCTGCGTCGTCAGAGTAAAGTTTTCTTTTCCCTTGATTTTATACTGAAGCTGTTACCTTTCTATCTTTTACTTGTATCCTGTGAACGCCGCTCGTTTTTAATCTTTCTTCTTTCTTTCTTTTCTTTTTTTTTCTCTTTTTTAATTCAATTCTTTATCTTTCTTCCTTTTGTTTTTCTTTATTTTATTCGATTTCTTTTTTCGTTCCTTTTCTTCATTTTAGGTTTTCTTTTTTTGTTTTTTCCAACTTTGCGTCTGTTTTACTCTCTTGCTATTTTCTTTGTTTTTTGTCTGTTATTCATTTATTTATCGTTATTATTTCTTTATATATTTTTCTTCTAATTCGTTCATTTTTCATCTCTTTATCTTGTCTTACTTGTTTCTAACTTTACCCTTTTATCTCATACTTGTTCCAATTTTCCTTTCTTTTTACTTTTGCAATATTTTTATTTCGTTTCCTCCATTTATTCTTTCTTTCCTAGTTTACGCACAATATTTTTTTAAATTTTTATTTTCTTCATTGAGTTATTCATTCCTTACAATTTTCCCTATTTATTATTCATTTTTTTTATTTCTCTTTTAATCTCTTTATTGTACCATTCTATCCACCTATTTTATATTTTCTTTCGCTTCTCTATCTGCCTCTCTTCTTGTGTTCCTGTTCCATACTCACAGTTTATAGTGATTTTCTAAGCCCGGCTTAGATGTGACACAAGACCGAAAATATGGGGCACCCAATGAGGATCGAACTCACTACTCAGTCGTAATTGATCTGGCAAGACAAGCTTTCTAACCATTACAACACATCGAGGTGCCGATACTGACAGTTTATATGAACAAAAGCATTTCCATATTTTGTTATTTAAATCCATTTTATACGATTCTATTTTATTTCTTACAGAAATAATATTTTCACTTTTTCCCTTTTCTGTTCTCGTCCTGGATAAAACTACATCTGCGTCCTGGGTAAGACGATAAACTACGTCCAGCAGCAAGGCTTCTGATCAGGAGGTTTTGAGGAATTGCTGGTATTCCCAGGTCCACACTTACCCGGGGTGTTAGCACCTGTTAGGGTCCCAGCTATGGGCAAATAGTTAACTATTACTAGCAATAGATTTTGTGAAAAAAATTATTACCAGCAATACAATTTTGAAGGAAAAATATTACCAGAAACAGATTTTTGACAAAACAAAATATTACTAGCAATAAAAAATTTTGTCGGCATTAAATAACCCATTGAGGTTGATATGTCGTAAAACAAAATAAACCAAACCAAACCCTTTTCTGTTTCTCTCCTCCTCATTCTCTTTTTCTCTCTCTTTTCCTTATAGGCTTTCTTCTGTCTTACTATTTGCCTAGTTTTATCCTTCTCTCTTTCTTTCCTCTTCTTTATTTCACTTTCTTCACTTTTCACAACTTCAAATAAATATTTTGGTTTACTTTTTAAAATTGGTTTGGCTTATAGTCCTGTCCCGTTGAAACACCTTTTCCTTATGATCACCGAGGTTAAGCAACGTCAGGCCTGATCACTACCTGAATAAGTGACCGATTAGGGGTACTAGACGCTGTAAGCATGAATGTGTGGGTACTGTAACGGATAACAACACAGAATTGGAAATCGTGTAACCGAGTTCCAATTACAGAAGTGCTCGTTATATACACTTATGCACAAATACCCTGAGGAAAGGTATGATTCAACCTCTTCTACCGCGTTATTATTGTAATTAGTAGCACTCGTATCAGTAAATCATTTTTATCTACAAAAAAGCTAACAAATATTCTCTGGCTTTATATAACTTGGAAAAGATTGATAACTGTATAAATCAATCAATTTATCAAAACTTCCTGCTTGAAATCAAGGATAATCATTTAACATTTCAACTTTCTTTTGAATATTATCCTCATAATTCAATTGCCATTCATGGTAGAATGTTACTAACAGGAAATCTTGTAAGGGTGTATAATGTAGAAGCAAGGGGGGTATTTTGTGAATTAGAGATGGTTTACATTGTAGCTACCAGGAAACGTTCTTTTTGAAAAACCAGTCCACAGTTTTGGGGAAGAATTTGCCTGCCTTAAGAACATATCTATGAACTCAGAATAGGACGCCATGTTTAGAATTAGGTTGGCAAACTAATGTTGCGACAAAAGCATCATTTCGAAAATTCGATACTCACTAGGTGACCGACTTGTCTCAATTTGTGAAAAAAACTGTTGTGTCGTATTACCACACTAAGCTAAACTTATTAAACAATTATATGAAATCTTCCTTTCCATACAAATATCCAATGTATAATTTTCGACAGCATTAAAAAAAATGGGTTTTTCAATATTATTTTTTTGGTCAAGCTGATGATTTTTGCATAGAAGATTGGCGATTGGCGGAGCGCAATCTTTTTAACTAAAATCTGTTTGGCTTTGTGCTGTAAAATGCTGGGTTAAGTAATTATTTGAAATAAAAAAATAATGCCTACCGAAAAAAATAAGGTCTTAAAATAGTTTCCGTAGACTTTTGATATTGCATTGACTTTGAACTTAATTGAGAACCGATCTTAGCCTGACCTTGTGCCAGACTGAGATGAAATCAATAATTATCTACAAGAAACAAAGACAATTAGGATACGACAGAACATCAGTAAACTAACTTGTGTTCTTAAACTATTGATACTGTAATTAGTCATAATCTCGTTGCGTGTCGAACTCAAAAGGCTAGAGAATATCGAATTAGAAAATAGGGCGGGGCTATTCTCGCACAATGAGTAGCAAACTGATATGACTGCGATGGTGATTTCGATTCTCATAGATGGAGCGTAGTTATTGTTACATACCAGTCTCTAATAAGTTCCAGTCGTATTCCGAATTAGCCTGTTCCCCATATGAGGTAAAAGGATTTCTTTGATTATTAATTATATTGTTCTGTATAAATAAAATAGATCGATCTCTTTTTTGTGGAAAAGTTTGATATTCGTAGGATCAACTTGGATTATATACTAACGGATTTTTTTGTTACCTTACCATATATATATATTTTCTACTGCTACCTCTTCTCCAATTTCAGAATTTTCTTTGTCTTTATTTTATAAAACTAGTCCTTTCCCACCAACATTTTACTTTGTCCTTCTTTTCCTTCTTTCTTATTCGAAATACTTTCTTTTTCTTATATTTCTTTTAATCATTTTATCAAGCAAAGGCACAAATCCACTAAAAGCCAAAAGTGATATATATATATATATATATATATATATATATATATGAAGAAATATAGTCTTAAAGTGAGCTATATTTATGGGATAAAGTGCTCAATATCAGAGATAGAGCGAGTGTAAATATAAAATCATCGGGCCACGATGATTGCATCTAGCATGAAACAGACTGTCGCCTCTAAGTGTTGACTTCTATGTTCACTTATATATATATATATATATATATATATATATATATATATATATATATAATCCGGAAGTTGTACTTCAAATGTGAAGTTCAATACCACCCAGAAAAAGTGAAAGCACCTTAAAATGCGACGAATACAAAAAAGAAGATAATGCAGACAGGAAGGTGAGGAAGAAAATGAAAAGATGAAGAAAAACAGAGGAAGTAGCATGAACGAAAATATAGAAAAGATGGCGCATATGTAAAAGGAAAGAATGACATATCATTAATTGATAAGAGTCGGAAAAAAGAAGGTAGACGATGAAAGCAAAAGGTAGAACAAGTTAAACGAGTCTAAGAGACAAGTAACTTTCGTTGTAACCAAAGAAAAAAAACTTTGGAATGATATGTAAGATATAATCTCCTCTATTGAACTGAATGTTGGACTTATCTCATGACACAAAAACAGTTGAAACATGTGATATCATTCTACCAACAAAACTTTGACATTAAGGTGGTAAGAGCCTACGAACAATGAGCTAGTTTTAAGGAAAATACGAACTACAAAAAACTTATTATTACAATCAGAAACACCCAAAAGTCTGAGACATATATCAAGGATAATTTAACCCTGACAGAATGTATCTAAGGCAGATATAGCAGAAGAAAAGATCTAATTAATTAAACTGTGTATAGGTGGTAGAAAAACAATCAAGAGGGAGATTATATGGCTAAAACCTACTTTTAGCCACGAAAGACGGAAGGTTTTTGAGGGCCTTATTCTCTCAGGTCCTGAAGGGACATGGTATATAAAAGAAGAAGTATGTTAAATGAAGTATGTTTCGAAACAAACAAAAAAGGCATTTCTTCTACACAAACTGCAAAACATATGAAGCAAAAGAATGTGGTCGGTCTAAACCAGGGGTGGGTAAACTACGGCCCGCAGGCCAAATACGGCCCGCCAAACGATTTCGTGCGGCCCGCTTTAAAATGTTATTTATTAAAACTATATTTTTCCTTTAAAAGCCCTTTATTTTGCCAATTTTAAATATCACTTATTTTGGTTTATATATACTACGCGGCCCAGTAAAACTATAAATTTTTAGAATGCGGCCCTTGTACTAAAACTTTTGCCCACCCCTGCTCTAAACACTGCAGTATCAACAAAATGAGTAATTGTCAGAATTACGCATTGGTAATGGCCAATATAAAATAATAATATATACTCATTGTAATCCTTGAAATCGAACAATTTATGCAAGAACGAACCTTGGCTGTGCTATTACAATATACTGTATTATTTGTAGGCCTGTTTGAAGTTTATGCAAGTGTCGAAACCTGAACCCATTTAAATGAATGTGAAACTGATGTCTATTTAATTTAATGAATTGAGGAAACCATCTGCTAGAATTCTATCCTTCATATCCTCCTGGCATCAGTTTAAACTGACAACTTCATCTTTTTTCTATAATGAGACCATTATGTTTGAAGTTCGTTTTTTTATCGGATTTTAGATGAAGACGTGAACATTTTCCAACATATTTCTGTGCGAGCTTCACGTTCCCAAATAATATTTTATCATCTTAGTTTAGATATGTGGAGAAAAGAAAGACATCAGTGTGAACTAACACCAAGAGGATGCGGGTTAACAATAATATTTCAGACTCCAGTCAAAAGATTTCGATAGTTGATCCATTCCATTTACATTTCACAGTGTTGTTTATCATTATGAGAGTATTCCACTTAAAAGAAAATTCAGAATCATTTGCTTTTTAAATACATCGGAAATGATTTGATCTTAAGAGTCATATTAAGTGTTGCATTTCTAAGTTTTCGACATTCAGTTAGTTTTTATTCCACAAATTATGTTTCCAGTCTCGATTTACATGACCCGTGTTCGTCTACTTGAGAAACGACCTTCCTTAATAATTCTCTACAGTATTTTGTTCATGTGTTAACCTATTAAAATCCCGATTCAGGGATCGACCTGGTTGCATCTATAGAGAATGAGATGCTACAGCGTATAATGGACGCTGTTACCGTTAGTCACCAATTCGTAGCTAGGATAGTTTCGATATGTTACGTCTCTGTTGGAAAGCTTAAAAGTAAATAAATTCAATATTTTCCTAAGAAATTAATTCAGCACGCGGAGAATATTTACATACATTTTTACATAGAGAAAAAGATATCTCACAATATAGGACAAACATTAAAATTATATATAACTATAAAAGCAGGAAATAGAGCATATGGTTCGTCTATAATCCGTTTCGCATTACCTCCCAGTTCTTTTGAACAGAATTAGAGGTATATCCCCTTTTTTATTTAGGAGTGTGTTTCCTGTTCTTTCTAAATTATTTTCATACTCTTTCACTCTCAGTAACCCCTTGAATGTTAGTGTCGTTATCACCTTGCTTTCGTTGAAATAATTAAAAAACAAGAATTCACCATAGTGCGTTTGCTTGTGTGTATGTGTGTGTCTGTGTGTGTTTGTATGCGTGTGTGTGTTTGTATGCGTGAATGTGTGTGTGTGTGTGTTGTGAAGTTTGCGATAAAAATTCCGACCTAGTTTGCCGGGCGACAATGTCTTCCCAAAGGGGAAGCCTGGACATATACGTCACCTAATGCATTCTATTTCTAAGTGTGCTAAAAGCAGAGAGATGTGCTTTCACTCTCAGTAACATCTTGCATCTTAGTGTCCTTATCGCCTTGGTTTGGGTGAATTGATTTAAGAAAAAGAATTCAGCATAGTGCATTTTCTTCTGTGTATGAGTGTGTGTATGTGTGTGTCTGTTGTGTAGTTTGCGATGAAAATTCCGACCCAGTTTGCCGGCCGATAATGTCTTCCCAAAGGGGAAGCCTGGACATATACGTCACCTAATGCATTCTATTTCTAAATGGGATAAAAGCAGAGAGATGTGCTTTCACTCTCAGTAACATCTTGCATCTTAGTGTCCTTATCGCCTTGCTTTGGGTGAATTGATTTAAAAAAAAGAATTCAGTATAGTGCGTTTTCTTGTGTGTGTGTGTGTGTGTGTGTGTGTGTGCGTGTGTGTGTGTGTGTGTTGTGTAGTTTGCGATGAAAATCCCGATCCAGTTTGCCGGGGGACAATGTCTTCCCAGAGAGGACTGGACATATACTCCACCTGCTGCATTTCCTTTCTGAGTGTGCTAAAAGGAGAGAAATGTGGTTTGCGTTCTTCCTTTTATAATCCAGAATAGAACGACATCTAGTCCGGCTTCCTGGCAGAGAAGAGGCGGATAATTCTCGCACATCGCAAATCACCTTGAATATCTCAGCTGTAAAATATTCCAAAAGATACACGAACAATCAATCACTATGAAGTCACGGTAGGTGACTATTTAAATATTTATTTTCCAACATATTATTTCGAATTTGCGCCTTTGTCCCAGTGGTTTTGAAAACAAAAGTTCTCCATATATAAGTGTGGAAAACGACACTATTTCCTGCCAGGAATAATTATATTTTCACCCACTCTTTGAAAGTAAAGTGTGTTCAACATAATAAACAGAAATCATCAGTTGTTTTTTTTTTCAAATGACAAAAGCAGAATTAAAGAAAAGGTGAAAGAAATAAAAATAGATTCTCAGCAAGAAAAGAAGCAATCAATCTATCTTAGCGAAGGATCTCTTTTCTGTAGCGAACTATCATCCACTGCACCTAATTTAGTGATTTGGTAGGGAAAAAAGTGCACGTGTTTCAATCCCCAGATCATACGCGAGGTACAAAGATGTTCAACAAAAGTAATTACTTTTTAAGCGTTCACATGTTGTTCAGTTTCTGTGTTTAGTAAATTTAATTCGTTCTTCCTTTTGCTTTCATCTTCTATCTCCTCCTTTTTCCAACTCTTATCAATTAATAATCAGTCTCTTCTTTTTTTTTCTTATGCGCCATTTTTTCTATATTTTCGGTCATGCTACTTCCTCTGTTTATCTTCATCTTTTCAGTTTTATCTTCATCTTTTCAGTTTTTTCTTTCTTTTATTCGTCTCATTTTGCATTTATCCGTTAATTCTACTCTCTTCCTTGGTTCCCCTAATCTTAATCTTTGCGTCTTTCATCTACTATGATTTCTTCTTGTTCTTGTTCTTGTTCTTGTTCTTCTTGTTCTTGTTCTTGTTCTTGTTCTTGTTCTTCTTCTTCTTCTTCTTCTTCTTCTTCTTCTTCTTCTTCTTCTTCTTCTTCTTGTTGTTCTTGTTCTTCTTCTTCTTCTTCTTCTTCTTCTTCTTCTTCTTCTTCTTCTTCTTCTTCTTCTTCTTCTTCTTCTTCTTCTTCTTCTTCATTGTCGTCAACGTTATCGCGTCTTGTACTTATTCATTCAAATTTTTCAATTTTTTTTCTACTGCTTCCTCTACTCCAATTTCAAAATTTTCTTCGTCTTTATCTTATAGAACTAGTCCTTTCCCACCAACATTTTACTTTGTCCTGGTGAGTTGTTAGTTATTTCTTCAGTTGAGCTTTTTTTATTATTTGTGTCACGTTTCCAGTTCAACTAAAGTTTATTCTGACTTTGCTGATGTTGAAAATCTTTGGGAAAGTGCTTCATGTGGGAAAGTGTTTTTGTATGAGTTCAATGAATATCTTTTCTACGTTTGCTTTTACGTTTTTGTTGTACGGTCAGTTTAATCATACGACATTTCTTTTCTTGTTGACGTTTGTTACTATTTGGTGTCTTTGTAAATGTAGCCGAAAATTCACTAAATTTTATAACTGTTTCACAATCTTCGTTAAGTATGGCTTCATTGTAAGCATTGTCAGATTAACTGTGTTTAATTGATTATGGATCTGCTTGATTATTGTTGGCGGGTGTTAGGAAGACAAAATATATGTGAAATGGTTTATCGTTGGGTTTTCTATATGGTTGATTTTTTCTTAGGCTGAGATATATATAGGAATTCTACTTTTTATGTTTGTTTTTATATCTATGTCGAATCAAATATTTGTGTAAATTCTTTTATGATTATTTTCTTGGATTTGTTTTTCTGTGTCTGTTACGGTGTATTGGGATTATGAGACAGTTGTCTCGGTTTAGGCCTATATCATGGTTATTGAATATTTTCCTTTGGTTCATGTAATAAATGTATACCTATATTTACCTGTAAGCAACGTACCCATCAAAACTTCCCATTTTAACGTCAAATTTTATTTAGTTACGTGGCTTCGTTGTCTAATAGTGACTTTGGCAGCGTTTAATGATCTTTCCCCATCTATGCTTATATTTATTTGTTCTTGAGCTAAGGAGATGGCCTTTTATTTTTTTTCAAGGGTAATTTATCTTCTTTGATTGATTAGTTTAAAGTGTTGGCTTTGTCTAAATATGTTAAATTATGTGCGTTGTATAGAGACTATGAATTCTTACTGAATTTCTTTTATATAACAATATTATTGGCACATTTTTATACGATTGCAAGACGCTGGAAATACCAGTGCTCGTTCGTTCACCGATTTTAACCTTAGAACACTAACCATCAATTAAAGTTACACCACTACTAACCATGGGTATATCATACCCGATTTTGAAAATATCAAAAATATATTAAATATAAATCTTTATATGAAATATTTTACATGCAGGCACTTCAAACCTTGTACTTTGAGTTAACATTAATAGTGGCTGAAAAACATGTTATTTAGGTAAGAAAACCAGGTACTGAAAATTGTAATTAAAATAGGAAAAAATTTCAAAATAAAAACATAAATAAAGATTAACCTCCAATTACTTCCAAACCCTTCATACGGTTTCCAGGTCATGTGAGCCACTGCTGAAAGGGGTACTGGTCCCGAACTTATGCGGCTTCTGCAGAGACGAGACGTGGGAAAAGGCCTTATTTTATCTACCACAAAAATCACAGTTTTACACTAATATTTTTTTCTTAACTATAATGACTGTAGCAACTGACTATTTATTTGTTATGTACAAGTACATAAAGTTTAAGGTGCATTTCTACTTACCTCAGCTTAATATACAGTTGCTACACATGGTGTAATAGTGTTTGATACACATAACTTGTTGACAGGACAAACGCCGGAAGCGAGTTTTTTTTGTCTCCCTTCGTGGGACAGACAACACAGCACCATGGACTCCCTCATGTCTGATTCATGTAGTCTAGAAACTCTTGAAGGTCCAGGAGGAGTGGGTAGCTCAAAAACAGTGTATATATGATCCTTGGCAGAGTGTGACTTGAGAGGCGATGCACTGCCCAGTGTTTCACCAGTTCCTCAGCCAACACCTGCATAATCTGCTTCCTCTTCATCTGTCTACCCACTGTCTTCTGCATATTTTCCCTATGGATGATCCAGGAGTTGATGACCTCAGCGTTCAGCATGCCATAGAACACACGGTGCGGCCACCTCTTGGTCTTCCTGCCACACGAATATTGACCAGACATTTGGTTGAAAGTGTCCACTTCTCCTTTCGTCCTGTTGTAGTCCGCGATGATGGTTGGCATTCCACTGCTGGCCAAGGACTCTATGCATTGAAGAAATGAGGATGACAATTTTCTTGCTGGAAGGGGTGTTGGGCACATACGACACCAGTGCCATGTCCTTCGTGAACAGGAAGGCACTGGAACTTGGAGCCCGTGTGGTTTTGTCCTTCATCTCTTCTGGTATCTCTGACTTGGTTCCCCTGACTGTTTCACTCAGCGTCATCTCACAATCGTACAGCATATCCTGGATGAAGGGCACAGAGGTGAACCAATTGTGGGTTGTTATATTCCTGTTGGTGTTGTGGTAGCGCTGTATCAGGTCCTTTGTGAAGGAGTGGCCAAGGCTTTGCCTGTCTGTCGCACGTGTCCCCTACTTTCCAATATAGGGGATCCCTGACAGCATATACTTGCTCTTGATACCATTTACCATGACGATCTTGTACATCGCTGGTTTATTTTGGATGTACATACGAAAGGGGCAGCGGCCATGTAAGACAAGCAACTGCTCATCAACAGTCAGGAACTCGTGTGGGATATAATTGGTGACAAAGGCCTCGATGAAAATATCCCACACTTTCCTGATTGGGGCAAACCTGTCGGTTCCTCTTCGCTGTTCTCTGGTATTAGAGTAATCAAAGCGGAGGCAGTTGAGGAGGAAAGTAAAGCGCCCCTCAGTCATAGCTGCCTTGTAGAAATTGGAACCAACTTTAGGGCACCAGACGTTCTTAGTGGAGAGGTGGTTGTCTCTCCTGTAGCCACTAAAAATAAGGACGTATGGCACGTATTTCCTCAGGTGTGGTAGGTTGTATTGTGGCCTTCAGATGCTTGTAGTTTGCTGCATCAATGTTTATTTTTCGGCTGGTCCACTGAACAATTTCATTGATGATTATATCCACAAAGAGAAACACTTCTCTGAGATGCCGGCTTGGGAAGCTTGTTGGGAGGGGCCAGGCCGGATACCATGTAATATATTTCTTGTAGGAGTACATACTGCTCCTGCATTTGGCTTAGTGCTCCACATAAAGCGTTTTCTAGATCTAATGGTGGCTGTATTGAAGCATACAACAAGCTCATCACGATCAGTTTGAGGTTAAGTGCGTCGTCGTTGTCCACGGCGAGCAACAAGGGCAACAGCAGGTGGAGCACCAGGTCCAGCAACAGGGGTAACAGAAGGTGCAGTAGAAGGGCCTACCACAGGCAAGGCAGGGCTAACATGCACTACTTTCTTTTTCTTTCTTGGAGGTACATCCTCCAAGTCACTATTGTCACTGCTGTCACTAGGTTCTTGCACATATTCAGCATCAATGTCACTGTCATATAATTCTTCAAACTCTAAATTGTCCACTTCATCATCAGAACACTCACATAAAATAGCCTCTATTTTACTGTCTGTAATCAGTTATCTCCTGGTAAAGGACACATGGTACAGTGGATAAAGGCGTTGGTTAGATCCAGTGACAGACCCAAAGAGTGTGAGTTCAATACCCGGTTCAATCAGTGGAGAACTTTCAGAGGGAAAATTACCAGGAGATAACTGATAACTGACATCCATCAAACATGGCTCGTGGAACTAGAACAGTCTACCCCAGTGATCGAAATAAAGGGTTCGGTTCGAAATTCCAACCACCTGAAGAAGGCCGGAGCGTAAAACGGCCGAAACGTTGTGACAAATATGGCGACAAAGATGAGGACAATAGTCCGACTAATGTAAATAATCTACGAAAATATCTAAGAAAAATATCTCAAACATATATGAAGAAAATATCTAAGAAAAATATCTCAAAGATATATGAAAACTGCCTCATCACAGCGAATATGTTTCATTGAATGTAACAGAAAAAAAATGTTTCTTTTTATTCTATTTTAGATTATGTAGCACCCTTACATATTTGTTTTTTACGGAGATGCTCAACATGTTAAAGGCTTGGGAGCTACTCGAGGTAGAGGGTTACACTGTAGCTCTATCATTGGTCCTACTTTGTTTTTACTTTTCATTAACGACCTTCCTGATGACATCAGCTCTCTTGTTATCTATGCTATTAGGTTGGTGCAGAAATAATGTCGTTTTCTCACATGAAGTTGAACGTCAAAAAACGACATTATTTTTGCACCAACCTAATAATAGCACAATCGTTTACGCCTGTCTCGTTACTAAGTCTGATCAGTTTCACGGGGTCAAATTGGCGTCTGATCACCAAATCGGCCCACACTCTGCTGTTAACGCCTCTAAGAAAAATGCTGTCATCTTCGAGACCAATTTCTGCCTTCTATCAGAATGGCTGATGTTTTCCAGGAGAGTGACTTGTTGTGACTACTCGGGTTGATCTTCTCGGCTGACATTAAGTGGAAAGTTTACATTGAATCCATTGATAGGTCAACGGGTAAGAAATTTGTTTCTCTGTGCTGTACTAGAAAAGGTTTAACATTGAATTTATATTTGGTCTGGTGCTCCTGCTATATATTTAGAGATCCTTCATAAAATTAAAAAAGAATCAGCAATATTAGTGTCCCTGTTCTGGTGCCTCAGTTTCAGTCACATTCCCACCGTCGTAAAGTTGCATCCCTGTGACTTTTCTATAAATACATTTATGGTAATTGTTCAGATGAACTTCCCTCTATGATACCTAGACGTTCCAGATTTTGTAAATTCAACTCACTTTAGTCTACACCTGCATGTTGCACCCTTGAGCATCAAACTAGCAACACTAGTAATGATCTGCTGACTAGCTTTGCTAATCACGACACCAGGGAGTTGTTAGCGTATGAACATTATTAAAATCATCTCAAAGAGATAATCAATCACATTTGACGAACTGCCTACAATGTCTATGATCTATCAGGAGTCGGATGATCAGATTGTTCATCTGAATATGCACGCAGTGAATTATATTGTAATTCTGTCATCTTTAAATTTATCGAATGAAATAAAATCGACGTTTAAATTAACATTAAGTGATTGTTATTGATAACTGAAATTTTAAATCGCTCCATATGATATTCGAACATTGATGCGTTAAAATTCCGTACTAATATATATATATATATATATATATATATATATATATATATATATATATATATATATATATATATATATATATATACTAGAATAAGCCTAAGGAGCCAGACAATCCTGCCTAGGTTTCACCTAAACGAATCTACAGGGTAAAGCCGGCTCCGGTGAAACCTAGGTAGGTTTGTCTGGTTCCTTAGGGTTATTCTAGTTTATCGCTCTACTAAGCGTATTGAGCACTCTACGTCGTTGTTTTTTTAATCGTTTTTTTTTTTTTACTTCTTAGGACTTGGAGCTTAAACACTTGAAGATTGTTTCGCCTTGTTTTAATGTTCGATAAAAAATGGAAATAAAAAAGAAAGAACCAAGAAACGAGTACTACCATTTATATATATATATATATATATATATATACATATATATATATATATATATATATATATATATATATATATATATATATATATATATATATATATATATAGTTTATTTTATATATTGTTTATTTTATACGTAAGTGTTGTCTTATAAGACAACAATTAATAATAAAAATAAACTTTCTTATTCATGTACACCTACATTCTTTTCCTGGAAATACTTTTTCAAACATACAACAATTTGACACTAACATTCTGCGATTGCGACCCGATAATACAATTATATGTACCTAACAATACTTACAAATGTAAAATAAAATAAGAATTATCATGAAACTGAATTAGAATAATATTATTCAATGTATAAACCATTTATTATAAGAGTAATAAATGCTGGCCGTAATGAAATTCGATAGGTAAATTTGTAGGGTTTGATTAACAAAATAGTGGTGCGTATTATGCATGAGTAGAAGCGTTTTCCTACACTTTCAACACAATTTTAGGGATGCGTATTATGGATGAAGGCATATTATACATGTAGAATTGCGGTATTTATTTACATATATTTTATTCAATTATTTATTTTCTCATAATTTTCCTTTGTATGTTGTTTATCTTATTTGATTCTTTAGTTAAAAATATTATTTATAGTCAAATAAAATTTCTTCCTACAAAAATTAAACGCCAGCAAAAAGGTGAACAAAGACGCAACGTAACAACCAAATTAACACTGCAACTTAACGTATAAAAGTCACAAACAAGATTAACTTGGCGGTCCACGTTTCATAAAACCTTGCGTTTCACCAAACTAAACGCTTAAAACTCATTATATACTACAAAACGAAAAAGAAAAACTTCCAAACAGAAAACTACTATAAGGATATGTTTATGAAATGTAAAATCCAGAATAACACAGCAACTTCATTCTTAAGTTCATTTATCTATTACAGGGTGTCGAATTTGTAAATAGAGAAAATTACTAAAAAGGAAATAAATTGGTAACACAAGCAGATTCTTTATGAAGGCGTCTAAACAGCTACTTGAACGCTCTTAGCTAGATCAAAAAATACTTAAACATTCACATCCAACTTCATACTGAAACATTCTTGTGGATAAAAGGATGATTGATGTTCAATCCCTGCCGAAAGCATCTATTTTTATTACGACTTTTGATTGTCAAGATTAGTAGGCGGAACATCAATTAAAAAAAATGATACCTACTCAAACATGAGTGGGTACCAGAGAAAACGCATATAACATGAAGATGTATTGTTGGATTATAAATAAAATGCCTTAATTTCTTGGAAATTCCGTTGTATACGTTAGGGATATGGAAATAAAATTCAGCTGATATCGTCTTCGAAAGATCCCGACGAGAGATATGTATTTCTTTAAGAAAAATCCAGTACATATATATATATATGTATGTATGTATGTATGTATGTATGTATGTATATAGCAGTTGATTATTAGTAGGGACAATTCCAAGGAGGATATAAATCCAAAGATAGCTCAATGTAATCACAGAACAATATTATAATAAGGAATAAGGAATCCTTAAAAATCCATTACGTGGTTACAATTTATGAGATCGCTAAAAACGAGCATAGCATGATGAAAAAGACGTCAAACTTGGCGAAATCAAGATTTTATCGTCTAAATTTTCATGTTATTATTAAGAGGAAAGATCAAAGTATTTTTGGTGAATTTCTTTACATTTTCTAATCGTTCCGAGCACGTCCGAAATTTTCGTTAAAAATCTTGTTTTTTTTAGTCAGCAAAATTGACAGATAATCGATTATAGCATCTATTTTTTTCCATTTTATAAAAAAAAGATGAAAATCTCATTTTGAAATTCTTTTCAAAATCAATTATCATTTTTTCAAAACTTATTTTAAGAAAATCAGAAATTATAATGTTAATTTAAAATTTTTTGAACCAAGATTGACTTAGATTCTGCGCTGAAAAGATGTAATTTGAAAATAAAACAAAGCAGGTCATAACCTTTCGTGTCACTTGACAGGTGTTGAATGACGTATTGACGGATTTACGTGATCATAATTTGTTCTACGGAAGGTGAAAAGGGAAGTTATTTAGATTTAAGTGAACAAATTATTTACCTAGTTATTTTTAAAGAAAACTTTCAGCTCTCTAATTTTTTGTACTTAGCTTTCACCTCTATGTTTACGATGCTTTATGGAAAATATATAAAGAAATTAAAATAAGACTGCTAAGAGTGAGATTAATTTTCATATGTCATAAGTGTTATAGTCTAAGTTTCTTGTACCACGGTGATGGTCCAAGGTAGAACCAATGAAGAATAACTCGAACATAGGTATGAAATAACACAGATATATTACAAAGAGAAATATGTACAAAGAAGTAGAAGTATTAGTAATGACTATCAGATTTGGTTAGAATGAACTATGTTGTCTCGACAAGTATCACTATTCCAATGTCTTACAGTAATCGTCTGACTGCGACTCTTGTCTCTGACTGACTCTGACTCTGAACTTGAACTGAACTCTGAACGACTGTACTGACTCTCTGACGATGTTCAACAACACGCCCACGTGTGTCGAATGTGGCACAAGGCCGGTTTAATGTGGGCTTACCGAGCCCGTAGGCTCGTCCAAAAATATGCCCATTAGAACCCGTATAAACGTGTTCAGGGACTGTCTACCACCACAGACGAAACTTTGCTCTGCGGCAAAGCCCCGTCCGAGTCCCTCCCCACCGAGACGGAGAGTTCGACAGCAAAGAACAGTCTAAACGACTGACTCTGTGACGATATTTAACAACCCCCCCCACGGGTCGAACGTGGCACAAGGTCGGTTTAACGTGGGCTTACCGAGACCGTAGGCTCTGCCAAAAATATGCCCATTAGAACCCGTATACACGGGTTCAGGGACTGACTACCTCCCCGGACGGCACTTTGCCCTGCAGCAAAGCACCGTCCGAGTCCCTCCCCACCGAGACGGAGTGTTCGACAGCAAAGAACAGTCTAAACGACTGACACTGTGACGATGTTCAACAACACGCCCACGTGTGTCGAATGTGGCACAAGGCCGGTTTAATGTGGGCTCACCGAGCCCGTAGGCTCGGCCAAAAAATGCCCGTAGAACCCGTATAAACGGGATCGGGTTGGTCAACCTCCCCGAACGAGGCTCTGTCCTTCGGCGGAGCCTCGTCCGGATTCCTCTCCGCCCAGAGGCAGAGAGTTCGACCGTCCAGCCGAGTCGTCCAAAAAGGACTGACTCGAACTGTGACGATGTTTAACAACACGCCCACGTGTGTCGAATGTGGCACAAGGCCGGTTTAATGTGGGCTTTCCGAGCAAAAATTGCCCGTAGAACCCGTATAAACGGGATTGGGGTGGTCAACCACCTCGAACGAGGCTCTGCCCTTCGGCGGAGCCTCGTCCGAGTTCCTCTCTGCCCAAAGGCAGAGAGTTCCCCTCTGCCTCAGAGGCAGAGAGTTCGACCGTCTAGCCGAGTCGTCCAAAAAGGACTGGCTCGGACTGTCACTGCTGCTTTCTATTGAGGCGCAGTATTCATGATGTACGGAATAGTCCATTATTATTATGGGTAAGTTCCCATAACAATAAGAAAGGTATCTAATTAATTTATAGCTACCTTTCTTATCAAATTTTATCAGAAGTTTACATAAAATACTATAATTTTATGTACATTTATTACATTTTACTGTGTTATTTGTATTTCCATTCATTTTATTATGAATTTTGATATTTCATTCATGGAAAAATATCAAAAAGTGAGATTAATATAAAAATAAGATCATATAAATTTCATAAGATGATACTGATACTTTTAGGTACCCTTCTCAGTTTAAATTGAAAAATCAAATAAACTTCTCCACACGTGTTTTGCAAAAGTAAAGGGCTTAACAGCGGAAAACAATGCTTAACTCAAATAACGCAACTTAATTGTATTCTGGTTGGTCTTCCGTACTTTATATATTAGAGCCCGATTATAAACACAAAATTACATTTCTTAATTACTGCGGATCTTCTGATTAGTCAAAACGATACAGTATACAACGCGCTAAAAAAGATCTATTTCATAATGACACTTAGGTAACCCGATGCGGCTTTTAACTAATTTTATAATATTTTAACAACTTAAATATAAAATCTATTATAATTAAAGAAATAATAAATAATTGTATCAAAAATTCATTTTCATCGAAAAATTTTTTGCTTTCAGAAAATATTGTCCATATTCATAAAAACAACTAAAAGCAAATAAAAGCATTTGAAATTAAATAATATCTTTGTTTTATTGAGTTTTGTATGTTACAATTCAGAGCTGATTTTCAGGTAGTGGGGATCCAATTAAAAACAAAAAAAAAAACAAGATTTGCATTCCTCAACGCCTTGTGCTTTTATCTATTGTAATCACAAAACCCGACATGATCGAATTTCTAGAGTTTTCATAAAATTAGTTGGGGGTGGGTAAGAAATATTAAAAAAAAATTCTGCCATGACTTTAATAACAAAAATCATATTCATAATAATTTCGATCATCTGTGAATAGTTTGTGGAAGTTTCATTAACATCCGACAATTATTTTTATGTTTACAAGATTTTCCAAATTAATGTGTGTCATACAAAAATACGTGCTAAAAATTGTATATGTTATTTTACTAGTTCCGCTGATACAAAGAGAAACAAGGTTTTTAATTAAAATTTAGAATGTTCATAAAAAGGGTAAAATTTAAAAAAATAATTAAAACAACTTTGGTCTTTCCTCTTAATAATAACGAAAGCATTTAGACGATAAAATTTTGTTTTCGTCAAGTTTGGCGTCTTTTTCATCATGCTATACTCTTTTTTAGTGATCTCATGGAGGTACCTACTTTTATAAGTACGTAAATGGCTGAAGGAATGTCGACAAAATATGTGATACAAAGGAATTGATAAATGGAATTGTTGAAAGGAGGGAAGTAAGAAATTTGCTGAAGAAAAACATTTCTTCTAACCATCCCCAAATGCTAGTTAGACATTTGAACGAGAAGGATATGCGCTGATAATAAAAATGTAGGAGAAGAAAGTGGGATTCTATAAGGAAAATGAAGAGGTGCATATTTACAAAAGAAGAAGAAAAAGAAGCGATGAAGAAAGGCTAAAAATAAAAATAATAAATTAATATAAGGAAGCGATATAAACAAAATGACTAATATTTATCAAAACCGTAGAAAAGTATGTAGGGCATAAAAGAGAAACAAACAGAAAAAATTGAAATAAGGATGAATACAAAATTTAGATAAATTGTTCTTAATAATTTCACACTGAAAGAAAACTTACGGCATAAATCCCTATGGATTCTCGTACCAATCCAATTATGTCTTTGCTCATACTCCTTCTTTGCCAACCAGGGACAGTAAACGAGTATATGGTTAACTCTTTCATCAACTTGCGCAAATATCCACTAGGCGCTTTCATCATCATCATCATCATCATCATCATCATCATCATCATCATCTAATTATTTGGGAGGGTGGTTGCATTTACTTTCATTATAATTTTTATGATTATTAGTTAAGAATAATTTATTATTAGTTAATTAAGAATAATTTATCTAAATTTTGTATTAGAAAAGTATGTAGGGCATAAAAGAGAAACAAACGGAAAAATTGAAATAAGGATGAATACAAAATTTAGATAAATTATTCTTAATTAACTAATAATAAATTATTCTTAAGTCAATTTTTTCCATTGTATAAGCGTTTGTAAATTTTCAGCATTTAGCATACTCAAAGATTGAAAACACAATTTCCAGTGAACCAAACTTTAACGAATTATTTGAAAAACATTTCTAAATATTAATGTGACTTGCGCTCCGTTCACTCTTAAAGATTTTAATGTAGTCGACCATCATCTATATTTATAAGAAAATATGTCTTTGTGCCTGTCTGTCTGTGTATGCTATCTATGCCCGTCCACATTTCTCGACCGATTTTGATGACATTCTACACACATGTTGCACATTTAATAAAGTAGGTCAAGACCAATTTTTTAGTAACTAGCTCCCCTCCCCGAGTTTGACAGTTTAAACTTAAAGTGGGTACGACTATTTGCAAAAACCAAGGCGAAGTTTCACGCGAACAAAATTTTTACTGGATGAGCTGATGTACTTTGCACTTAATGCAAAACATAATTTATGTTACGAGGTTTATGTAGAGTCCTGGTTAGTTTTTCTGCGACACTGCTTTCACACGAAAAATCTTTTAAAAAATCTCTGAAAAAATCGGATTTTTCTACTACTTAAAATAAAAACTTGCGAAACTTTCTACCCGATTATCCTCAAACATGTCGCAAAAAATTGCCATAATGCACGAAATATGTTTGTGTGTTTTCAGTCCTCCACGCTTCCAAGCGTATAACGAAAAAAACCACGAAAATCTGTTAAAAAATCTAACATTTCGGACCTAACTCCCTGCTTTTTCATCCGATGCTTTGCAAATTTGCCAGGTAAATTACATATGACAGGCAAATTGTCTTGCGTTCATTTTTGGCTTAGATTATTTCAGTTAAGTGGACGAAATCTGCGACTAAATAGGACCAAAATCTGTTTTTGCCATTTAGCCAATAGTTTCTTCAGATGATTCCATCATATATTGGCATTCCAACAATCTTTGAAACGTAAATTGTTTGAGAAGGATTATTGGAGCGTTAAAAGGGAAACATTCCCGAAGAACCTCTTATTAACCCCAATTTTACAATAAACGGAGCAAGAAGGAAGTGGGCGTTCACGCCTTTGTACTTGCAGTTGAATCGTGCTCTGACGCTTCATCCCTGTTCGTTCTTGATTATTACGTTTTTAAACAATGTCATACAATTTGAAAGTTATTACGGCCATACTAAATATCTAAAACATTGAAACAATTTAACCCCGAGCATCGACCACACAAGAAGTTTCTATCAATGGAATTCCTTTATTAAGAACAATCAAAAAATTGCGAAGTCATACCGTAAAAAAGATGAGATGGGGAGTTTCTTAGTATACCATAGGATGAGGTATGCAAGCGGGGACGCAGGCAGACATTACCAGACAGATGGTGCGTGTAACAGTGAGGTGCGGTTATACAATAGCAGCCATGTACACCCCTGCAACGCCGGGTACAACGGCTAATCATCTGAATGAAATGGAGCATAAGTGTTAATTACTTTCCTTATAGGGAAATACCGCAGGCATAGAGATTCATCGAGACTTGTTTGAACTTTTACGGAGACCAAAATGTTGGAGCGAGGTCAGGCGACGATTAGTTTATTTCAACAATGGCGTCAATGGCTGTGTCAGAATCAATTTTCAGGCCGATGAAAGGTGGAATACTCTTTGGTCTTGAATAAATTGGAGGTTGAAATAATCGAATGGTTGAATTTTTTTTTCAGAACCTAATTAAAGGCGAGGTGTTGGAAAAATCTGCGGCAGTATATGATTAGTTGAGTATTTAATTTATGTGAACGCCATGTAAACCTTCAGCCATTTATTTAAGTATTTTTATAAATTATTTTATTTTATATAAAATATCCTTTTTTATTTTTATTTCACTTCATTAAAATGTTCTCATTCTTATCCTGTCCCAGTAATTTCTTTGCGTCTTAATGGCATTATCAACTTGCTTGGGGTAAAAGTATTAAAAAAATGAAACCTTAGAAAGCACATCTTCAATGTCTTTCATTTTTTTATATTTCGTTTATCGATCACGGTTGTAGCCATGAAGTGATTGCGAAAAGACTTGCTGCATTCTGTCGAGGAATATTTTATTTTTGTTTAATATTTCTTTGTCCCAAGTTACTGAAAGGGCAAAAGCCTTTCCAGTCATCGTGTTTGCCTCCGCTGATTAGGTTTTCTTACAAAATCATTATCGAAATTTCTGCCGAAGGATACTTTAAATTATTTCTAAAATGACAAGAAAATACGGCACGTTATACGATTAAAATATTATCTTGTAATTTATTTGATACGTTGATTGATTAGTTTTTTACGGTTTATCAACACTTTGCTGATCTTTGAAAGCCGAAATATATTTTTCATTGTAAGGATTTTATTTTTACTTGTGGATACCAATGCTTTCCTCTGCTTATTAATCCAACATTCATTCATGCCCTTACCAAGAGTATTTCAGAAAAATTGAATATAAGGTTTTATGTTTCGAATGAAGTATAATTTGAATTAAATCTTAGAATCTGTATTAAACCATTTTCGGAATCATAAAGATCTTTTGCTCAGGATTTTTGGTAGTTTCCATGGAAATAAAATAATGATATGTTTCCCCAAAACTATTGAGCTGGAGACAATTATTTCAGACCCAGGTGAACGCGGACAGCATTTTCGTCAATATCTCTGCTTTGAAAGAAATGTTAAAAATAGTTTTCTTTTCCTTTCTTTTTTTTTTGTAGTTTTCTTTTCTGTAGGTAAAATCTTGTTCCATCCAACTTTGTATCCTGTAGTCTAGGGTTTTGAAAGCGAGAAAGATCACCTTCTCATAGTAAAATAATCGTACCTATTTCCTTTCATGATATATATATATATATATATATATATATATATATATATATATATATATATATATATATATATATATATATATATATATAAAAGTGAACATAGAAGTTAACACTTAGAGGCGACAGTCTGTTTCATGCTACATGCAATCATCGGTGGCCCGACGATTGCATCTTGCATGAAACAGACTGTCGCCTCTAAGTGTTGACTTCTATGTTCACTTTTATAATTATACACGCTCTATCTCTGATATTGAACACTTTACCTCATAAATATAGCACATTCTAAGACTATATTTCTCCATATATATCATCGACTCTCCCGTCGAATTCGACGTATAAGGATCAAGCAGATCAGTTCCTAGAAACTGAGAGCCCGACACCGACACCGACACATGAGATTTGATTATAGTGGTGAAGGTTTCGTGCAGGACCATCCACACTTTTTGAAGGGACGAATAGAGAGACCTGGTGCACTGAGTGCCACAAGGTCCCCAAACGACCCTCCGCAGGTTTTGTATTCAGAGTTGTCCTTCTCCTAGACCAGTTGCCATCCAAGGCTATAGAACCTAGTCTGTCCTGCTATTTACCCATATATATATATATATATATATATATATATATATATATATATATATATATATATATATATATATATATATATATATGTCTATATTTCTGAGATGAGGTCTTATGTATATTATTTACATTATTCGGACTATTGTCCTCATCTTTGTCGCCATATTTATTACAACGTTTCGGACGTTTTACGCTCCGGCCTTCTTCAGGTGGTTGGAATGTTAGACATCCTGAATAACTTTCCAAAAAACAAGGATATGTAGAACTGGGTCGAGATTAGGGAGAAGAACTAAATTAACCAACTTAATGAATTCCACAAAATTTCTGATGAAAATAATGAAAATTTAAGGAGAGATGCTAACACTTGCTAACACGCACCGTGTCCATTATGAGAGTAAGTGACCAAGGCTCTTCACAGCATGCTATCTTTTGCAGCCCATAGAAATGCTTGTATTTTTATTAGCTCTCCCCCTCTTTGTTTTACAATCCATTTACACAAGCTCGTCAGGTAGGCTATTCGTTGTTTCTCTGTCCCTCTTACCTTCAAGAGTCTCTTATAGAAAAAATTTCCTAAGCCTTTTTTCTTCATTATATATCTCAGAAATTCCATCTACCTCCTTGTAATTCTGAATATCAGATCTCATCATTTTACAGCTTAAATGTCGATATGTAACCGTAAGTTCTATGCTAATAGTTTCTTCTATCGCACTCCTTGCTCGTGGAACTCTCTTCAGGCTTCTTGCTTCCCTGTCAACTTTGATTTTAAAACTTCATATGCAAAGCTAATCGTTTTTTTTTTTCATTATTGTTAATTTAATATCCTCTCACGTTACTAGATTTTTTTTTCTCTCATATTCTCTGTGACCACTTGAATCTTGTTAAGTTTATTGCCTTGCTCGGTGTGAATTTATTTTTTTTTAAAAGTGACTTTTTCTCCATTTTTTTTCTCTTGTTACAGAAAAAATGAAAAAGACGTAAAAATGACAGCCGTGCCCATACTTATGATAGAACAATTTGAACGCCATCAAAAAGATTCTTATACGAAGAAAATAGTAACAAAGGAGACAGGAAGACTACTCAGAAGAGTGCATTATTTGATTAGTTAAAAGATTGAAGATATCATTCTATGTTTAAGTGTTAATCACTAGTTTGTCTTATATTATGACTGTGTTGTAAACGTTTTAAATATCTCATTTTGTTTCCGAATCATTTCGCACAGAAGATAAAAGAAGAAAGACATATGAGTTCACTCGTCGGTAGAACTATATATCTGCCACTGCAAGTCTCTTCTTTCGCTGTAAGGAAATAGTGATTTTCTAAGCGTAGCTTAGATGTGGCCCAGAGCCGAGAGTATGGGGCACCCGGTGTGGATCGAGCTCACTACTCAGACGTAATTGTTCTCGCAAGACAAGCTTGCTAACCATTACACAGCCTCGAGGCGCCCTTTTTCTAAGCGTAGATTAGATTTGGCACAAGGCCGAAAGTATGAGGCACCCAGTGAGGCCGAAAGTATGAGGCACCCAGTGAGGATCTAACTCACTACTCAGTCGTAATTGTTCTAGCGAGACGATTACACCGGCTAGCGGTGCCCTTCTCTGTCAGGAAACAATTGAGCATTCACTGATGTCTCATGTTATTAAATAACTAAACAAAGAAAGAAGCAAATAATTACTACTTGACCTACATAAACCTGTTTAAAATACTTATTTACAAAGTTGGATTCTCAATCTAAATGACGGTGCACATTAATTTTAGCTACTTCTCTAATTTTAGCTAATCCTCTAAGCAAGAAGGGACTGAATGGGCAGGACTGTCATGTAAGACATAATGAATAAAGAAAAATCTTTAAAAAAATAAATTGCAGCGGGAAGTAAAAGAATAAATTACAAAAATAAAAATAGAAAACGGAATGAGCGAAAGACAAAATAAGAAGTGAAAACAAGTCGAGCATAGGGAATATTTTTTTTAGAAAAATGCTAAGATAAAAAGGGATATAAAATGAAATGCTAAGTGTGGCATTTGTGCAAGTAAGTCGCCGTAATCGGCGGCGTCAGACAGAAAGCAGACGTAGCGAAACAAATAGAGAATTATGATGGATTGGACCTAGTTAACTGTCATTTGCTTATATCCACAAAAAATGGGTCGTGTCAACCGCAAAGATCAAAACGGAGACATACGGTTAATTGCAGACGTATAGTAAAATAAGATGGCGGCATCAGCAACAAGTCGAGAGATAATACGAAGATTTTACAAGATTCATTCTATGGATTTCTTTTGTTTTTATCCGATTACTTTTTTTACATTTTTGTTTTGTTTTACCGTTAATTCTTGCTTTTTTTCTTTCCCCTTCATTTTGCCATTGTTTTTTCTTTCTTTTGTTTGATACATTATTATTATTATTATTATTATTATTATTATTATTATTATTATTATTTCCTTTGATATCTTGCGTTTACACATTTCTTTCCGGGTCCTGCCCAAGGACCTAAGGTTAGAAATAGCATCCACTGAAAAAATAAAAAATAAAAATAATTACATAGATAAAGCGCTTCGTAAAGTGTAGGCTGTACTTGTCCGAACAATTTTTTGTACCTCTTTGAGGCATGGACTTCCTGGGATCCCTTCAATCAGCCTACTGGAATCTTTTCCAACCAGTCCAAGGGCTCCAACTACAACAGGGATTGTTGATGTTCCCATGTGCCACATTTTTGAGATTTCTATTTCAAGGTCCTTGTATTTTGACAGCTTTTCGAATATCTTCAAAGATACATTGCAGTCTGCAGGGACTGCCATATCAATAAGGAAGCACTTATTTTGTTTGTGGTCTTTAATAACAATGTCTGGACGGTTGGCTTTGATTGTTCTGTCAGTGTATATTGTGTAGTAACATAGAATTGTAACAGGTCCTATCTCCGTAACGGGGTCAGGGTGGTGTTCGTACCAGTTTCTTTCAGTTTCCTTCCCATAGGAGTTGCAAATTTTCCAGTGCAGATATTGGCCCACTCTGTCATGCCGGGTTTTATATTCAGTGGGTGCCAATATCGTGCAACCTGATACAAGATGATCAATGGTTTCTGGATATTTATCACAGAATCTGCATCTTGGGCTAACACATTATTTTAGTATATGTGCTTGATAATTCATAGTTAACAGGCATTTGTCTTGTGCAGCAAGGATAAAAGCTTCAGTTTCAGCTTTCAACCCTGCATTACGTGGCCACTGATGGTTATTATTATTATTATTATTATTATTATTATTATTATTATTATTATTATTATTATTATTATTTCCTTTGATTTATGTTGTAGAAGGAAATAATAATAATAATATTACTAAACAAGATAAAGATAAATATTAACAAAATAAAGGATGTAATGGAGGTTGCTATGGAATAAATATTTATTCTCCCATAAGAATTTCCTGCGTTATGGGCATTATTGTATCCGTGACGTAAAAACACATTAATTCACGGAACAGAATGGCCGAAAGGAAAAAGAATGACAAACATTCTTTGTTCTCAGTGAGACTTTTATATTACTAAGATATATATATATAACTACATGTACACATATTAACAGGTGTCTTCCATGCGGTTAATAATATATCAAATATAACTTTACGGCAAAGCAAGGAGTAGCGAGAAACAAAAAGAAGGATCTTACATATAATATGGAGATACTCTTGTGTCTGGAGAAGACGTGTTTAGGACTCCAGATTCAAATGCCCTGGATTCATCTATGTCCCAGGCGAGGACATATTCTACGAACGTTAAAAAGCGAGTTTTGCGTTTCCGCAAATTGAAGACTGCGAGCCCCATTGGCTTGTAAGACAGTGGCTGGGGAGACATATTTAACCTCTAATCGGGCTATGAATGGAGACCGGGCTAAAAAAAGCAACCTTAATGTTTCGGTGCTCTAAAGCGAACTGAAATTGACTGGATTTCCTCGATGTATGGAGCGACATCATTAAGCGGCCGTCATGTTACTAATCTCCATCAAAGAGAGACTAGCGCCTTCTGTATCTCCACCAGGGGTTATTATTATTATTATTATTTATTTCATTCGATATCTGCCGTTTACACATTTCTTTCATCGATAAAGCCCTTCGTAAAGTGTGGGCTATACTTATCAGATTATTTTTTGTACCTCTTTGAGGCATGCGCTTCCAGGGATCCCGTCAATAAGTCTACTGGAATCTTTTCCAACCAATCCTAGGGCTCCAACTACATCAAGGATTGTTGATGTTCACATGTGCCACATTTTTGAGATTACTATTTCAAGGTCCTTGTATTTTGACAGCTTTTCAAATATCTTCAAAGATACATTACAGCCTGCAGAGACTGCCATATCAATAAGGAGTTTTTTTTTGTAGTCTTTAATAACAATGTCTGGGCGGTTGGCTTTGATTGTTCTGTCAGTGTGTATTGTGTAGTCCCATAGAATTGTAACAGGTCCTATCTCCGTAACCGGGTCTGGGTGGTGTTCGTACCAGTTTCTTTCAGTTTCATTCCCGTAGAAGTTGCAAATTTTCCAGTGCGGATATTCGCCCACTCTGTCATGCCGAGTTCTATATTCAGTGGGTGCCAATATCGTGCAACCTGATACAAGATAATCAATTGCTTCTGGATATTTATCACAGAATCTGCATCTTGGGCTAACACAGTATTTTAGTATATGTGCTTGACAATTCCGAGTTAACAAGCCTTGGTCCTGTGCAGCAAGGATAAAACATTAAGTTTCAGCTTTCAGCCTTGCACTAAGTAGCCACAATGGATACGGGTTTTGTCTACGTTAGCTTTTTTTTATGGGCTGTGTATTGGTAATGAAGCGGTTTATCTTGCCATTGTTTCTGTATCTGGTCAGTTGCATCTATCTTTGGTTTCTTTTTTAAGTATTTTGAAGCTTCAGCCGGTTTACCGTGCTGTACTTGTATTTCTGCTCCCATTTGAAACTCCATTTTGAATTTGTTGGTTTCCTTTATTACGGAGTAAAGACGGTTACTACTTTCATGTTCCTTGACACATACCATCATCCAGTCTTCTGTAGTTTCCAAGTATCTTTGGAGGCCAATTCTTGTAGTTTTTTAGGACAGTTCTAGTTGAACTAATCCTCTGCCTCTTTCGGATCTGGGCACATACAGGCGATCAACATCAGCTTTGGGATGATGCATGCAATAGCAAGTGAGGAGCTTTCTCGTTTTGGTGTCCATTCGCTTAATTTCACCTATGGTCCAGTCAAGGACATTAAAGCTGTATTGCACCACAATGACAGCCAAGGTGTTTATGGCTGATACTCTGTTTTTTTAGTTTAGCTCAGTGTTTAGTACCAGACGTACGTGCCTGTAGTACTCCCTTCTTACCTTCTCCTTCATTTGGGGGTGTTGTATGCCATCTCCTTCGCTAATTCCTAGGTACTCATAAGCTTCATCATGCTCCAGTACCCTAACCTTTGTGACAAAATCTAAATCTATTAAGGGTGCTTCTGTAATTCTACCTTTCTTGAATTAACTTTTGCACGTTTATCTAATCCGAAGTTCATACCTATGTCGTCACTGAAGTATTTTACAATATTGAGGGGCGCCCTTCAACTCATTGTCGTCTTTGGCAAATAGTTTGAGATCATCCATGTATAGTAGGTGATTGAATATATTCTTATTTATTTTGTAACCATAGCTACTGTTGTTCAGTTCATGTGTAAGGGGGATTAAGGCCAAACAAAACAGAAGGGGTGACAGGGAGTCTCCTTGAAAGATTCCACGTCGGATATTTAGTCGGTTGGATATGGTAGTGCCTCTGGTGTGACTAAGATTCCCATGCTGTGCTTAAGGAAATTTAATACCACAGGGGAGACTTTGTACATTTCCAAAGTCTTAAGGATCCAAGAATGTGGAACACTGTCAAAGGATTTAAGATAATCAATCCACGCTGCGCTGAGATTTCTAAGTCTTCTGCAATTTTCCAGGATCATTTTATTTATCAGTAGTTGATCTTTGCAGCCATATGAACCTTTCCTGCATCCCTTCTCTTCCAGCGAAAGATTATTATTATTATTATTATTATTATTATTATTATTATTATTATTATTGTCATTATTATTGTTATTATTATTGCTCATACCTTTTATTTATTTGTCATTCTTTTCTTACGTATATCGATATTAAGCTTAGCCTAATATGGAAAAAATAAAAAGGTAGATTATTTGAACAAAGATAATAGCATTAAGTCTGTATCACAATCTCTCAAATTCTTCCTGCTTATAAAGTATTTAGAAATCCAAGCTTTTAGCTATGCTCAAACGTCGATCTCTGGATAATTTAGAATATAATTAAGAGTCTCAACCACAAGACATGTTAGTTTTGACGATTTCTTTTCAATTACGAATTTGGGTATTTTTCTGTGTTTAACTTACTCTGGAAGTAAACAGCCTGCTTGCGGATAGAGAACGTCTTTAGTTACAAACAGACAGAAGATCAAGAGAAGAGTGCATTTTGTCACAGAATGTATTTAATCTATGCAAAGAGATTATCCAGATGCTGTAGTGTTAAAGACAAACTCAGAAAGGAACCTAAAATAATTCTTAGATATTGGAATGTAAGAAAAAAAAGGACCATTATTTCTAAGACAGAATGCAAGATATATGACTTAGATGGCCGTCAGAAAAAGAAACAGCCTAAAATACGTGATATGAATTGGGAACGTCAAAATCACTCAGGCATATAAAAAATTTAGCTATCTGGGTTGTGTAATAATATGATGTAGGAATCCGAAGGCGCTTAGGGATAGTGAAAACTTTCTTCCAGGAAAAAAAGGGAAAACTGTGAAAACATTGAAAAAAAAGGATTTATGAACAGTTATGTAGTATCTAATGTCTAGCAAGCCAGTGCATGTTGAACAATCTCCACATAGTTGAATATGACATGAAGAGACAATGATGTGGTTTTACCGACAAATGCTAAAAATACCATGTGGAGAATGTGTTGGTAACGAAATAGTCTTAAGGAAAATAGAACTACAGGCGCTTGATATTTAATATTAGAAAGAGACAGATGGACTTTATGGGACATTTAATGAGGCACGAGTGTTTAGAGATTTTAAAACCGGTTCTATTGAAAGCAAAATAATAAGGATAAACAAACAAGTAATCTGCTTAATGACTTGTGTGAAAGGATAGCCGAACAGTGAAAATAATTCTGGTAAAGGCTCAAAACAGAGGAAGACAAAGAGAGTTATGATTGCCGACGTACTGAACGGATATTGGCACATGATAGAGGACAAGAAATTATACATATATGCACATGGAGGTCAACACCCTGCGGCAACAGACTGTCTCACTGCGTTTAAGCATGAAACAGACTGTTGCCGTTGGGTGTTGACACCAGTGTTCACTTTTTACATACACTCTTTCCCAGATGTTGTGCACTTTAAGCCATAAATATAGCATACACTAGCAGCATGGCCCGCCGTTGCCCGTGCTTGATTAAAAAAATCGTACGACTCATACAGCAATCATTATCACTTAACTTAAAATATTTTTGCCCTTCCTTGCCTTTAAAGGAGTGCCCTTTCCCCTGGTGATGTTGCTACATGCCTTACTTCTTGCCTATCTCACACTGCAAATTTTTTCTAAGTTCTATACTAAACATTAAATCTGTTACGAAAAAAGAATTAACAAAATGAAAACAAAACGATCAGCTTTAAAAAAGGACTCGTAACGGGAAAAACCGAATGAAAAAAGTATGTTAACAGCAAATACTTTTTCACACCCAACCCAGTTCTGCGGAATCAGAATCAACGTTGACTTTAACCAAGCGAATGAGTAAAGTGCCATGCAGATTTAAATTTTTCCCACTTGTGACGAATATAGCTATCGATTATTTCTGCATGCTAGCATGCAAGTTAACATTCGTGTCAGCCAGCTGTTGGCTCTCACGCTAGCCAATGGAATCTTCCTGCCTATTCGTGGCAGTCAGCTATAGGCTCTCACTCTAGCCAGTAGAAAATGGCCGCAAACTACATGAAAACTGCCGTAGAAGCATGAAAAAGTCGATTATTTCCACTATCGATGGGAGTTGGGAAAGGCAATGTCGGTCTTAGCCTTCCCACTAACTTGGAGTATGTGCATGTAAATTTCGGTGCAAATCCGTTGAAAATTGGGGCCGTGCATTCGTTTCACAAACACACACATCCTGCCTTTTATAGATAGAGATTAAATCTATATTCTTATCACATATATAGGCTTATATATATATTTCATATTCTAATTATTATTATTAAGTGAGAGATCAGCAGGATAATAAAATGGCGCTGACTTACAAATATAGAAATTCATTATGACACACAGTCTTATACAAGACAAAATGCATCACAACTAAATATTCGTGATATATGCAGCGTGGTTTTGATAAAATCAGTGCATGTGTTTGCATGTGTGGCCCAGTTAAAAATGCTTGAAGATAAGCCAGTCTGCGCAAGACGGTATAGGATAGAAGGTGTCCGAAACCATCTAGATCTGATTCCTAAGACAATTTATAAAAACCATTCTCCAGATTTTAAAATAACCTTTTCAATACAAGTATACGCTTTCTTACTAATCCTGCAAATGAAAAGAGACGCACGGTATGCCAAGTTGCGAGATCGTCAAATGTTTCAGCATATTCGACACAGAATTGGCATTTGGAATCAACAGTATTTTACAATATGTTTGCTTAATAAATTCTAGTTATCAAGAATTGGCCTTGTGCAGCAATAATAAAACCTCAAGTTTCAGTTTTGATTCCCTGCATTACGCAACCACTTGCGGGTGTGTTCTTTGTTATTATCAGCTTGTTTGGCGCAAGTATGTTATTGGACATGAAGAAGTGTATCTTGCTATCGTCTCTGTATTTGATCCATTGCATTTGATTCTGCATCAAGTACTTTACAGTGAGCGGATTATAGCTTTTCTCATCCTTTTCTTCATACACTTGAAATTCACTTTTGAATTTTTTGGCTTCCTTTATCACGGATTAGATTTTCTTATGTTTTAAATGTTCTTTGACAAAGACTATTATCCAGTCTCAGTATTCTAACTAATTTCATTTATACTGCTGTGTAGATTTTTTCGATTCTTTCCAGGAATCCATCTCATCTAATCTCATTCAAAGCTCTTCAGAACTGTTCGTGTCCTGTTATTATTATTATTATTATTATTATTATTATTATTATTATTATTATTATTATTATTACAGCGCTTAGAGAAGATGTAAGAAAAAGAAATAACAGTGTTTAACATTGTTTAACAATATTTTGTCAGTGTTTCTGTCTTTAACTTATGTTTAAAAATGCATGCAAGTGCAATAATATAAAAAGCGGTTTATTGGTAATCAACGCGACAGAATATTGTCGCGTTGATTAACAATTCAACCATTTTCTAACAACAAGCGACGTCTGTACATCCTTGAATGTTATTTATAGTTTTATACTTGCATAAATTTTTAAACATAGGTTGAAGAAGACAGACATATTTTCGAAATATGGTTAAAAACTGTATGTCTTTTCTTTTGTTCTTAAATCGCAGTTGTCTATGTGTTTCTAAATACTGAAAGAGGTACGTCAATCAATTTGTTTATTATTATTATTATTATAATTGAATAAGAGCTCAGAACGCCAACAATGTGACGTTTGGTTACATATATACGAAGTGCAATATACCTATCATGACACTCTGTCTGATAAGATTACAGTAGGCGCATGCATCACAGACAAACGTACGTGATATGACGCCAGCTTTTGATGAACTCAGTGTATAGTAGGTAATGTAGTATGCTCAGATGGTCCCCTATTGAGGATGTTCTCAGATATCTAAATACGTCTACCAAGTCACCGTCACTGTCATATCCTTAATAAACTTCTCGGCACCTGGCCATGGTGCTCCACCACTACTCCCGAAATGCATATAGCGTCAGCTCCTAGGAGACATTTTCAACTGGTTAAGATAATGCAACTGACCAGTAAATCTAGTACTGAATGGGATATTTAGCATAGCCCATCTTTATTCACCATGTTAAAACCTGTTGATTTTATCATCTCCAATCAAATATTATGAGAAGATATGAGTCATGTCTTGTGTATACTCAGAACATTTATTATTATTATTGTCTTTATTTCCTTTGATTTCTGGCGTGTAGAAATTTATTTCTGGGTCCCGCCCAGAGACCTAAGGTCAGAAATGGCATCATGACACTCTCTACTGACAAAAAATATGTATATATTTCACATAGATAAAGCCCTTCGTAAAGTGTGGACTGTACTTGTGAGAACAATGTTTTGTATTTCTTTAAGGCATGGACTTCCAGGAATCCCTTCAATTAGTCTACTGGAATCTTTCCCAGTCAATCCAAGGACTCCAACTACAACAGGGATTGTTGATGTTCTCATGTGCCACATTTTTGAGATTTCGATTTCAAGGTCCTTGTATTTTGACAGTTTTTTTAATATCTTCAAAGATACATTGCAGTCTGCAGGGACTGCCATATCAATAAGGAGGCAGTTTTTTTTGTTTGTGGTCTTTAATAACAATGTCTGGGCGGTTGGTGTTGGTTGGTCTGTCAGTGTTTATTGTGTAGTCCCATAGAATTTTAACAGGTCCTACCTCCGTAACCGAGTCTGGGTGGTGTTCAAACCAGTTTCTTTCAGTTTCCTTCCTGTAGAAGTTGCAAATTTTCCATGCCGAGTTTTATACTTAGTGGGTGTCAATATCGTGCAACCTGATACAAGATGATCAATTGTTTCTGGATATTTATCACAGAATCTGCATTTTGGGCTAACACAATATTTTAGAAATTACTTATTGATTAACTGTTTGATGAAGTAGTAAATTAAAATTGGAGATTATCAGACACTATAGTTTTCTTCTCAATACTCTAACCATATCTAGATTTTCCTAGATTATATTTTCTTCAAAATTACTCAAAACCGTTCCCAGAGCTCTAAATACTTTTAATTTATCCCGTGACCTGCAACGTTGTAGGGGTACCATGTGCAATGCAGACACAGTAGTTTTGGTGCTTTTGGAGTAAGATAGCCTGAAGCAGCCTAATTTTCCTGCTATTTACCCATAGCTGGGGGTTAGAAGAAGAGGAAGCATACCTTTTACAAGGGTATTAGCACGTAAGTAGCTCGTCACCTTAATGTTCCATTCTTCTTTAGTGTTCTATCGATGTGCGATATTTATTCGGTTTTCGGCTTCTTCTAGTGTACTGCACGAACAGAAAAATCAACTTAAACTTTTTTCTTCTTTTTCAGGAAATCTAGATGTTGTTTCAGAACTGGATTCGGTGATCCGGTTTAATCTCCAACATTCTGTATTTCTTAATGTCTGGGACATATTTTTATACTTGATTCTATGGTTGAATTATAGTCGTTTGCACTGTTCTAAGTTGAAAAACATTCCCATCTACTCATGTCTGTTTTTATAATCACTCTGAGATAAAGTGTTGCTTTCCAACATTATGAGAATGAGTGTTTCTTTTCTTGATCTGAGGAGTCTACATTTGTAATTGTCAATTATTTTGGATGTCGTTGTTCAGCGATGCTGTTAGGAAAAACTTGGATTGTCCCTTTCGGACTCCATGATTATTATTAATATTATAATAAAGTTCTAATACAAGACTCAAGCGTAACTCATGGAAGAGGGTTACTGAATGAAGTGTGTGATAAAAGGAAGTAGAGTAGTAGTTAACGAGCGTGGTCAACAATATGAACAAGGCAAGCACGTTCAAACCCTCGGCTACGATGACTTGTGTCTTCGTACAAGTACAGCTATCGACGGTCTCAAGGGTTCCCTCTGCCCAATTTCACATTCAAAGATTGGTCAACTCGTGGTGTGGTTTTTCAAGAATTTTCCAAAGGTGTCGCTCGCTGAGGTCGACCTCTCCAGTCCGATACCCTTCCTTAGGAATCGATTACAGTGAGATTCGAACCTGTGTCTCACGGTCAGAATGCGAACGTTCTAACCACTCAGCCACGTTGACATTAATTCCAATGCAAATAGCATATATATTAATACGAAATAATGTTGGGTTGGTCTTCCTGTGTTCCTGTTTCGGGGACGAAAATAAAAAGTTATAGTATAGAGTGACCCAAAAAACGGGAGATTTTTAACAATCCAATAAAACCAAGAGTGATGGAAGAAAAAAATTTAATTCATAGTAATTGAAAACTTAAAACATGCCATTTAAGAAACAATGATGGAATTTTCTTTTTTTAAAATTACGTCCTGTAGATGGCCTCCTCCTGTACAAATGCATTCTTGAAATCTGCTGTTGAGACCCCTATTTCCTGATGCAACATCTCAGCTGGGATATTGTGAATTTCATTCTCGTTACTAAAATGGTGAAATGTTTACTTGCTCATGTCTGGCAAGAATTTCCCGTATTTTGGGGTCACCCTGTATATACAGAAAAGAAGAAGCCCCCAACAAGAGATGTTGCTTCCTTAAGTAGGTGATCCTCGCTTTATCATAATGGTCTCCCCTGGCCTAATTGGCAAAGGCGCCATTCAGCCAAAGGATTAGTTGCGCTGATGGAAAAGGGAATATATTTTTTCTTCAGTAGGGCTACTCGATCTAGGCTGTTTCATATTAATTTCAATTTTTAAAGAAAAAAAAACAGCGATGTCAACTCAAACACGCATACCCACTAACAATAAACGTTATACTACACACACACAAATAATATTTTATTTATGTGTTATTTTTATAGATACATTTAATTTAAAAGTAAATGCTCTGTAAATGCTTTTTTAATTGAAAAGTAAACTGGACTTTGCTAACCACACGCTTTTCTGTCGCTAAATGTTATAGGACGTCAGATGAAATGACGGTATCCGTATAAGACACAGGTTCGATTCCTGACGGCGAACGCCTATTATTTTTTTTACAAAATTTCTCGAACATACAGGGCGATAAATGCAATTAAAGACAGTTTAATTAAAAAAAATCAAAGCACTTAAACAAATTGTATCTAATAAAATAAAATTTAAACAGGAAATATATTAAATGTATGAATATATATATATATATATATATATATATATATGCAATTTTTTATATATATTATTTATGTATTCTATATGAGCGGTACTTATTGGAAAGCGCTCAACCAGGTATTGAACTCACACTCTTTGGGTCCTGTCATTTGATCTAACTCATGCCTTTATCCACTGTGCCATGTGTCCTTGAGGACATATATATATATATATATATATAGAAATAAAACCAGATGCACACCAGTGAATCAACGAATGAGATTATGTTTATGATTTTAATATTACTGTTTAAAATGAATTTATTTTCATCCCTAGGGAGGATTTTTGTTGATGTATCTAGGTGTGTGTCTTTACCTACAGATGCAACACTTCATAAACTACCACAGTAAACACAATACATACGGGGAGAGAATTAATTCTCAATCACATCAGCTTAAATTTTTTTTTAAAATTGATAATTTTTTATGAAAGCCGTACGCGCTCAAATGATATTGGACGGTGTATGGCCAAATTCTTCCCGAAACCTAGACAAATATCCTGAACCATAGGAAAATTAAATAAAAAATGATACAATGAAATGGTATATATATACCTATATATGGTACTATACTCTGTTTATTCTATAAGTCGATTGGTAGCATCTATTCTTGTTATCGAATGGTTGGCTGAAGGTCAGTGAAAATAAGCCTTGAAATATAAAAAAGAAAAATGAAAATGTACAAATACCTATAAAAAGTAACTAAATAAAACTAAGAAAATGTAAAAATCATTATTGAATGGTGATAGGTGATTAGCAATGCTTCGTCACTTCGACAAACATCCGGCTTATTTGGAACCACTGGGTACTGATCTTCGGCGCGCCATTTTTGGTCCCCTGGTGCGTGCGTAATGGATTTCGTTCCACGCCTGTCCGCATCTGTCAGCGGCAAAATGGCGCGAAATGTATTGGTAGCAAATCTGTTGAAATGTTTTTCTTCTTTTCTTGAAAAGTAATAGACAAATTTTGAAATGCATTCAAATTACATTGTTTATAATAGCAAAATAAGACCAAGATGATTATGAAGTTTATTTTTCTTTTCTGAAAGAACTATTTTGGTGGTTTTCATTAGATATAGTTTCTTCTTTTTTTTAAATTCTATAATAAAGAAAGCAAATAAGGTTGTCGCACTGTTTTAGACGAATGTTGCGTTTCAGCCTCAAATACACAGAATTTTAAGTTATTAAATAATGCCTCTCAAAAAGTAAATTATTAACATAGAATATTAACTTAATTTTTTATTGGTATGTCTCACTCTCTCTCTCTCTCTCTCTCACACTCTCTCTCTCTCTTCATATATATATATATATATATGTATATATATATATATATATATAGTGTAACCCGGATATAAGAGAGTTGTCGGGAACGGAGAAGTATCTTATATCCGGGTTTCTCTTATATCCGGGTTTGGTCTATTTTGTTTTATTAACACAGGCTCTAATTTGGGACCATAGCAAATCGCTCTTATATCCGGGTTTCTCTTATATCAGAGTCTCTTATATCCGGGTTACACTGTATAAATATATCAGTCATTTATGCGCCATATGCAATCCACGAAGCAGATTTTTTCTCGCGGTTACCATTTCTTTCTGCTGTTGACCAATTGCCATCCAGGGCTTTAGAACCCGGTCTGTTCTGGTATTTAACCATAGCGGGTGGGGAGAAGAAGAGGAATCATACCTTTCCCAAGGTTATTAGCACGTAAGTGAATGTAATGGATTCGACTGGCATTGGAACTCGGCTCGCCAACTCTTTATTGTTATCTCTCTATCTCTATCTCTCTCTATCTCTCTCTATATATATATATGTTTCTTTGTATACCTTAAATTAAAGTAATAACGAAAGGCATTTTTGTACTCTCTTCAAAGAATTATATATAGACATACGTGATTGACCATCATTTTTCAGTTATTATTCAAGTAGCTTCATAATTTAATCCGCTTCTAGCTATTCTTTTCACCATCATATGAATAGGATAAAAGAAATGAGTTACAGGGAAAATCAGCGCATAACCTACTTTATGAGCTGGTGTAAATAGTTTACAGAACAGCGGTTAGGAGATAGGAAAGCAAAATGAATAAGTTTATTAAGGGCTAAAAAGGACACGAATTTCGAGAGAGATATGATCAACATGTCCTGATGGAGCACAACAAAAACACGGCAAAATGCTCTTTTTCATTAAAAGAATTCTGTAAAAGAATGAAGATATTATAATACAAAAGATAAGATCTGGGTAATACGACATCCAGTAGAAAATATTTTTTCTGGTAATCTCTAACAATTTTTGCCTCGCCAGCAAAAATGAAAGTACTATAGTATTATACTTATGGAATTCTATGTACCTCCTCTAAATTGATTCAAAACATTTGAACAAAGCCAGCACGCTCAATCCTTCGGCCACGATGACTTGTGACTTCGTGCTATCACAGCTATCGACGGAGCCAAGGGTTCCATCTACCGAATTTCACTTTCAAGGCTTGCTCGTTGCAGAATTTACTCTATTTAAGTGCCATACATGTCCGAATCATTGGTTCAGTAGAAAGAATGTTCTCCCAATCCTATATATAAATATATATTTAGCTCTTGAAAATATATTTCAGTTGAGCACTGTTGAGTGATAAGCTAATAACAGCCACCTGCGTTAATGCAAAGCTCTTCATCACCATGATGAATAGAGCACTCCAGCTGATTGGCATTTGTTTACATTCGTAATCATTCCTTGAAATCGGAGCGGTCTCACGCTGATGAATGAAGATAGCTCAGTGGTAGAAGCTCTGACTGACGCCAAATCAGTTAGGTTTCGATCCTGGCAAAAACTCCATCACCATGGCTTAAAGTTTGTGTTTAGCCTGAAACAGAATTTCGCCTCAGGGTCTTGACTTCAATGTCCACTCGTACATTTGTATTTATTTTGGCACTATCCCGGATATTGTGCGTTTTAACCAAGAAACATAGAATACATTAAAACTTTATTTTAGCATACACACACATGCACCCATATACATACATAAGAATCCATTTCGGTTAAGGAAGATCTTTTGAAAGAGGTAGTGATAATTCGATTCACTTGATTACTTTTGTATATATATATATATATATATGTGTGTGTGTGTGTGTGTGTGTGTGTAGCATATCTTAAATCAATATTTTATTGCACTAACACACACACACACACACATATATATATATTTAAATAAATATTTAATTATAAAAGTTTCCTATTTGTTCAATACCCTATTCTATTCTCTCTCTCTCTCTGTATATATATATATATATACATATATATATATATATATATATATATATATATATATATATATATATATATATATATATATATATAAAGACAGAGAGAGAGAGAGATAGAGACAGAGAAAGATATATCCGTTTTGTATGTATGTATATATATATATATATATATATATATATATATATATATATATATATATATTTATTTTTTGAATTGGACATAGTCCAACAATTTATTTAAAGACATTTATATTATGTTTAACGTTCTTTTTATAGATACAAGTATTTAAGCAAATGCTCTGTTTTATAATAAACAGTATTAAATAACTGAATGTCCGAGAAATTTTCATATAAAATTTCTCGGACATTCAGGCCGGTAAATGTTATTTAATACTGTTATTTAATACTGTCATAATATATATATATATATATATATATATATATATATATATATATATATATATATATATATATATATATATATATATATATATATATACACACACACACACACACACATTATCCCTCCTCGATAGCACGGCTTGGAGTTTCATTCACAACGCATTCTTAAGGTAGAGACAGACCTTATACTCAGTCTATACTCAACACCTGAAGATTTCGTTGTGCATGAAACTCTGAGTTGCGATATCGGTTAGGTATGATATGTATATTCACTAACATACTTAATAGTTCAGTTTTATTGCATCGACCATTTTTTTTATTAACACCACCACTATATGTGCGATATATATATATATATATATATATATATAATAAATTAACTGATTCCTACACAGGAATTACCAATTTCCAAAAACTGAAGCATAAAACTTCAAATTTAATTATATAATTAAATTAAAAGCATTAGTTCTGTTTCATCTGCACTAATGTCTACCCTAATGCAGTTTGATATTGAAAATAATTATTAATCATTATCTAAAGTACTGTTCATTAATGCGTTGGACTTTGCTACCCAGTACACTGATATTACGGAATGA
>OZ038476.1:30167816-30177816 GCA_964036315.1 Acanthosepion esculentum
GAGAAACGCTGTGTATCTCATTTATTTATAGGTACTTAAAGGGGTAACCATTTAAGCGCCTATCAATATATATATATATATATATATATATATATATATATATATATATATATGTATATATATATATATATATATATATATATATATATATATATATATATATATATATAGGTAACTATACTCGTGTCGAAAAACCTTCGAACTCTTGATTTAACAATAGCCAAATCAATTTGACTAGGTTTGACTATATATATATATATATATATATATATATATATATATATATATATATATATATATATATATATAATTGAACATAGAAGTCAACACTTAGAGGCGACAGTCTGTTTCATGCTAGATGCATTCGTCAGTCCTAGATGCAATCGGCTGGTCTGAGGATTGCATCTAGCAATCTGTAGCCTCTAAGTGTTGACTTCTATGTTCACTTTTATATTTACACACTCTCTATCTCTGATATTGACCACTTTATCCCATAAATATAGCACACTATAAGACTATATTTCGTCATACATACATATATATATATATATATATATATATATATATATATATATATATATATATATATATATATATATATGTCGGTATGTGCATATTGCGAGGGCAAAAGCTTAACTCTTCATCGAAGAATTCGGTAATAAATTTACAAATTTAGACAATTTATTAAAAATTAACTCAAAATTAAATCACGAGAGAAAAAGAAAAATATTTCCAAATTAATTGACGTAGAAAGATTTTCCTGAGGATTTAGATCATTGAAGAGAGAGGAGTACGGGGAAAGAAAATGGAGAATCAAGGTGTCTGAACTATGTGCAGGGATAGGGGAGAGAAGTATAAGTGACAGCTAGTGAAATACATTGAAATTAAACCCAAATTTATATCCTCATAAATATAATAACAATCATCATCATATATGTAAAAAAGAGTGAAAAATAAATAATATAATACATAAAAATCTTCATGTATAATCCATCTTCATAATTATAAAATACAATATATATATATATATATATATATATATATATATATATATATATATATATATATATATGTATGTATATGTTTTTGTGTGTGTTTGTGTGTGGTATATGCATATAAAAGCATATACCCTTACACATATCCATACAAACACACAAGTAAACAGAAACTATGCATATACATACGCACATACACACAGAAATGTACATACACACACACACACACACACACACACACACATATATATATATATTTATACACATATATATATATATATGTACCCATATATATACATGTCAACACATGCATATAGGTGCCCACAAAATAAAATACACACACACACACACATATATATATATATATATATATATATATATATATATATATATACATATATATATATATACATATATATATACATATATATACATACATATATATACATACATATATATATATACATATATATACATACATATATATATACATACATATATATACATACATATATATACATACATATATATATATACATATATATACATACATATATATATACATACATATATATACATACATATATATACATACATATATATATATACATATATATACATACATATATATATATATATATATATATATATATATATATATATATATATATATATATATATATATATATATATATATATACAAACACATCCCGATTTGTGTTCTTGATCAAGATGGAAATTCTAAAAAACTTCAATATTGTCAAGTTTAATTTTTTCACCGTTTTTTAAACAGGGAAATATCGAGAAATACACAGTGATATTGATTAACGTGCAAAATCATGTAAATCCGTTCACTAGACCTACTTTAAATGATACCTTAAAGTAAATTAAATTAAATTATCCATATTATATTTATGACTGATGTCAACGGCTCATTTCATCAACGAACTGCATACTATACTTGATACCCAAAATACGACCCCATGGTTTAAGACAGCAACAAGCCGGAAGTAGTCTGATATTTTGCGTTGGGTTATAGATAGCAATGTGTGAATTCACGTTGTTATATAGATAACTGATCAGTGATAAATTCATTTTTGAAGGCATACATCTAAGTACCTTTCAAGAAACAGCTAATCGCTTTTAGAAAGAAAATAGTTTGCATGCATGAAAATGCTTTCTTACAGTGGAAATTCCAATGTGTTAAGAGTAGCAAAGATCGCAGAAAATTAGCCGAGAGTTGAAATCTAAATAGTTAGAGTAAATTGCTGAGTATGAATGAAACAGAAACAGATATAGAGAGATTGATGACGAGAAACATTTCGTGTTCTTTATCTATTGTGATAAAAAACTAGAATTAATTAGACGTAAATAAAATAAATTATTGGTTGAATAACGCTTAAAAAATCGTCCTTTACTAATCGATCGGTCGCCTTCCCTGTTCTGATGAATAAAAAAAGTGACAATTTTGAAAAAGCTCACAGGCCACACGGAGGTTGCACGAAACATCAGCCCGTATTTTGTGCAAGATAATAGATAATTTGTGCACAATAGAACAGGCTTACACAAAACAACATGAGTTTTTATGATTAAAACCCTATTTAACATGTTTAAAATACTGGTCTTCATGTTTAATTATAATGCTAGATCTGCTTATCAACACTGAAAAAACATTTGAGATATTTCGACATGAATTTCAGAAAGTTTATCAGAAATTGCTTGTTTTAATCCAGAAATCGTTTTAGCTTTGACCCTCTACAGAAGATCATTCCGTAGACCACACAAAAAAATATCTGGATGAGTTAGGTCCAGTGATTGTGATGGCCACTCAATTTATCCACGTGATCATATCAACCACGTCTCGAAATTAAGATTTAATCATTCTCGAAGGCGTAAGCCATAGATAATCTTAACTCATCTCATTTGTACAATAAAAGTTAATTAATAAAAAATGGCAAAGTTGCATTTTTTGCTTGCAGAAGCTTGCAAAAAATAAGGTTCGCTTACTTCATGCAACCGTCGGGACTACGCCGTGTTCACCGTGTCTGCTTTGCAAAATAGTCAATGTTTGGGTGGACCTTGAGGGGTTGACAAAATGCCTAATTTTTATGGATCCTCAGAATAGATTCAGCGATTGGTCGAGTAGGAAAAGTTCAGTTTTATGGAAGCATTACTCAACTAATGTTTTACTTTTTGTATCTAATTAATTCTTAAGACCAACGTAATGAAAACATAAAAATTAAATGAGTTTCAAAACAAGCCCCAGATATCCGACCGGCTCCTTCATTCAAAACCTCCCGATGTGTGTAATTTCACATTTATACTATGCAAAATTGTCATTAAAAATTAACTTTGGAATGCTATTCATAATTCTGTGAATTTATATGAATAGAGGCATACGAGAAAATCAATAGGTTTGGTTTAGTTTATTTTGTTTTACGGCATATCAACCTCAATGGGTTATTTAATACCGACAACGTTTTTAGGATAGATTCGTATGAATACAATATGTATTCTTTCGTTTAGATTGGTTTGGTTTATTTTGTTTTACGCCATATCAACCTCAATGGGTTATTTAATGCCGACAGCATTTTTTTTATTTCTGGTAATATTTTGTTTTGTCAAAAATCTGTTTCTGGTAATATTTTTCCTTCAAAATTGTATTGCTGGTAATAATTTTTTTCAAAAAAGTATTGCTGGTAATAGTTAACTATTTGTCCATACCTGGGACCCTAACAGGTGCTACCAGCCTGAGTCAGGGTGGACCTAAGAAACACCAGCAATTAAGAGGTGGTTCCACTCTCTTCAAAACCTTCTGATCAGAAGCCTTGCTGCTGGATGTAGTTTATCGTCTTATCCAGAATACGGATGTAGTTTAACGTCTTACCCATGACGGAAAATCAATAGGTGAACGAATTTTAAACATATACAGGGTGCTGACATTTTAGTGTGAGTCTGTGAGAATAAGAGCAACATAACGCAATTCATTCCGCCAGAATATTGGAAACGGCATGCTATAATGTTTGGCATTCGCAGAGAAGCTCTCACACGAACATTTTAAAGTGGTTGGATGTCAATCTGAGAACAGTGCAGAGGATGAGGAAAGTGTTGAATGAGTCTAATTGTGATTACGAAAGTACGGCAGATCGGAAAGGTCACTCTGATCGATTTGATAAGAAGAGAACACCCGAATTTGTCGGTGATGATATCAAGTGCCTTAAAGAGGTAATACTGCCATGGGTCAAGTGTGTGGCTACAGGAAGAACCTACGTGTAGCAAAAGGACCATGCCAAACAAACAGGAGAACCTAGTCATTGATGTCGGCCAATATCTGCGATCACATCACTCCTTACATATAGCCACCTCACTCCCCTGACTGCGACCCCATTGACAATTATGTGTGGGGTGCAGTTGAGCGAGGGACCAACAAAACTCCTTTTAGCCCCAAAGATGAACGAAAGGCAAAGATTATGGCAGCATTCACCAACTTAAATGTGGCGACCACCCAGAAGAGATGCAGGAGAATCCGAAGTCGTCTAGAGGCCGGGTTTGAAACCAATGACGATTTTCTTGAACAAATTTACTCTTTAGTATTTCAAGATATTGTTGTGCAAATTTCGTAAATATATCTGTTAAAATGAGATGTCAGTTGCATTTTCATTTTTGCGTCATTTAGAAGACAAATTAAACATCTTTCATTCCTATCTGCTCTCGCTCCAAATCTTCTGTAACCCCCTTGCCTTGATCGACCCTCCGTCTTTCTCTTTCTCCACATCCTCTCCTTTACCACTCCTATCTGCTCTTCCTCCATCCCTTCTGTAACCCCATGCGTGATAGTGGCCTCCAGCCTTGCTTGGGGTGATACGCTTAAAAAAACCAAAAAAAAAAAACCATGACACCCTGTTGTTTAATTTTTACATTAATATTTCCTTTATAACATTGTTGTTATTAAAATGATATATTATTTTCAGTTTTTCTTCAAAATATTCGTCTTTTTATACTCTGCGCGCAGTCTGTAATAATAATTTTAAACAATCTACAATTTTTCTTGGAATATCAGTAAAGTGTCTTAGAATTTCAGACTTGGATAATCCGGTAAAATATCTCGAACTGCTGCAACATTTGAAAATTGACATTGGATTATAGTCTGCTTCATAATTTATATAGAATAATGTGAAATGTTTTGCCCATTAACTGTTCCAATATTTTATTTAGTCCTTTCATGATTTATCCAAAGTGTGGAAACCTTAAAAGTGAATAATAATGTGAGACGAACTGCTTATACGTCTTCTCTAAAGAGGTAAGTATTCGAATTACAGCTCGAATTGCATCATGAGAATGACGTTTGAAAGGGAGTATACTGATGGATTTGTTGACGTAAATTTATTAGAGACCTCATAGCAAAAGTTTTAATGTTTATTGTATGACGCAATTTTCGAGAAATTAATTCCAGGCTTTATTTTAACTAGATTTCGTTTTTTTCTCATATGTAAATATTCAGGCATATAAGCATGTGTAAATTTGCGATAGCGTCTTTCATTATACATACATACATAGATACATACATACATACATATACACACACACACTCGTACACACTCACACACGCGCGACGCACACACATATACATATACATTATGCAGCCCTCACAGATAAAGAAATAATTTATTTCAGAAATAATCTGGTCCGCCATGATTTGGTGAAATGTTATATTTCTATCTATAAAAGGCAGGATGTGTGTGTGTGTGTGTGTGTGTGTGTGTGTGTGTGTGTGTGTGTGTGTGTGTGTGTGTGTGCGTAACGAATGCACGGCCGCAATTTTCGACAGATTTGCACTAAAATCTACATGTACATGCTCCATGTTGGCGAGACCGACGTTGCATTTCCTAACTTCCATCGATAGTGGAAATAATCGAGTTTTTCCCCCTTCTACGGCAGTTTTTATGTAGTTTGCTACCATTTTCTACTGGCCAGAGTGAGAGCCTATAGCTGGCTGCCACGAATAGGTAGAAGATTCTATTGGCCAGCGTGAGAGCTAACAGCTGACTGACACGAATGTTAACTAGCATGCTAGCATGCAAAATAATCGATAGCTGCATTCGTCAAAATTTTTAATCTGCATGGCACTTTACACCAATTGGCTCATTCGCTTGCTTAAACTCAACGTTGATTCTGATTGCGCAGAACTGGGTTAGGTGTGAAAAAATATTTGTTGTTAACCTTTTTTTTTTATTCGTTTTTTTCCAGTTATGCGTCCTTTTTTAAAGCTGATCGTTTTGTGTTCATTTTGTTTAGTTCTTTTTTCGTAACAGATTTAATGTTTAGTATAGAGCTTAGAAAAATTCGCAGTATGAAGTAAGGCATGTAGCAACATCACCAGGGGAAAGGACACTCCTTTAAAGGCAAGGAATGGCAAAAATATTTCAAGTCAAGTGATAGCGAATGCTGTATGAGTCGTACGATTTTTGAATCAAGCACGGGCAATGCCGGGCCATGCTGCTAGTATATATATATATATATATATATATATATATATATATATATATATATATATATATATAGAGAGAGAGAGAGAGAGAGAGAGAGAGAGACAGACAGACAGACAGACAGACAGACAGACAGACAGACAGAGACAGAGACAGAGACAAAGACAGAGAGAAAGGGTGTGTCAAAGAGACTTTTACAAATATTCGGGGCGGATTGTTCACACCAAAACAAGAACAAAAGTTCATATAAGCATATATCCGCAAATACTTCGTTTTTGAGTTATTAAGTTTAAAGAAAGATTACAGTAGATGACGGTGTGTTGTCATGTAGACTAGGTTACATTGGTCATTCGTGTACATTTGTGGCACGTCTGACTTCAACGTTAAACGTCTGTAGTAGTGAGTTAACTGACAACTGTTCTGTTTAACGATGGCAGAATATTCATATTGTGAGAAGGCAGATATGGGATTTTACATACAGCCGTGCAAATGGTAATGGACGCGTGGCTGCACAGCTGCATCAGATTGTGTTTCTGGACCGAAGATAACCGAGTCATCCAACCTTTGCTGCTGTTTATCGTAGCGGGGCTGAGACAGAATCTGTGCAATCACAAACTATAAATCGAGGAAGACAGAACACATTCTACCGGATGATGGAAACGATCCAGGTATCAGCACACTTCAAGTGGCTCTAGCATGTCGCACATTTCATAGTTCCGCACGGAGGGTACTCCAATAACAGCTGCTGTAACCGTATCATTTGCAACGTGTACAGGATCGGTCGCCCTCTGACCATTCACCACAGAAGAACTTTTGCCTATGGTGTATTGCACAAACTACCAAACATTTGTCTGTCGCTTCAGTCTCGGTCACGGATGAGGCAATATTTGGAAGAGGTGGAATAATAAGTTTACACAAACAATGTTTTGGGGCAGATCGGAATCCCCATGATACAATACAGGCTCGATACAAGCATCTGTTTACGAGTAACGTGTGTGCTGGAATTGTAGGCGACTATCTTGTAGGTTGATATGCTCGCCCAGCACTTCTTACAGAAGCTATTAAAGGGATATTATTTATCCATGGCTTGCACGTTAATCCGATATCAATTCTTTGGATTTATTTGTGGGGCTGCCTAAAAAAATTACTTCATGCAGCAGACATTAATAATACAGAGACGCTTCATCAACGTGTCATAGGAGTCTGTGAAAACCATGCGACTGCGTGTGGGGGTATTTGAAAGGGTCCGCCAGTCAATGATCCGACGGGTGCATGCGCGTGTAGAAGCAAGAGGAGGACATTTTCAAAATTTGTTATGACATGCTGACTTACGCTACAACAATGACCATATGATCATATGTTTATATGGACATTTTACCTTCATTTGGTGCCAGGAACATGAGCCAATGTTTGTTAATGTATTTTTGGATTGTCTCTTGGGTTACACATTTAACAGCGTCTATAGTACAATTTAAGCAAAGATGAATTATTTGCCGACATATGTTTATATGTACTTTTGTGCTTATTTTGGTGTAAGGGACCAACAACTAAAGTTTGCAAAAGCGCTTTTGATACACACACACACACACAAACACACACACACACACACACACACACACACACACACACACACACGATATATATATATATATATATATATATATATATATATATATATATATAATCTGGAGGAAACAACTGAAAAGTTGCAAATTAAAAAAAAATTGAATGTTTTTTTGTCAAAGTATTTATTCATATTTTTTATATATATATATATATTTGATATTTCAGATCTGCCCCGATCTTTCATCAGATATAAATGTATTCAGAAGTTTGTCTACAAGTAGCGTCCGTCGCGAGACGCGGACGTCACGTGACATTTCACAATAACTATATGAAAGTATAAGTGGATTCTCATGCTATATATATATATATATATATATATATATATATATATATATATATATATAATCTGCTGTTTACTGGGGCAAGAAATCGCTGGTTAACTTTACTGTCTCAAAAAGAAAACTGCCTTCAGAGAACCCTGCCAGCTTCCCATTAGAATGTCTGATGCTCAAATCCACGAGAGCACCTCACACTGTCCGCTGACCTGAGATGGAAGAAATACATTGAAACAATAGCCTCATCTACCGCAAGCAAAGTTGGTTCTCTATTTCGCGCCCAAAATGTTTTTTCTTTCCCGAGTCTTTCAAGCCTATAAATCAACCATTTGCCTTTGCCCGGAATAATGCTGCCATATTTCGTCTGGAGTTCCAGCTGTTCGTCTTTAACAAAATCCAGAGACGGATATGCAATGTGATTGGCCCTGAGCTAGATATTTTCCGTCCGATTTTTTGTTTTGATTTTTTATAGTCTAATTTTTTGGTCATAATAGTTTGGTAATTTGTTTATTATTTACTTTATTTATTGATTTTGTCCCTTATTTTTTATTCTATTTCGTCTATTCTAACAGGTGTGATTTGGTAATTTGTTTGGGTTAATTTATTTTGCTTATTTTATTGTCATTTTGTCTGTTTATGTATTTATTTCCTTTTTCCGTTTTCGATTTTTAATTTACGTAGTAAAAAATTGTTTTCATGTCTGCATTTTGAGATTAGCTCGGATCTTTTATTTAATAATTTATTTTGGTCTGGGAAGGTAATGATAGCTATTTTTTCCTCCAAGCAAAGTTTGCAAGTTTTTGATAGCTTGTTGTAGGCTGATGATTTTTTCCTTATTTTATATTTTTGGTGTGGTGTGCATTTTGTTTTTTATTTCCCAGATATACTTAGAAAGCATTGTGCTGTTCGCATATTTACTGTTTGTGAAAGATGTTTTGTGTACATAATTTCTTTGTTTCCAGGGGCCTTCAGTTACAACTATGTATACATTTTCTTCATTATCTGGTGATTTTATCGTGGCTTGGTACATAATTGAAATAGAAGATCAAGTAAAAATACAACTTAAATGAAAAATAAAATTTAAATTGTATTTTCCCACTTACTACAATAGTTTGATTCAAATGGACTCAGCGGGAAAATGTACAACACACACACACACACACACACACACACACACACACACACATACACACAAACACAAACACACACACACACACACACACACACACATATATATATATATATATATATATATATATATATATATATATATATATATATATATATATTAATATGATCTTGCCATAAAAAATAACGGCTATTGTTAGGGAGTTTAATCCTGAGATGCAATGAAATTAAACTAGTTAATCAATAAATTGCTAAATAGAGGCCAATATACCGCTTCGTTAACTTTATATTTTGTAGAGGTTCAATTGTGTCTTGGTTGCTTTGTTTACTCCTGGTATGATATACATCAGTTTTTGTGCAGTACGTTTTCATCTTAAAAATTTTATGTGCATAACAGTGAAATGGAAATATCTCTCGGAGGAAAAAATGAGCAACAGAACAACACAGACAATGCTGACATAGTCAGTTTCAAGACAAACCTGATGCAAGA
>OZ038476.1:30180316-30215316 GCA_964036315.1 Acanthosepion esculentum
AAACGATTTCATTTCTCTTTTCGATTTGTTCCTGTTTTCTGAAAGTGTATCTTTGCCAAGATTTGCGAAAAGGTCAGCAGAACTGGGTAGCAGAATTAAACCGACGAGGAATACAGAAATAAGATTGGATAAAAGTAAAAATGTCATTTACGAAAATAGAAAGTCACGCGAAGTGCTTGGTTATTCTTAAAATGGTATAATTCATAAAATGTTACTTGTATTTACTATAGAAAATTGATATTTTTTATAGACCAGATTTTATTTCATTAACATTTTCTATGACAAACGAAATTCCCATTATTATTACAAGATTAGGAATATGGAATGAAAAACTTAGGTTCGGTACTTATTTGTTAAACCGGCTAATTTGTGTGTAGCTTCTCAATCAATAAGTTACCCTTTATAACCTAACTCATTATAACTAGATATAGATGTTTTATCATATTTTGTTTTCGAGGAACTTTTACTGATATAATTTTATAGAATTCTGATGTTAGGGGTGGTAACTGCCGTATAGAAGGGACCATCAAAACAGCAGAGATTTCAAATACCTCTGTTCCAGAAACAGTTCCACCTTCAATCATTTTAAGCAGAGAAAGTCTTCGGCAAGTTTTAGTGACTGGCGAAAATATATCTATCATGAACCATTCAATATTGAAACTCCAACTATTTGCTTCCCTTGTTCGATCCATATTTTTCTACAGCGCGGAATCTTGGGCAATTACTAAACCACCTGTGAAGCTACTAATCTCGTTTGGAACCACTTGGTATGGATATATGATGAGTACTAATAGGACCGATCACTTCAGAACAAGGATATCCTGCGACGGGTCACCGACAAGCGTTGATTGATAACTCCGCGCATTAGGATACAGATTACGTGTAACCAAAAACACTGTATCAAAATTCGCTCTCTACCAACCAGAGCATGGCAAACACAGATGGGACCCTCATGAATGATTTAGGTAAAACTCATAGAATACTTCACACAGGTAACAGCTGCAGAAATAGAGACATTTGTCTCTGACAGAGAAGAATGGTGAGGAAAGGTGGCCACACAGATTCACATATATTTGATTACAGAACATCATTATGATCCAGCTTTAAGATATTTTTTAGGCTTTTTATTATTTTATGTTAATTTTCATCTAAAATAATGTTTCCGGTTTTGATTCGACGCTTCCGTTGTGTTATATGATTTTTTTTGATTTTTTTAAGAATTTCACCCCAAGCAAGACGGGAAGCCACTAGCACGCAAGGGGTTACAGAGAGTTGGAGTGAGAGCAAAGAAGCGTGATAGAGGAAAGGATGAAGAGAAGGATAGGGAATAGATCAAGGCATCTGGAGACGTCGATTGACATTACATTTGAACAGTTGGAGATTATAGCTATCAGGGAAACAAGAAATGGTGAGTGAATTCCACAGGCGAAAAGTGCGAGGGATGAAGATATTGGAGTAGAAGTGACGGCTACATTTAACACTTTCGACAGTGAAAGGGCGAGAGAGTGATGCAAGCCTAGTTGAATGTAGTGGGGAATGAAAAGAAACAGGTGATGATTCGTCATAAGAGGAATACATTATTTTCCCAACTCTATTCTCGTTTCTTTCGGTAAATATACAATAAGAGAACGAAATTTACCCTATAACGAAATGACAATTGAAGCTACTGCCCTGTCATGCCAAAATGTCATTGGCTCAGTATAATATTGTGTAGCACTTCAGACTCCCATTGCAACAATTAACTTAATTCGTTATTAGTTTGACATGATAAACGCTCTTCTGAATGGCGATACGTTACTTCTTATTCTGAATTTTCGTAATGGCTATATTTTATCGCCGTCAATAGTAATATCCTAAATCTTTCTTGTATAAAAGAACAATTATTTAATCGTTGACTGTTCTTTCTGTATCTGTCTATGTTTTTGAGATGAAGTATTATGTACACTATTTACATTATTCGGACTATTGTACTCATCTTTGTTGCCATATTTATCACAACGTTTCGGCCGTTTTATCCTCTGATTAATCTCATTTCTCGGCAAGTAAACACAAGTTTTCACGTCTCATTTGATTTTGTAAGATTATTTGGTAAAATATTCAGCTAAGTGTTTATACAATATTTACATTATTCGGACTATCGTCCTCTACTTTGTTGCCATATTAATCACAACGTTCCGCCGTTGTACGCTTCGGCCTTCTTCAGGTGATTGGAATGTCGAACTGAACCCTTTATTTCTCTCACTGGGGTAGACTGTTCTAGTTCCACGTGCCATGTCTAATTCATGGCAGTTATCAGTTATCTCTTGTTAATTCTCCTCTTGTTAATTCTCCTCTTCTTTTGGTGCTGTCACTGGATCTAACTAACGGTTTATCCACTGCCCCATGTGTCTTTGAGGACACATGACACAATGGATAAAGTAAATAGTGTTCTTTCTTTCGAATGTAAATTCATTTTTCTACGTTGTTAATTTTCCATTAAGTATTATAAACAACTAATTATAATTGACTGGTTACACAGACCGTATAGTGATGTGAAAACGTTATCTAGCAGATGTCCATAGAGATAAATGTACTGAGAATCCCACTAGTATCGTAAATTTCCACACTAATAACAAACTAAATACTACAGATTTTTAAGGTATATATACAGTGGGGGAAAGAAATATTCGTACACATACAAATTTTGAATTTATTGCATTTACAACTAATGAAAAAACATACTTTTCATATAATTAGCTGTACACAGATGCATAATAACTAAATATGCATAGAAAAGAGAACAAAATAGATTTAATCAAAATAAATTCCATTTATCCATTTTAATGGGTGAAAAATGTATTCCCGACCAAAACTATCAGGAATTCGGGCTGAAATTCATGGTTCACGGCGTTCTTGGATCTCCCTCATTCAACTTCTACTCCGTCGTGCTTGAAGTCACAGACCCCTTCACATATTTGTGCTCTAGCATCGCTAACAACCAGTGACGTGTAGAAGCTTTATAATGTTTGGTGATGCCCAGGGACAACTTCTTGATTCAAGACTTAAGTAGGGGTGCGGGCAATAAGGCCTAGTAACGTGAAGAAGGAAGACATTTTAAATACGTAAAAAAGATGAAACACGAAACAAATACTATATTCAAATTAAATTACATTTTTATTTCACTCCCTATATGAATGCACTCTCTGCCTCCTTTTGCACGCTACAGCCAACAACCTGTCGCTTGATCTGGAAAATGCAAAACCACATTCGCAAAGCAGTAGTGGCCAACTTTAACAACAGAGTATGGGACAAAACCTTTCAAGACATGTGTCCTGAGTAACATTATTTACGGTAGGGAAAAATGAACGACATGCGCTAGGCAAGTCAACAGCCTGAAGAACTTCCATCACCTAAAAACTATTCTGGCAATCACAGAAGTTGGTAGAGTTGCTGCGCCTGAGCACGCAAACGCTTGGTTGATGCTTCTCCACATCTGTCAACTTTGTCTTCGATGGCTGGGTCACGAACATCGATTCAATGATGGCCCCATACCAAAAGAAATTTATGTACTGTGAGTTGGGCATAACACGTTGCCCTGTAGTATCTTGCAAAGACTTAAGCAAGAGAGAACTGAAACGCACAAGCAAAACCCGTGTAACTGAAGAGAGCAGACAACTCTAGTATCTTGAGACGAGGAGTCAATGAGTTTTTTGTTTTTTTAATGTTCGCCTATATAAGACCCAATGCTCACTTAAGGCAGAAGCTTACTGAAGTAAGTTATTTGTGCGAGTAAGAGGAACAACCTATGAGGATACATATGAAATATAACGGTTAACTTGAAGAGGTTACGATTGTAGAGACAACGGAAGCATCTTTCTAGTATTCTGATCCACAAAGCAACAGGTCTTGGGAAGAAGCTATCCGAGATAAACTTACTCTTTACTAAAGAAATAAGAAAGGAATCAAGATACGCATGTCTTGTCTTCGCTGCGAGGGTTAATGCTAAATGAACTAAATAATATAGCTCGTCTGAACATTTTCCATTGAGTAGCGTAAGCCATTCAACGTTTCGTCTGTGGCAAAGAAGTTGTAGAACGGAAAACAATTCACCAGCCTTATGGCAACGTAGACGCTTTTGGACTCTATAAACACTGGAAAGTGAACACTCGGTACTTCCCCCCTAGATATGACTACATGTAAAGTATAGGAAAACGGGAGGAGTCAATTAATTTCTGGAGGGGTAAAGGGAACCGAGCATTTTTCCAGTATCTTCAGTGATAGATCCTATACACGAGTCCCAATATCTTTCGCGGTGGATGACGACTATAAATAAATAGATAGATAAAGCAAAGGGAGCTGTCTTAGACTTTTGTTCCACATTGCAGCTTCGTCTGCCACACATGAAGAACAATCTGCCATGCCAAGATCGACATTCAAAGGCACTCCGGACGCGGCTCGCAAAAAAGGGAGCTACGATTATTTTGTGTCATAAACGAATGTCTACTCTTATTATAATACAGAGTGTGTGCTTCGGTCGAAAAAATGTTTCAGCACATCCTCATATTCCTTCCGGGGTTTGCATCTGATGATCTAACCTTGCAGATTAATGATTAAAAGTGCTTTCAAACGAAAAAAGAATTAAATCTTAAGAAAGACGGTTCTTCATTCGACTATATAAAATGGCGCTAAAAGATATCAAATAATGAGCGTTACAAATTAAAAAAAATATCACTTGAACATTTCTAATAAACAACGAAGAAAAGGTAGCAAATGTATTTAGAAAAGAAAATACTGTTATGATTAATGTTACATTTTTTACTAACAAAATATAATGTTTGTTAGAAAATTATCAGGATTCTTTAATCGGTTCACTCCAAAGCAAAGCATTAAAGCCTTTAGGAAGCAAGAGGTTACTGAGTGCTAGAGAATATGAGAAAAACTACAAGAGGACAATAAAAGAGCAAGAATTAAGAAGACAGGAGGTAACGATTAAGATTACATTTAATTTTCTGAAGAAAAAATGTGACTGGAAAGCAAGAAACCGTAAGAGATCTCTACAAGCGAGAAGTGCGACGGAAGAAACTAAACTAATAACATAGAACTTAAGGTAACATCTAACAATTTCAACTGTAAAATGATGGGACCTTACCGCCAATCTAGTATTGGGCTTCATAAGATCTAGGTACCATTGCGAACAGTTGATCAGAATAATTATTATGAAAATATTTATAGAATAGACACAGTGAAGCTACGTTACGGCGGCGAGAAAGGGACCAATAACATTGCATATTCGCCTTTCGATTTTATCAAGAATCTCTAAATTTCTAGCAGGAGTACGAAACCAGATGTGATAAAAATGTTCAAAGCAAGGACGAACGATAGAATTATAAATATGTAAGATGGCGAGATAAATTGTCGAGCACAACATAGTGAACCAACCTGCAAACTTAGCAATTACTAAAATGAATAATAACTAGATTTGCCTAATTTCTTTAAAATTGTATTAAAAACATTTAATAAATTACATTTGATAGTAATACTAATGTCGAATATTCCCTGCATTGAAACTATTCATTTCATTACGACCATTAGCATTTACTATACAATCCCTACTTTTTGATATAGTGTCGAAAATAGTAATGTTGCCTGAAATGGTATGTACTGAATTCAAATTTCAAATAAAAAACTCGAATGTTTCAATCAACACCAGTAAGTTTGTAATCAGAGAAAGGAATAATTACACTATTGACTTTTGAGGTAATTTCAGTGCAAATTTTGTAAGAGGAATAAAAGAGACCAGATGTGAATTAACATCTCAGATTTATATAGGAGAATTAGATATACACTCTTTCAAAAGAGAACTTAAAGGTATCTGGGGAAAAAACGTTTTATGGTTGCTGACAAAGGCAATACCGTTAATGATGTAACCGACATAAACAAATATTATATCGGAAGAGTTCCATGAATTGTAGCCCAAGAGAGGAAATATTCAAAGAATATCAGAAAGATTATTAGCAAATAAGTTTGATTATTATATGATAGTTAAATATTATTTCATATTCTTCGTTTTGTGGAATAGCGAACATAACATAGCAGATATGAAAAGATAATTGACAGCCGAAACTAAAGAACTTAAAGCAAGAGAAAGATGGGAATCGCAATAACTATGTATTAAACAAAGTAGACAATTAAACTGATAAAAAGGTGGAATCATGAAACAGAAGCGACTGATAAAAGCTAGAGACAGAAATTTTAAAAAAATAGAATTAATAATAATGGCAATGATAATACTAATCCTTTCCTTAAACATGGATATTCGACATTTATTGTCGGTTGAAATTTATAAAATATGTCTCGTCAAACAATTTTCAGAAAAATAGGTTTCTCATGTCCACTAGCTGCTATCGCCCTTTCCGTTACTGATGGGAGTTTTCTTCCTAACCTTTTGTTCGAATTAGTCTTTAATAAAGAAAATGCGCCTCTCGGAAACACAGGCCAGTGGACAATTATACCGCTCGGGAACAGTGATGTCTACTCAAAGACCTGTATATACTAATAATACTAGAAAGTAATAATAATATAATTTTTTTATTCCATGACCGGTACAGCAGCCACAGTATAAATGGTGTTTCTTTGAAAAGATAGCCTGACCGAGCCCAACACTCTCCAGGCCGGTTTTCAATTAAGTTGTTCGTTCTCTAGACCGGTTGACAGCCAAGGCTATAGAACGTGGTCTGTCCTGCCATAGTTGGGGGAGTAGAAGAGAATTCATACCTTTCACAAGGATACTATCACGTCAGTGAATGAAGTGAATCCGACTGGATTATAACGTATTATAAATAAAATCAAATAATTCGTTAAACATTTATACATGCGCATGTTTTTTTGTATATATATATATATATATATATATAAATATATATATATATGTATATATATATATATATATATATATATATATATATATATATATATATATATATATGGGATTGTGTGTATGTGTGTGTGTAGTATCTGTGCACCTATTCTTAAACAGTGTATGCTACAATATATATGAATTGCGTAGACATAAAAGAAATCCGTCTATCAATGTCATATACAATATTTTCTCCTCTCGCAGTAAATGGTTTTGTTCTATCCGGGAGCTCCCCACTGCCTTGACTACCTACTGAGACTTAAGCTCAATCCAGATATCAATTTGTACATACTCTTGGAAAAATGGATACCAAATCTGAAGGTATATTGGGATAGCCAAAGATGCCTTTCAAAAGCTAAGCAGTGTACTAAGAAGTAGTAAAACTTCAATAGAAACAAGGAAATGAGTACTGTTACATGATATCTGTCCTCCTGTATGGCAGTCAGTACTGGACAACCTCCTCAAAGATAAAAAAAGAGATTTAAACTAACAGTAATTTGCTTTTACAGAAGGAGGCTGAGAATACGGTGGACGGAACATATGAGCAACGACCAATTTTTAGAGAAAATAGAAACAAAAAAGAGAACTGATACATAACACCGGGAAAAGAGAGTTGAGGTTTGTAGGGTGCGTCCTGAGGAAAATACGGTGCCCACAGGACACATTGAAGGCAAGAGAGACAGAGGAAAACAACTCAAAACCTACCTAGTGAGCTTGAGTAAATGGAGGGCGGAACAGGGTTTAGGAGAACTAACAGAAAGACCGAATTTATTATGCAAGGGACAGGAAGTTGTGTAGACCCATGATCGTCTAAGTCTTGAGGGGAAACAAACGTTATTAACACATCTTGCTATCTTCTAACATTTTGCAAGAGCCAGACCAAACCGAAAATGGAGTGCTGTTGCCTTATATGGGCAAGAATTGCACGGTTTTCCCGTTCCAATCGCCAGAAGCCTCTCCGCGCAATTGTGTGTGATGAATTATTTTCCATCATATAACCTATTTCCCACAAACGAAGTTGCTCTATCGCCATTTCCATAGAAATCGTTCAAACGCACTACATTCCTTAGTTTTACCAATCCTAACCATTATGGTTAAGACTTGTCATGCCACAGACAGTGTAGGGAGCTAAACCTATTGACTCCGTATTCCACTGGCGCGATATAAGATCCACTCGAGCGGCATCTTCCCAGAAAACTCTGGATCTGACCCCCAAGATTATAATTCCTTGATCACTACAATCTTAACCTGTTCAAGTCTAGGATTAACGTTATCTTCCTCACATATCCCCATAAACTGTGCCTCTTATTCCGTATCCTTCTCTTGGGCCTTGTATAGGGTGAACATTATTATAAAAAAACGGTTCCATCTTAAAGGATATATTTGAAAATTCACTCCAAATCTACAACAATCGATAGTTATTTTCTGAGCGTATATTGGGGACACCTAGTGAGGATTGAACTTAACTTTTCAGTTGTAATTGATTTAGCGACACAAAGTTGCTAACCATTACACCACGTTGAAGTGCCCAATTTACAGCAACCTATGATTACAAACAATTTAATGTTCTTCAAAATCCATGTTGAAAAGTTTTCCTAGCAGAAAAAATACCGATACTGATTTAAAGTGTTTTTTAATCGGTTTCACCCTATGCAAGTCAGAAAGGTTACTAAGATGCATGGGGTTACAGCGTATGGAAGAATTAGGAACAGAAACATTAATAGTACGCAGGGAGAGGAAATGAGTAACCAGGAAGACAGTAGATAGCGATTGACATTGCATTTAAATTTTTGCAGATTAAAGTTGGCCGGAAAGCATGGAGTCGGAAAGGAGTTCGACAAGCGAGAAGTGCGAGAAAAGAAACTGTTAACATAGAACTTTCGGTTATATCTAGCCAGCTCAACTGTAAATTAATGAGATCTCGACGCCAGTCTAGTACTCCACTTAAATAAAAAAAAGTCTAGGTGTCATAGCGAAGAGGTCCTCTGAACAATTACCATGAAAGTATTTATTGAAAACACACAGAGAGACAAGATTACGGCGGTTGGAATGTGACTGAAGCCAAGTCACCAGAATTTAATTTAAATTTAATGAAAACTTCTCCTCAGATATTTTCATGATTTTATTTATATTTTTCTGATTTGAACTTATATATTTAACAAGTTTTATGAACTTGAAACATGGTTTAGCTTGGTTTGGTTTATTTTGTTTTACGACATATCAACTTGAATTAGTTATTTAATGCCGATAAGATTTCTAGGATAAGTTCGTATGAAGAGAATATGTATTCTTTGTAATAAATTAGTTTGTAGATCAGGTTACATTGACGTATTTTTGTAAAGAGGGACTTTTTCTTGAGAGTCAAATGTATTACTGGTATTTTTTTTCAAAAATGTATTACTGGTAATATTTTTACCCCAAACTGTGTTGCTGGTAAGCTTTGCTTTTACAAAATGTATTGCTAGTCTAGTTTTGGTTTGTTTTAAGGCATATCAACATCTATGGGTCATTTAATGCTGGTAATGTTTTTTTTTTCAAAAATATTTTGCTGGTAATAACATTTTACAAAAATGTATTGCTAGTATTAAAACCTATTTTTACACTTTCATAGTAATTTGACCCCAGTTTGGGGGGTCAATTATTTGCCCATAGCAGGGAACCTAACAGGTGCTACCACCCCGGGTCAGGGTGGACCTGGGAAGGCCAGCAATTAAGAGGTGTTTCTACGCTCCTCAAAAGGTGATTAGAGGCCTTGCCGTTGGATGTTTATCGTCTTTCCCAGGTCGCGCGGATATAATTTATCGACTTACACAGGACGTGAATGTAGTTTATTTTCTTACCCAGGACGCGGATATAGTTTATCGTCTTACCCAGGACGCTGTATGGCTGGTATATTTACTATAAAAATCTATTTTTATGCTTTCATATTGTATTGACCCCAGTTTGTGTGTTAACGATTTGCTGAATGTCGAGACACTAACAGGTGATACCAGCAAGGATCTGAGTAGATCTGAAAACAAAAACATTTAAGAGGTGGTCCCATCCTCCACAAAATCTGATTAGAGCACTTGCTGCCAGATTTAACAAGGAAATCAACTTATGTTCCTGCCTTCATCCATTCACGAGAATCGAAGCTATAGCAGCGAATGAAATTCCTGGAGCATATTAGAGGAAGAGTATTTTTCATCCGTTTTCTGCATATGTTTATTGACAGTTGAAATTCTTGTTTGAATTATTTCCAAGGAGAACGTATTTCATTCAGCCACCTGTTGATCATAATCTTTTACAAAGAAATAAAATGTTAAACTATTTTTTCCATAGAGATGAGGAAAGCGTTAAAACATTCTCTATTGCTCGCCGGCCGCTGTCAACTGCAGATGAAGGAAGCGAGGCGGAAAATTTTATCTAAATTACCCGATCTACGCACTCGAGTATGTTACAATGCTTCTCTATCCAGAAACCCAAGCCAAGATGGATTTTTTTTTCTCACTGCGGCTGACGATTTTTGGAAATGTTAGCCTCTCTAGTTATTTCAACGGAAAAGGTTATGACAAGCTACATCCACCAATGCAGACTCTAAGTTCTGCTATGCCATATATAGAGGCGCGGAATTCTTCATTTCCTCAGAAGGAAACTTCATTTCCGACATATTTCTCCTAAGAACAGTTACTTTATTGAAAAGACTCCCGAGACGATAGTTCCACGATCACGATAATATTGACATCTTCAATTCTAGATTCAAACGTTGCCTATCATACGTATTGTCATAATCTGTACTTAATTCCCCCTACAGAAATACAATAAGTTTATCCAGTAATCCTCTACCTTGTGTGACTCTGGGGCTTATTAAGGGAACATTTAGTTAACGTAATCGTCTCTAGATTTTTTTTAAAAAGGCAGTTACAAGTTTGGTAATCATCTAATATAAGAACAATGAGAATTTTTTTCAGATTTAAAACCGAAGATGTGTTCTAACTTAAGAAAACACATTAGATCGAATCGAATATCTTTCTTGTCAGGCTTTATATTCAGATAGTAAGATTTTTTTCAAATAAGTCAAAGTTATTTAAAGTAAGTGTTCTAATGGCATGTTCATTCAAGATTTATTCGATCAAACCTAAGGATTTTCTTTCTTCATTATCTGTGAATTGCGTAGTATTCTTTGGAAAATTAACGAAGTACTTCCCATGGTATTCTCTATGGTTTGGAATTCTGTTTTCCGATTCCTCTTTCCGGACGATATTGCTGCACCACCCGACACAACCGACATTAAAGCATAATTTTCAATTGTTTGCAATTATGAATGATAGGATTATGTTTAAAAGCATAAAGTAATAATTTTAAAAATGCTCATAAAATTCATATTTCTAAATATTCTAGTTAACATGAACATTTATAATTCTAACATTCATCAATACATTAAATAGTGCTGCCATATCTGGTTTAGTGCTTCTGCTATGTATTTAGGTATTATTGATAAAATACAAAGAAGAATATGCAATGTTATTGTTCCTGATCTGGCATCACGGCTTCAGTAACATTCCCACCGCAGTAACGTAGATACTCTGTGTCTTTTCTATAAATATGCTAAAGGTATTTCTTCAAATGAACCTTCCTATTTGGTAATTAAATATAATGAACTAGCAGCATGGCCCGGCGTTGCCCGGCGTTGCCCGGCGTTGCCCGTGCTTGATTCAAAAATCGTACGACTCATACAGCAATCGCTATCATTTGACTTAAAATATTTTTGCCATTCCTTGCCTTTAAAGGAGTGCCCTTTGCCGTGCTGATGTTGCTACATGCCTTACTTCTTGCCTATCTCACATTGCGAATTTTTTCTAAGCTCTATACTAAACATTAAATCTGTTACGAAAAAAGAACTAAACAAAATGAACACAAAACGATCAGCTTTAAAAAAGCACACGTAACTGGAAAAACCGAATGAAAAAAGAATGTTAACAACAAATACTTTTTCACACCCAACCCAGTTCTACGGAATCAGAATCAACGTTGAGTTTAAGCAAGCGAATGAACCAATTGGAGTAAAGTGCCATGCAGATTTAAATTTTTCACACTGTTGACGAATGCTGCTATCGATTTTTTTTGTATGCTAGTTAACATTCGTGTCAGTCAGCTGTTGGCTCTCACGCTGGCCAATAGAATCTTCCTGCCTATTTGTGGCAGACAGCTATAGGCTCTCACTCTGGCCAGTAGAAAATGGCCGAAAACGACATTAAAACTGCCGTAAAAGCATGAAAAAATCGATTATTTCCGCTATCGATATGAGTTGGGAAATGCAACATCGGTCTTGGCCTTGCGCTACCTTGGAACATGTGCATGTAAATTTTGGTGCAAATTCGTCGAAAATTGCGGCCGTGCATTCGTTACACACACACACACACACGCATCCTGCCTTTATAGATAGAGATTTGCGCGCCATCTCATCATTTTACATTTGAAATTATTAGATGTAACCGTAAGTTCTATGCTAATAGTTTCTCCACTCGCACTTCTCGCTTGTGTAACGCTCTCCAGAGTTCTTGCTTCCAAGTCAAGTTTCATCATCAAAAATTGAAATGCAATGCCAATCATTATCTGTGTTCTTAATTTCTGTTATTTATTGTTCCCTTATTCCGATATTCTCTCACTCTCAGCGAAACCTTGCGACTTAGTTGCGTTATCGCTTTCTTTGCTTCAAATGAAGAAATTAAAAGTCTGCCGAGTCTTCGTAACGTGTGCTATCGATACAAACAAACTGATATAGGAGATGATTATTTTACGCGTATATTGAAAAAAAATTAAATATTTATAAGAAGATTCTTGGGCAATACATTATTTTGTGAGCATTATAGCTCCAAAAACAATGAATAGAAATTTTGATAACAGGGAAATAAATCTGGCTTTGAATTTCATCTGAAGTGAAGCAAATAACCAGCATGTGCATTTGGCAAATGGCAAAAGAAAATAGAACTTCATTTCATTTGGTTGAAAAGCTATATATATTGATTTGAGAAGTACTGATACAGACTTTGCTAGGATTATATTTTGTTGTGCTTGATGCAAGATGTAAAAAATTCTGTTGAATCAACATCTGTTAAACGTTTATAGATAGCTTCAACGAAAACGAATGAAGGTTATTTTATAAGATTTAGGGTAAAAACTATCATAATAAATTTGCGAAAACTACAAAATATATTGACATAACCTAACGGAAAACGAACGAAAATATGAAAAACAACTAAAGTTCTCTCTCTCTCTTTCTCTCTCTCTCTCTCTCTCTCTCTCTCTCTCTCTCTCTATATATATATATATATATATATATATATATATATATACAGATACATACATAAATATATATATTTGATAGTTATATATTTAGGCAGCAATCCTTCTTTTATGCAAGTTTCATTAAAAACGACAGACAAGGTACTACAGTTAAGTTTTTTATTTAATTTTTCTTGTGTACGAGTAAGAGCTTTCTTTGCTGGACAAAGGGTGTGTAAGAACTGTCCAAATGTTTTATTTTTCCGAACGCTTTCGGCTATACCTGTAGCCATTATCAAGGATGATTTGATCTTTAATAACCGTATTTGGAAATTAAAACACCCCTACTACACACTAAGACATACACATAATGCACAGACTCAATTAAGCTGAAAAAATCAAATCATCCTTGATAATGGCTAAAAATATAGCCGAAAGCACTCGGAAAAATAAAACATTTGGACAGTTCTTACACAAGAAAGCTCTTGTCCGTACACAAGAAAAATTAAATAAAAAACTTAACCGTAGTACCTTGTCTGTCGTTTTTAATGAAACTTGCATATATATATATATATATATATATATATATATATATATATATATATATATATATATATATATATATATATATAGATGTGTGTAAGTGTGTGTGTGTGCGGAAGCGCGTGTGTGCATGTGTGTGTGTTTACGCGTGCGATATTGAGATCGATAGCAAGATACATAAAATGTTTTCACATAGCAAAGAAACTGCCGGGCAAATGGCACGATCAAGTGATCAAGATATTTCTCCTGTGGGATTATGGGTAGGCAGAAAAAGAATACAGTGTTTTTCCTTCTCTTTTTTTTAAGCTTATGTTTCTAAACATTATAAAGTATTTCATTAAAGAAAAAAATCAGAATTTTAAAATGAATTTAATTATTTTGATTTCATTTTATAGTTTCCTTGGGTTCTAAATTGTGGAATTTAGTATTGGGACAAAGTTTATTAGTTTTAAATTTTAGGTTATTTATTGGCTATGTTTCACTCAATTTCACTCTGAATTTTCTCTTTCACCATTTTCCAACTCCGAAGAAATATTGAACACATCCAGCAAAAAGCATTTAGGAATCTGCTAAAACATCGAATAGTGATTAAATCTTGAAATGACATACATTTTTATCTTACCACTGAATAGCATGTCACTAGCGTTTACCACTAGTGGCCCGCCGTTGTGTTCGTCTCGGCAATGTTTACACAGGCGGACTACTAGAGTTCCACCGGTGGCCAGAGGACCGCTGGTTTTGCCATCAGTGGTCCGTCAGCGAGCCACTAGGTGCTTGCTAATAGATTGTTAGTGAAACACACACACACACACACACACACACACACACACACACACACACACACACACACACATATATATATATATATATATATGAAGAAATATAGTCTTAAAGTGTGCTCAATATCAGAGATAGAGCGTGTGTAAATATAAAAGTGAACATAGAAGTTAACACTTAGAGGCGACAGTCTGTTTCATGCTAGATGCAATCATCGGGCCCGATGATTGCATCTAGTATGAAACAGACTGTCGCCTCTAAGTGTTGACTTCTATGTTCACTTTTATATATATATATATATATATATATATATATATATATATATATATATATATATATATATATATGTATATATATATATATATATATATATATATACATATATATATATATATATATGTATATATATATATATATATATATATATATATATATATATATATATATATATATATATATATATATATATATCATGAAATGTACAAAGTCCGACAATTATTTAAAGAATTATTTTTATAGATACAAGTATTTAAGTAAATCCTCTGTTTATAATAAACAGTATTATATAACATTTACCGGCCTGAATGTCCGAGAAAGTTTCATAGAAAATATTCGTCCTCCGACAGAAGAAATATTGAACACATCCAGACAAAAGCATTTAGGAATCTGCTAAAACATCGAATAGTGATTAAATCTTGAAATGGCATACATTTTTATCTTACCATACACGGAAACCACTGAGTGACATGTCACTAGCGTTTACCGCTAGTGGCCCGCTGTCAGACCGCTGACGTGTTCGTCTCGACATTGTTAACACAGGCGGATTATTAAAAGAAAAACCTGTTAAAAGTCGTTAGACAATTATAGTTATGTATCAACACTACAAAATGTGTCTCCTCAGGCGATGTTAAACTACTGGCGAGTGAACGCGTGTTGTTTTTGTTTAATATCCTAAAATAAATAACATTTAGCTCTACTGCGGGAAAAATCTGCCTCGTCAGTCATGTATGGAAAGATACATGATCGCCTAAGCGTGTATCACGCATGGCGCATATCTGACTGTATTTAGCCCTCTTTTAAATTCAATGTTACGTAAAGTGGACTTATACTTCATTTTTTATCATTTTTCATACATACATACATACATACATACATACATATATATATATATATATATATATATATATATATATATATATATATATATAGTAGTATAAACATTATATTTAGCGTTTGAGCAGATAATGAAAGGAATATCTACCAACCTAGACATAGAAAATCTTATAAAAAGAAAATTTTCTTCTCGCCAGGAATTGAACATATAACTTTATTTTAATCTGACAAAACACCTTAAGGCCAGACCTGCTCTTATTGTTAACTTCAAGAATGTGATTAATATGGCTTTCGATGCCTAGGCCGGTAAACAATAACTTTACTGTTTTAAAGTGATGATGTCTAATAAACACATGTACCTACGAAATATAATGTTTTTAGTAATAAGTCATAATATCGAATGAGGAATAAACTCATTAATTGATTAAATACAAGCATGTGTGTGTATGTGTGTGTATGTGTGTGTGTGTGTGTGTGTGCGTGCGTGCGTGTATTCATACTTCGGACATTTTATATCTTTAACTACGATATTTAAAGAAATCTGTTCTATGGAGAAAAACACTGAAGCTTAAAATTAATATTTGAAGTTGTGAAACAAATTGGATCTGCGAACAACGACAGGGAAATTATTTTAAAGTATTTAAGCAAAGATTTCCATTATGAAACGCTTCATCATTAATAAGAAATTCCTGGAAGCTTACTTCGTTTCGCGCGCGAATTATTTCACTCTTTTCTTTAATTCCTGTTTATCTTTCTTTCTTTATTTATTTCCTTCTTTCTTCCTTTCTTTCTTTCTTTCTTTATTTATTTCTGTTTGTATCAGTCTTTTAACTTCGCGTCTTTTGTCTGACCAATATTACAGACCGACAATGAAATCAACTTTTTCTGATTCTTCTTCAATGTATTCCCTTTTAATTCTGTTTCCTTCTTCTTTGTGTGTTTTCTCCTTCCTTCTGTATATTTTACTTTTTTCTGTTATTTTGCGTATTTCTTTTGCATATCGCTTTTATACTTTCTGTGTCCCTTTATTTTCTTTAACGATATTCTTTCTTTCTTTCTTTCTTTTGTGCTACTAATGTTTGGTTTTCATTTTTATTTTTATTTTCCGGATATTTTCTTTATTGATCTTTCTTTCGTTCTTTCTTTATTCTTTCTTTCTTGCTTGCTTTCTTTCTATATTTTTTCTTTCTATATTTTTTCTTTCTTTTTTCTTTCTTTTTTCTTTCTTTCTTGATTGTTTCAATTTTTCCTTTATCTCCTATAGATAGTGTTTATTTTGTACCTTTTCATTTTTCCTTTTCTTTTCTTAAGCTATTTTCCTTCTAATTTTCTTCCTTCCTTTCTTTCTTTCTTCTTCCGTTATTGATACATTTCATACTTTTATCTTTTCTTTACTTGTTTTATTTTCTATCTTTCTATCAACCTTTCTTTTCTCCTTTTTTTCCATTAAACATATTTCTTTTCCCTTACTTCTCTTTCTCCTTATATGTATTCTTCTGCTTCTTTAATCAACACTCTTCTTTCTCCATCTTGCCCCCTCTTTATATTTCTTATTATTTTTCGTCCTTCTCTTTTTTTTACTTTCCAGCTTTCAGTTCTTATGCATTCTTTTCATCAATACTCTAACCCATTCTACTACTCTCTTCTCTCTTTTCATTTTTCTCATTCATCTTGATTCTCGCCATGCAACGTTATTTTTTCCCTTGTATCCACGTTTATTTTTCATTTCGTTCTTCTTCTTTTTTTTTCGTTTTTCCTTTTCTTTTTTAAACAAACCACAATAATATTTTTATATTGTTAGGTTTTTATTCGAAATTTGTTTTAATGCCATATACCAGCGTGATTATTTCTTTACTGGAATCTCAAAATATAAAACTTATTAAAATTTGTACAATATGCAATTAAAAAAAAGGTTATTTTTCTTTAGTTTCTATATGAAGCGAAGGAAAGAGAGAACGAAAGAAGTGGAGATGAAAAAGAAAAGCAAGAAACGTTTCTGATCATAATTGCTATGACCAACGAATGTGAATGAATGTTTTGATTTTTTTCTGGCGACAAGGAGAAATTACTTACCTGTTATGTGAAGCAGCATTTGTTGAGAGTGTGAGTCTTTTTGCGTGTTGTATTTAAGATTGAAAAGACGAGCATTCAATGTGTTCTCCTTTTGTCTCGTTTTGGTTGAGGAGGAAGTTACGTAGGGCGTTTCTGATTAGTCGTTTGCTATTTCAACAATCAGCTGTGGCTGTTATCTATATGTCCGTTGTTGTTTGTTTGGTGGATTATTGCTTCAGGATCGCCTGCCGGGTTAGGTATTGTTTCGGGAGGGTCCGTTGGGTGTACAGGTATGATGCTGAAAGACCCGAAACTCCAAGTCATAACATCACTGATGAGGCGAACCTGCCGACCCGTTGTAGTGTAATCATAACAAACAAGTGATTCAAAACGTTAAATTCTGATTTTGGTCTGCGCTTTGTAAACCACAACTCCTGCCATCTCGGATATTCTTCTGAAAATAGTTAGCCACCGTTATATTAATTACAGTCTCAACCGCTTTACTATCAATGTTTGTACGAACAATTCGTTTTCCATGTTATGGCGTCATTTTTAAGCACAAATCTACAGATGATCATGATTAATGATTGTGTTTCTCTCTTCCAATATTTTTTTTCATTTTCATGCAATTCTCAATTAATTATTTTCAATGAGGTACTGTAACATTGCGAATATAAATATTAAAGGCTGTTACTTGTTAAGAGGTTCTGTGACATTTCGAATATAAATAGTAAAGGCTGTTACATGTTAAGAGGTTCTGTGACATTTCGAATATAAATAGTAAAGGCTGTTGCTTGTTAAGAGGTTCTGTGACATTTCGAATATAAATAGTAAAGTCTGTTGTTTGTTAAGAGGTTCTGTGACATTTCGAATATAAATAGTAAAGGCTGTTGATTGTTAAGAGGTACTGTGAAATTTCGAATATAAATAGTAAAGGCTGTTGCTTGTTAAGAGGTTCTGTGACATTTCGAATATAAATAGTAAAGGCTGTTGCTTGTTAAGAGGTTCTGTGACATTTCGAATATAAATAGTAAAGTCTGTTGTTTGTTAAGAGGTTCTGTGACATTTCGAATATAAATAGTCAAGGCTGTTACTTGTTAATAGGTTCTGTGACATTTCAAATATAAATAGTAAAGGCTGTTGATTGTTAAGAGGTTCTGTGACATTTCGAATATAAATAGTAAAGTCTGTTGTTTGTTAAGAGGTTCTGTGACATTTCGAATATAAATAGTAAAGGCTGTTACTTGTTAAGAGGTACCGTGACATTTCGAATATAAATAGTAAAGGCTGTTGCTTTTTAAGAGGTTCTGTGACATTTCGAATATAAATAGTAAAGGCTGTTACTTGTTAAGAGGTTCTGTGACATTTCGAATATAAATAGTAAAGGCTGTTGCTTGTTAAGAGCTACTGTGACATTTCGAATATAAATAGTAAAGGCTGTTGCTTGTTAAGACCTACTGTGACATTTCAAATATAAATAGTAAAGGCTGTTGCTTCTTAAGAGGTTCTGTGACATTTCGAATATAAATAGTAAAGGCTGTTGATTGTTAAGAGGTTCTGTGACATTTCGAATATAAATAGTAAAGGCTGTTTATTGTTAAGAGGTTCTGTGACATTTCGAATATAAATAGTAAAGGCTGTTGCTTGTTAAAAGGTTCTGTGATATTTCGAATATAAATAGTAAAGGCTGTTGCTTGTTAAGAGTTTCTGTGACATTTCGAATATAAATAGTAGAGGCTGTTGCTTGTTAAGAGGTTCTGTAACATTTCGAATATAAATAGTAAAGGCTGTTGCTTGTTAAAAGGTTCTGTGAGATTTCGAATATAAATAGTAAAGGCTGTTGTTTGTTAAGAGCTACTGTGACATTTCGAATATAAATAGTAAAGGCTGTTGCTTGTTAAGAGGTTCTGTGACATTTCGAATATAAATAGTAAAGGCTGTTGCTTGTTAATAGGTTCTGTGACATTTCGAATATAAATAGTAAAGGCTGTTGATTGTTAAGAGGTTCTGTGACATTTCGAATATAAATAGTAAAGTCTGTTGTTTGTTAAGAGGTTCTGTGACATTTCGAATATAAATAGTAAAGGCTGTTACTTGTTAAGAGGTACCGTGACATTACGAATATAAATAGTAAAGGCTGTTGCTTTTTAAGAGGTTCTGTGACATTTCGAATATAAATAGTAAAGGCTGTTACTTGTTAAGAGGTTCTGTGACATTTCGAATATAAATAGTAAAGGCTGTTGCTTGTTAAGAGCTACTGTGACATTTCGAATATAAATAGTAAAGGCTGTTGCTTGTTAAGACCTACTGTGACATTTCGAATATAAATAGTAAAGGCTGTTGCTTCTTATGAGTTTCTGTGACATTTCGAATATAAATAGTAAAGGCTGTTGCTTCTTAAGAGGTTCTGTGACATTTCGAATATAAATAGTAAAGGCTGTTGCTTGTTAAAAGGTTCTGTGATATTTCGAATATAAATAGTAAAGGCTGTTGCTTGTTAAAAGGTTCTGTGAGATTTCGAATATAAATAGTAAAGGCTGTTGCTTGTTAAGAGGTTCTGTGAAATTTCGAATATAAATAGTAAAGGCTGTTGCTTGTTAAGAGGTTCTGTGACATTTCGAATATAAATAGTAAAGGCTGTTGATTGTTAAGAGGTTCTGTGACATTTCGAATATAAATAGTAAAGTCTGTTGTTTGTTAAGAGGTTCTGTGACATTTCGAATATAAATAGTAAAGGCTGTTACTTGTTAAGAGGTACCGTGACATTTCGAATATAAATAGTAAAGGCTGTTGCTTTTTAAGAGGTACTGTGACATTTCGAATATAAATCGTAAAGGCTGTTACTTGTTAAGAGGTTCTGTGACATTTCGAATATAAATAGTAAAGGCTGTTGCTTGTTAAGAGTTTCTGTGACATTTCGAATATAAATAGTAAAGGCTGTTGCTTGTTAAGAGGTTCTGTGACATTTCGAATATAAATAGTAAAGGCTGTTGTTTGTTAAGAGCTACTGTGACATTTCAAATATAAATAGTAAAGGCTGTTGCTTGTTAAGAGTTTCTGTGACATTTCGAATATAAATAGTAAAGTCTGTTACTTGTTAAGAGGTTCTGTGACATTTCGAATATAAATAGTAAAAGCTGTTGTTTGTTAAGAGCTACTGTGACATTTCAAATATAAATAGTAAAGGCTGTTGCTTGTTAAGAGTTTCTGTGACATTTCGAATATAAATAGTAAAGGCTGTTGCTTGTTAAGAGTTTCTGTGACATTTCGAATATATATAGTAAAGGCTGTTGCTTGTTAAGAGGTTCTGTGACATTTTGAATATAAATAGTAACGGCTGTTACTTGTTAAAAGGTTCTGTGACATTTCGAATATAAATAGTAAAGGCTGTTGCTTGTTAAGAGGTTCTGTGACATTTCGAATATAAATAGTAAAGGCTGTTACTTGTTAAGAGGTACCGTGACATTTCGAATATAAATAGTAAAGGCTGTTGCTTTTTAAGAGGTACTGTGACATTTCGAATATAAATCGTAAAGGCTGTTACTTGTTAAGAGGTTCTGTGACATTTCGAATATAAATAGTAAAGGCTGTTGCTTGTTAAGAGCTTCTGTGACATTTCGAATATAAATAGTAAAGGCTGTTGCTTGTTAAGAGTTTCTGTGACATTTCGAATATAAATAGTAAAGTCTGTTGTTTGTTAAGAGGTTCTGTGACATTTCGAATATAAATAGTAAAGGCTGTTGTTTGTTAAGAGCTACTGTGACATTTCAAATATAAATAGTAAAGGCTGTTGCTTGTTAAGAGGTTCTGTGACATTTCGAATATAAATAGTAAAGGCTGTTGCTTGTTAAGAGTTTCTGTGACATTTCGAATATATATAGTAAAGGCTGTTGCTTGTTAAGAGGTTCTGTGACATTTTGAATATAAATAGTAACGGCTGTTACTTGTTAAAAGGTTCTGTGACATTTCGAATATAAATAGTAAAGGCTGTTGCTTGTTAAAAGGTTCTGTGACATTTCGAATATAAATAGTAAAGGCTGTTGTTTGTTAAGAGCTACTGTGACATTTCGAATATAAATAGTCAAGGCTGTTGCTTGTTAAGAGGTTCTGTGACATTTCGAATATAAATAGTAAAGGCTGTTGCTTGTTAAGAGGTTCTGTGACATTTCAAATATAAATAGTAAAGGCTGTTGCTTGTTAAGAGGTTCTGTGACATTTCAAATATAAATAGTAAAGGCTGTTGCTTGTTAAGAGGTACTGTGACATTTCAAAAATAAATACTAAAGTCTGTTGTTTATTAAGAGCTACTGTGACATTTCGAATATAAATAGTAATGTCTGTTGATTGTAAATTATCTTTTGCTTAAATACAAACGCTGATAATATTCTGGAATTCTAATGATGGAAGATATTTTCTTTAGAAAATCCATCACACACTGGTAGCGCTTTTTACAAATAAATGCCTAGCATTTTTGGTAAAAATTATATTTTTATTTTACTGTTTTTTTTTTTTCAGTTTATAATTTAGGCTTGCATAACGTCGATAGCAAATCATTTTAATTCCCCCAACCTACATTTCATTAATAAAAAAAATGCATTTTTCTGATCCAGGGGCACTGTTTGGTTTCTTTGAATGGAGACCCAATGTCCCTGTTTATTAAATTTTTCATAACAAAATTTAAATCTCCATTTCCTAACTGAACTTCAGGGCTTCCATAACATCAGTTGGAGACAAGTGACTGTGATAATAAAAAATCGTTTTTTTTTAAAATGCTAATTCATTATCTTTAAATTGTTAATTTATATTTTTAATAAAAAATAATAGATTCTTTTTTAAAAAATAATATAATCAGAAAATAAATGATCAGAAAAAAACACGAAATAATTGTTTACGATTGCATTGTTTTTAGTTACAAATCTTAATTTTCTTGTTACTTTAAATTTCGATTAAAGGGGAAAAGACAGGCTGACAAACGTAATCCCTTGGGATGTTTAATGATATTCGTGTTGAAGACTAATTAAAATTCCATAAATTATATCGTGCTTATTTTGTTTGTGCGAATTTTCTTTTACGTTCTGCGTGTTTGAATTTGTGTGAATCTGTGTGAATGTGTCTGCGCGTGCGCGATTCGCAATTGTTTCGACACGAACAGTTTTCATCAGTAATCGAACCTACAATGATACTCTACTTTCCTCAGCGCCCATGAAGACACTGACTTAGCGCAGTGTGTGACTCACCTCAGATCATGCAGGAGTGGGCTATACACTCGGTGTTCATCAAGGAAGCCAAGTGCATCGGCGCCTTGGCCTGACAGATGGATTCCTACCAACTAAGTACAGATCCGCGCCTCACGGATTGTCAGCGGCTGACATCGACAGGTGCACACTTGGTCGACAGGGCTGCGACTGCGATGGGAATACACAAGGAAAGAAGCAGGGTAACAATTCGATATATAAAACGCAATCGAGAGGGATTAGAGTCTCTAACATCTCCACGTGAACATAGGTTTCACATTCGGTGAACACCCCCAAAGACACCGTGGCGGTAAATTCCTGAGTTGGCAGCATCAAAATTAGGCATTTTCTGTTTGAAATTATGGGATGAGGAATTATTCATATTTATATTGTATACATGTGTTGCTGATAGTATCTATTAGAATTATTTGTAAGGGAAGAGATGTAGTCTACGGATCATGGTTTTCGCCAACTTCTTTTTTTTTCCTGATGAGAAGGAATTCGGTTCAAATTCTTTTAAGATCACACAGCTCCTATGCGGGGCCAAGTTAACGTTTACCCCGATCCTGACCAAGGGGGTGAAAGCATGCTGGGACTGGTGTCCTGTCAGGGTACTTTAAGTTCATCTAGAGATTTCAAATGCACTCTGGATCAGCAAAATGCCTTTCGGAGCATAAATAATAGATTTGCCAAAGTTCACTCGCTATGGCTATTTTATATTCTATCGAAAACACATTTTATGTATCAGAAACTGTGTGTCTCTTGTGGAAAATTGTATGTTACTTACGAACCAAGAAACAAATTTTCATTGACGTTCAATAGCGGGGAACATCATGTGTTTTCCTTCTAATTAGTCGTTGGAGAATTATGTTCTTGAAGGCACGAGAGAAAAGATATCATGAAGGTTATTTTTTCTCTACTGAACTCATTGTCAGAGCTTAAGGTGACAATCAGAGACGAAAGAACCATGTTGTCGTTAATAAAACTCAGCAAGACTGTAGATAAATTTTCTATGTCTATGCAAGAGGATTTTCTATCAATACTGACGGTGGTTAATAACCAGGAAAACGAAAACAAAATACTTGTCAATCCACGATTAAATATAAGGTTGAATAGATGTTTGTTCTAGTAACTTGGAGTTTCAGCGATCATCAGACCGATTTTAGTAATTGTAGTATATCATTGTTTTAACAATAAAACCTTTTTCTCTCCGAAAAATATAGTGTTTTTTATTATTTCATTATTCATTAACTTCCATTACAGTGATACATCAGCTTAAGTCATTTTAGAATATACGACGATTTTTCTTAAATATTATATGGAAAAATAAAACTCGCCTTAGGTTGAGGTACTCGAGTTTACGTAAATTTGGTTTTACTTGATTATTTTAAATTGTTCTATTGAAAATGCTGTATATACATATAAAATCATAATATTATAAATACTAGTAATAGGCAATAGGGAGTGATTATTTGTTGTTTATGATGTGGTTATTTCGGCTTAAGTCGTTCTTCAACCTAATTCTTTTAACCAAATTACGACACAGTTTGAGGTATGCCTGTATTCATCTTTTGTACTCAAAATGTCGTTATTTCGACTTAAGTCGTTCTTCAACCTAATTCCTGGAAACAAATTACGACACAGTTTGAGGTATGCCTGTATTCATCTTTTGTACTTAAAATGTCGTTATTTCGGATTAAGTCGTTCTTCAACCTAATTCCTGGAAACAAATTACGACACAGTTTGAGGTATGCCTGTATTCATCTTTTGTACTCAAATCCTTGACGACATTTTTTTTAATAATTTCACCACAATCAAATCGGGAGGATTGAGGAAAGGACAAAAGATGAACGGTATTCAAGAAGATAGAATATGATGATTGACGCTGCAATTAATTTTTTTATGATTCTAGTTATCATGGAAAGAAGTAAACAGAAAGTAGTCCAACAGGCGAGAAGTGTAAGAAATCTGTTACAAAAGCTATTACAAAAACTAGGTGGGACCTAGATGCCAGTCTAACAGCAAGTTTAATTCATGCAGTCTGGGTGCCAAGGAAAAAAGCTCGTCAGAGCAGATTTCATAAAATATTTGTAGAAATAAAAAAAAAAACAGGGAAGCCACGCTAAGTCACGTCGGTGAGAAAGTGACTGAAGTTGAGATGCCAAGTCAGGATCTATTACATTGCAGATTCTTCTTTTTTGAAGAAGAACCTCGAGATGAATGCCAGGAGCACCAGTTTCGATATGGCAGCAGTATTCAATGCACGGGCGAATGGTCATTTGTAAATGTTCAAGATGGACACTGACGGGAAAAATTTTCTCGCACGACACAGTGACCCAACTTTCCTTGCAATAGATGCAGCTATTGATTCACTCCAAGTCAAGTCATTTGAAAACGTGAAGCCAGGAAGGCGGAATATGTTTCTCCCAAAGAGTCTAGTGACAGCCCTGCTGATGACAAGCAGAACATTAAATGAAAGCAGTTTTGTTTAGGGAGCATTAAAATTTGAAAGCCATTTCCTGCCAAATTTAACCAGTGATTAGAGGTCCTTTTCAAAGGCAGCAGCCGGATTTACTTTGACAGCTCTGACGGATTTGCTATTGACACAGGATTAAATGGTATTAGATTGAGTCATAAATAATTTTCATTTTAATGAACCAATTGTAATAAAGAATGTATCACAGTAAATAAATGTTGCTTAATTATATCATAACAGACTATGAAAATAGATAACATGCAATACATTTCAACGTAAAAGCCATTGATTGAGATGGAATCGACACCAAAAACTGATGATCGAAATAATAATATTTTGCTTATGGTGGGATCTTTAGGTATTATACACTCAGAATTCTTAAAATATAATGAGACATTATATGCACATTTGTAATCCAGCAGTTGCAGCGCGTACATCAAATGTTAGTCAAACAGGAAACAAAGAACCATATTGTTCTTCTTCATGTCAACGCAATGTTGCAAACAGTAAGATTAACACAAGAAAAAAATCGGGTTCCTGTTGGGCTGTTTAAGATCATCCACCATATTCACCAACCGATTTTAACTTTTTTTTTATCAATGCAACATGGTGGAGAAAACTTTATCTAATGAAAACAAAATTCAAGAATTCGTCGGAACCTTTTTTCAAATCAAAGCCTGCGGAATTTTTTCTCAAATATTGTCGAAGAGCTGTCTGATGAGTGGCAATATGCCATTGCAAATAGTGCGGAATATATAATTTAATATAAGGTAATTGTATATGTCCATATTACTGATATGCGGTATTGTAACTATTTGCACTGTTTACATTGTTCGGACTGTTGTTCCCATCTTTATTGTCACACTCACAATGTTTCGGCCGTTGTAAGCTCCGGCCTTCTACAGGTGATATTCGTTGAAATTTCGAACCGAATACATCCAGGGATGTGAATTGTTCTAATTCCTTTGCTTTTGGCTATCTCAATTTTAGTTAATTCCTCTTGATAACTCAAGTTTTTTTCTCACTCTGTTGTGGTCAGTGATTAATCTCACAACACTTTGGGTCAAGTTACTTTTGGATTTATAAATATAACCTGAAGAATGTCGGTGTGTAAAACGGCCGGAATGTCGTGAATGTGGCAATGAAGATGAGGACAACAGTCCGAACAATTTAAATAGTGTAACAAGTAAGTGGAGTTCATATTTTAAAGAATAAAGTTGATGAAATGACGGATATCTTTTGTCGCTCAAACTTATATATAAAACACATATGTATAATTTATAGCATTGGCGTAAAGCAATGTTTGTCAAGATGGACATGTATACAATGATGAATGTAGTAAGTTCAATCTTCATTGAAAACGTGTGAAATCGTCACAAAATGATATATGGTTAAATGTGGGACTGAAAGTGCTGTCTCGCGGTTAGGGTCGTGGTTTCGTTGTTACTTTAGTCGCCTCGGCAGTCTCCATCAAAGATGTACAGAGTTTCTTTCTGAATGTCAAATCAGCCGTATTTCACGAGGAGAAAAGTTTTCTTGCAGTATTTGAATTATTCTATTTAGTTCATATAGTAAATATATAGCTAAAAAGCGCAGATTTTTTTCACCATCAAAAGCCTTCCGTTAGATTCAGGTATTTCTGCTAAAGTGTAGGCCTCTGCTGAAATTTTAACTCAACACGCTTATTTTCCCCTTCCTCCGTCGTTATATATATATATATATATATATATATATATATATATATATATATATATATATATATACCGGTTGTAATAGCAAAATTGTCTAATTGGTAGATTAAGATCTCAACATTAGTATATTTCTTTTGATTTTACGATATTATATATTAATCTACGCCCAGGCTTTTTCCCTATTTCACCTTTCTAAACAAAATTACTGCTCTCACAAACAAACTTACACAACAATATCGTAAAATCAAAAGAAAATAGTTGAATCCGCCAACACACATATAATGATAATATTCTCTACACGTGATATTAACTGACGTTATTTTCAGTTAACAATATGAAAATAGCGTTCCCTACATTCCAGTTGCTAAGAACACCCTGTCTTTAGTTTTTATTAATTTCCTTGTTTAATTAAATTCATTTCGTTTTTTGCTTTGAGAAAGTCCACATTGGACGGAACGCGTCAGCAATTAATAGTGTTTTCCTATTGTCATTTATATTTATAAATATATATATATATGTGTGTGTGTGTGTGTGTGTGTGTGTGTGTGTGTTTGTGTGTGTATGAGTGTGTGTGTGTGTGTGTGAATACTTTTATATGTGTGTGTCTATCTGCTATTCAAAGGTGAATTAATACCTTGTATAATGTCTGATTTCCGATTGGTTGTCCACAGGATGTGTTTCTTTTTTAATCCATGTAGTATGCTTGTTGTATCGGAAGAAATACTGCGAGCTACTCTTTTTAAGGCGTTCATACTTTTTTCTTTCTTAAGTTCTGCTTCTGATATTATAGAAGGTAATGTGGGATTATATATTCTCCAACCACTAACATATTAAACACATGAAAACGTAAATCATGCTCCTTAAGATCGATTGAACAGTTGATATTTTTTCTAGTGTGTCAGACTAATTCTTTTTGAGAAGACATTTTTTAGCTTCGGTTACATTAAGTTACTGACAATACTGAGTGCTTCTTAAAATGGCTCCGCAGATGCTTTCCTGATATATATATATATATATATATATATATATATATATATATATATATATATATATATATATATATATATATATATATATATATAAATGTGAGTTCCTTTCATCTCTTTCCGGTCTTTTGATTTCTTTTTATCTGTTTTTGTATGCACAGGAAAAGAAAGAAATGTTATCAACGTCTGCTTTCTTAACAAGACGCCAAAGATTTTTGCTACGTGATTTCAAGTCGACTGAATTCGGCTTTTCACATCCGTCATTCAGTTGATTTGTCTCCGAATCTTAGGCTTCATTAGGTTATGCGCAATATTGAGCCCAGCGGAGACATGAAGATGAACAAGCTTTCGTATAATTTTCATAAGATGTACCCGTTCTATTTTCAATCTCACTCTCTCACACACCTATTCTCTCAAGAGATAATAGGAACTCTTATATTGCTTTTCGAAGATACAACTTGTTACGTAACCAGGATACTGAATAATAGAATCGATGCGGTAAAATACTTTAGATGTCATAAATGATGTATTTTCGCTTGCTCTATTTTATACTAAATATTTTTCTAAACTTTATTTAGTAAATAATTGTTTGATAGTTAAAACCGAAATTATCTCAGGAAAATCTGTAATCATTATTGAATACATTCAACTTAGACTTAGCTGATAGTAAGATGGCATTCAAGTAATTAGTAAAAGTAAATCTTTACAAGAATGACGTTGTATAACAAAAATAACCCACAGACTACTAATTGGGGTAGCAGATGAAGAGAAAAGAAGGCAAAAAATAAAACACGAACAAAAAAGTAGAAATTCCTCTTTTTCTTCTTGTTCTTCTTGTTTTTCTTCTTCTTGTTCTTCTTCTTTTTCTACTACTACTACTACTGCTACTTCCTCTTCTTTATTTTTCACCTCCTCCTTCTTCTCATCCTCTTCCTTCTTCTCTTCCTTTCCCTCCACCTTATTCTTCTCCACCTTCCTCAACTCTTTTTCTCCTCTTCCTCAATCGTCATCATCATCATCATCATCATCATCATCATCTTCTTCTTCTTCTTCTTCTTCTTCTTCTTCTTCTTCTTCTTCTTCTTCTTCTTCTTCTTCTGCTGCTGCTGCTGCTTTTTTATTCTTCTCTCCCTCCCCATTCTTCCTCTCATCGTTTTCCCTCTTCTCTTCTCTTTCTTTCCCTCCTCCCTATTCTTCTCTACCTCCTCCAACTTTCTATACTTCTTCTCCACCTCCTCCAACTTCTTCTTCTCTACCTCCTCCAACTCCTCATCCTCTTTATCCACCTCCTCCAACTCTTCCTACAAATCCTCCTCCTCCTCCTCCTTCTTCTTCTTCTTCTTCTTCTTTCATCTTATTGTTATCCATCTCCTTCTTATTCTATGAAATCTGGAATGAAAAAATGAATATCCCCAACGAGGACAGAAATAAAACCAACTAAAATACCGAAGAGAGACCTGGATTTCTAATGCCATTTGTCCTTCCTCGTGTATTCTATCAGTTTATATCGACATAAAACTTTGGCGTCAGCAGAAATAATATTCATCCTACCCAAAATGCCAATAATTGATAAATTAAACATTTTCGTAAATCAGAAACCTGGACTAAAAAGCTAGAAATATGACGACAGTACATAAAGCGCTTCATACAAGAGACGATGTTGAAAGTCTGTATGCTAAAGGGGAAAGGTGGAATAAGTGAATTAGTCAGTAACGAGAATTGTGTCAATTTCGGAATCAAGGGACTCAAAGCAAGAAATGACTCTTTATAGCAGTTAAAGAGTGCACGGAAAAGAAATAAGCGCGTTCCAGTAGACACAACACCAAAACCTTAAAAGAAAAATAGGGAAGAAAAGGAATTATAGGGGCAATTAAACGGACAAATCAAAAGTAAAAAGAAAACAAATATGCGCGTGGCTTCATAAGGGAAAACATCAGAAAGAAAAAAAAGAAAAAAAATCATCATAAGAAATATCCGAAGATATAAAACACGGCATACAACGAATGTAATAAATAAGTTAATATCAATGACCAATACATGTTTCGGGGCAAGAAAATTTATTCTTTTCCTAGATAATGAAGGAATGCTGACTCCAAAAATAAATCCAATTTTTACTGGTTATCTCCACTTTGTGCTCTCCAGTGTATTTTTAAATGCCTATTATATTTGATTAATTTGTTTTTAAAGGTTATCAACATATTGCAGTTTGTTTAAAACTATGAAGTATTTTAAATTGTAAGAATTTATTGGGGATACTCATTTTTACTTATACAAATTCTACTAAATAACCCATAGCCGGAGGGAGATGGGTTGTTTTTTTTTCAAGGGTATTTGCGGCTAAGTGAGTATAACTAAACCGACAGGAATTGGAATTCGCCTGTCGAATTTCCAATTCTGAGTCGCTATCCATTAAACAACCCGTACGTCCAATATTACAACACCTGGTATTCCCATGACTGCTTATAGACACATTTCCAATAATGTATAATTAATTCTGAATGACTCATGCAAAAAGCATAAATATCATTAAATCTCTGAATATTTAAATAGCTTGTTTTTTATATTATGATAGCGCATGAGGATATTATTCTAAGTTATGAATGAAAAGAATAAAGTACTTGTATATATCTCATGGTTATAATAACAGTGTAATTGTATTCGCTATATTATGAATGTAAATAATATAAAATCACTTTACACAGTCTTCGTCAAACATATGTGATAGAAACTAGAGTCTGACTGTGATATAATTTAATTTGGGCGATGTTAATGATGAGCAAATTAGAAGATTCCGTCAGGACATTAAACTAATTAAAGAATGATATCAAGGAAAATGGGGCTGTCTCTTCTATATGTTCATGACCCTTCAGTGGGTAATCATGGCTCTCCACAACCGCCTATCATTGTCACTTTTAGCAACATTTATTCCTTTATCAAGCTCTCAAATCTGTTCTGCCCTCCATTCACACAAGCTTGTCAGGTAGATATTTTAATCTATACTCAGGCTCAAGTTATATTTGTTTTTAACATTGACTATATCCATCGGCTCCCAGTCACGTCCGAGTATCGGGTTCTGTCATGAGTCCTATCTTCGCGATTGATGTTTATGTTTGAAATGGCTTGCGAGGCCCAGTCGGTGGTGGAATAGTCGCGGACAATGCTCACAGGGAAGGGGAGGGGAAGGGCGGGGTCGTTCACATCGCTCTCTCTTCCTCCGTCGTCTTGCCTCTTCATTCTCCCTCCTCTTTTCCTCGAAGTCCGCGATGCCATCGCGTATTGATCTCCTCCACGTTATTCGGTCCCTGGCAGTTTCTTCCCACGAGGACGAGCTAATGTTGGTAAGTGTCAGCGTGCGCTTTAGTTGGTATTTGTAGCGCATTTTGGGTGCTCGTCGTGGTCTAGTTGGCCAGCTTGCCAAATTGAATTTTCTTGGGGAGCCTGGAAGATGTCTATATACATCTTGCAAATTGGACCATTCAGAAGTATGTCGTATTGTGGTTTATATGTTGCTTTGTTTTTCTTTAGTTTCTGTATTTTTCTCTAAGGTAGCCTACAACTCCATTACAATCTACAATTAGCATAACAGTATTTATAAAATCTCATTAACAAACTTTAAGATTAATGCCGTAGAGACCTTTTAGTTATATATGATTCTGGAAAAAAAAATAATCGCTTCCTTTTACCGCTCCAGTAAGCACCAGACTCCGCCAGCTTCATCCTTACAGGAGCCATATCAAGTCAAAAATAGAGTACTACTGTCATAAATAGGCTGGGGCTGCCTAGTCCGCACTTGACAGTCTTGATTGAATTTAGAAGCGTCTTCCCGGGTTTGTGGTAATGAATAATTTTCCGCTTCACAACCTCCAAAATGCCGCAAGTTACTATATCACTAATTCCGTCGTAAATGATCTCACGAGCTATATTCCTTAGTTTCAACAGCCCTAACTTCAATACTTTTTGCCGCTGGAATGAATAATTCCTATACCTTTCGTACACCGGTAGTCAAAAAGAAGCTTCATTCAGACAGCTACTTTCCACGAATCGCTTCTTTGTGTAACAGACACTCCAGAGCAATGACAGTTTTAACTGCTTCAACCCAAGGGTTAACCGTTATATTTCATACATATCTTTATAAACTGCATCTTACCTGCTTCTCTTATGTACATCAATCTCATAAGTAAATCTACTACAATGAAGAGCTCATGCACTTTGGGGGAACATTTGATTTAAAAAATCATAAACAATTATCCCGAAAAATATTCAAGTGAAAACATCGTAAAGTCACTGTTGTCATGAAGTAAATAATTATTCATGAGATCTTTATTTACCCTTTACGAAATTAAATGTTATTTTTAAATCTTTATGCAGTTCCTGCAAAAGAGCTCGCTATATTCGCTTGACCGACATTAGATTGCACTTGACTTTTGATATTGGTTAGGGTAACGAAAACATCATATGAATTAATTTAAAGCAGGCAAAGTTTTTAAAAATGTCTAGACTGCTCGTTAGAAGGTAGAACTGTTCTAATTTGGAAAGATTGATTTTTCAAGTTAAAGCCTTTCAGCATTCACTCCTATATATATATATATATATATATATATATATATATATATATATGTGTGTGTGTGTGTGTGTGTGTGTGTGTGTGTGTGTGTGTGTGTGTGTGTGTGTGTGTGTGATCGAGATGAGATAATTATAGCATATCGACAGCTTCTATACTTGATTCACCAGGCTGATGCTAAGAGGTGGCTTGATAACAGGATATTTTAGAATCACTATCTTAATTTAACTCGTTCTGTTCCCTTTTCCATGTTTATATCCGTCTATATGTGTAGTCCACTTTCTGATTATAAGTCCTGCGTTGTAATCTCACTATCGTCTTGGTGATGTCGATACCAGCGCATGGAAACTATGGAAAGTACCTGAAAACCATTCCACTAGTTACCTAAGCATTGCGAGAGAAATTACGTAGATGTAAGCGTTCGAAAAGCGCCGATGTGCTAGCATGACATCACAAGTCATCGTGATCGAGTGCTTGAGCGTAATCGCCTTCTGAAAAAGATTGATCGCACTAGATTATCCGGTCTCTCGCTGAAACTGATAATTAAAGTCCGATCAACATAGTTGCAGTGTAAATTTCAGGCAGTTTCTGCGGGATGTGCAGGCGTCTGTAATAGTAATTGTCGAGCCACTCTGGTAGATGGGTGCACTCGGGAACAAGGAATAGCCAGAATTTATGTGCAGTTATTTTTTCTAAAGAAAAGTGTTCTATCTTACGTAAATGAACAGGAGCATTCTTTCTTCATATATATATATATATACATATATATATATATATATATAAAAGTGGACATGGAAGTTAGCACTTAGAGGCGACAGTCTGTTTCATGCTAGTGCAATCGTCAGGCGACTAGTTTCATGCTAGTGCAATCGTCAGGCTACTAGTCGCCTGACGATTGCACTAGCATGAAACAGACTGTCGCCTCTAAGTGCTGACTTCCATGTCCACTTTTATATTTACACACGCTCTATCCCTGATATTGGGCACTTTATCCCAAAAATATAGCACACTTTAAGACTATATTTCTTCATATATATATATATATATATATATATATATATATATATATATATATATATATATATATATATATATATATATGTATATATATATATATATATATGTTTGTGTGTGTGTGTTTATTTATATGTTATATATTAGATAATTACATTATATATATATATATATTAATTTATATATTATATCATATTAGATATTTATATAAAATTATATATTATAATATTATATATATATGATAATATATATTATATAATTATATATATATGATTATATATATATATAATTTTTTATATAGATAGATAGATATATACATATATATATATATATATATATGTATATATATATATATATATATATATATATATATATATATATGAAGAAATATAGTCTTAAAATATGCTATATTTATGGGATAAAGTGCTCAATATCAGAAATAGAGCGTGTGTAAATATAAAAGTTAACATAGAAGTCAAGACTTAGAGGCGACAGTCTGTTTCATGCTAGATGCAATCGTCAGGCCTGACGATTGCATCTTCTATGTTCTCTTTTATATATATATATATATATATATATATATATATATATATATATATATATATAATTATGTGACTTCTGTTAGGCAAATAGACTAACAGAAGTCACATAATTATATATATATATATATATATATATATATATATATATATATATATATATATATGTATATATATATATATATATATGTTTGTGTGTGTGTGTTTATTTATATGTTATATATTAGATAATTACATTATATATATATATATATTAATTTATATATTATATCATATTAGATATTTATATAAAATTATATATTATAATATTATATATATATGATAATATATATTATATAATTATATATATATGATTATATATATATATAATTTTTTATATAGATAGATAGATATATACATATATATATATATATATATATGTATATATATATATATATATATATATATATATATATATATATATATATATATATATATATATATATGAAGAAATATAGTCTTAAAATATGCTATATTTATGGGATAAAGTGCTCAATATCAGAAATAGAGCGTGTGTAAATATAAAAGTTAACATAGAAGTCAAGACTTAGAGGCGACAGTCTGTTTCATGCTAGATGCAATCGTCAGGCCTGACGATTGCATCTTCTATGTTCTCTTTTATATATATATATATATATATATATATATATATATATATATATATAATTATGTGACTTCTGTTAGGCAAATAGACTAACAGAAGTCACATAATTATATATATATATATATATATATATATATATATATATATATATATATATATATATATATATAGTCATTCACAGACAGTACTGTTTCGCTGTTTCACAGCTCCTC
>OZ038476.1:30217816-30250316 GCA_964036315.1 Acanthosepion esculentum
GTGGCCTGGCGTTGTCATGGAGGAAAAGCTCACCTTTGCGATTCACCAGTGCTGGCTCCTTCTGGCGCAATGCCTGTTGCGCAGGTTTCAATTGCTGCGAGTATAGGTCTCCAGTGACCGTTTGGCCCGTTGGTAGCAGTTCATAATGAACCACTTGACGACCTGTCCACCAGATACAAAGCATAATCTTGCGTGGGTGCATAGGCGATCTTGCGGTGTGAGGGACAGCATCCTGAGGAGACAACCAATGTCTGGAACGCTTGGGAGTTTCGTACAGAACCCACTTTTCGTCACTGGTAAGCACTCGATTGAATAGGGATGCGATACTGTGGCGAGAAAGCAGCGATACGGAGGGTGCCACTCTTTGTCCCTTGTGGACCTCCAACAGCGTTTGAGGAACCCACTTGCTCAGTTTGTACGTCTTATCTAGGCGGTGCATATGAAGTCTAACTGTTTCATCAGAAACGTTGAACTGTCTTGCAAGTTCACCACACGTTAGACTACTGTCCTCTTCAATGGCCGCCTTCAGGACTCCATCATTTAAGACCAGTGGTCATCCACTGCGAGGCTCATCATGGAGAGACAAATCTCCTAATTTAAATTTTCGGAACCAACGCCTTGCAGTACGTTCATCCACAGCACTATTCCCAAATGCTTGACTTATGCGGCGACTTGATGCAGCTGCTGATAAGCCCACTTTGAAGTCGTAAAGCAAAGAGCCCCGAACGAGATCTCTAGACACTTCCATCCTTCTCACAGCTGTCCGGCTTATAACTCATGGTCGGGCACGGTGTGAGTGTTTTTTGATAACATCTGATGTTCCTACTTCCGGCTGTCTGAATTTGAAAACAATTGCTACACGCATTTCGTATATATTTCAACTTCATTCAATGACTAATCAAAAAACGGACAGAACTTTTTTGGTTACCTTGTATATATATATATATATATATATATATATATATATATATATATATATATATATATATATATATAAGCACTAATTCCTAACTGACTGCTTCATACATTAATTGATTATCCATGTAACTCAAATTTGCTATGCAGTGTTGATTTCTATGTCTACACTATTTATATGTCCCGATTTGCGATTGGAATAGAAAAAAGATATTGCCGAAAAGCAAAGCAAAGTACGAAAGAACAGGAAAATTCTCGACTGATATGTAATATAAATCCCCCTATATAGCATTGAATGCGTCACAACTTATTCACAGATGAATAGAAGACTGGAATCAACAGAAAGGCGGTACTACAGAAAGGTGCTGAAAATAGAATAAGCAGGGCGTCTCAGCATCGAGTAAGTCTGGAGGAAAATGGACACGAAAAGCAGACATGCTGAGTCTCTGAAAAAAGACAGTTGAGACTTCTGGGACGCAATGAGAAAGCAGGACATGGAAAGAAATGAAACCGACAGTCAAAAAGCCTAGATAGAAACATCGGACCACCTACTTAAAAAGCAAATATTAACAGAAGATAAAAGGGAGATTGCAAAGAATAGTAAAAAGAAGCTACACGCAATAGGAGGTTGTGGTGAGCCATGACTGCACATATCCTGAATAGACAGGTAATATAGAAGAAGAACGGAACACTGCATATGTTTAAAAATATACATCTATATGTTAAGCATAATTTTGCTTGCTCAACTACTGTATGTGTCAATGAGAGACGTCAAGACAATTTCATTTTTGTTGTCTGAGCGTAGTGGAAGATTTAGCCATATTTGATGTCGTCAGGGACCGCAGGATCATCTAGAACCCCTTTCTATAAAAGAATGTCATTTTCATTGCTGTCTAGTACATTTGTCATACAACATTTTAAAATTATTTTGTCACAATGGTTTCAGATATGGTACCGCTGTAGGCCACTATAACTAAATAGCCACGTGTTTGCTTATAATTAACCTTCTGCTGGTTTAAGCATTATTTTCGCAGCAAGCTACTTGAATTTTGGTGTGCACTTGCGTTTCCTCTGAGTACTGCTAGAATGTTGTTTGAAACCTGATGTAAACTACATATCACCTTATTTTTTGTCGATAGGAACCGGTTAGCAAACGTTCTATATTGAGTTAAATATTTCTTTTATAATGTCTATGTCCAGAATACTTATTATTATCCAGAATTGCGTATTATACACTAGTGCGTATTAAACACAATTTGGGAAGTATGAACACGAACAAGACCTAAAACCGTTTGAAATGAATGTTATTGGTGCTCATTGGTCATTCTATCACTGGCAAGATTTCGACTTTTTCGGCAAACAGAATAGTGAAAATGATCTAATAGTTATATTAGATATATTATTTTTATTCGAATTGTTGGTACCATCTTTGTTGCTTTTGTCCCTACATTTTGGACGTTGTGACTTCCGGCTGTCCCAGGTGCATATCGATTTAGGTAACCTATGGAGAATGATTAAAATATAACAATATGAAAATTATCAAAACTCGTCAGGCATATAACTCGTTGTTTCTTTGTGTACCTTCATCTTTCTTCATGTATTATAATGCTTAAATTCCTCAAGCCGTCTTCCCTCAAATCTCCTCTTCATCTATGATTGTCCAGCATTCGCCGCCATATTGAATAATTAATAGTACGAATCCTTTCAGCATGTTTTTCTTTGTTCAAAGCGAAGTTTTTTTCCTATGTCCTAATTTCTAACCAAATTAATCCATATATATGAAATAAACAACGTTCTTTTCAAAATTTTTGTCTGAATTTCTGGGATGATGGGTTATCATTATTTAAAGGTAGAAGATTGTCCTCATCTTTTTATAATCCTCTAGCCATCATTAGTTGCTTAAAGAAAGAAAACGAAATATGAGTAAGCCTCGAAAAGAAGCAGCACTTGGAAATAGAAAGCCTAGTTGAGTCTAGTCAAGTGAGACAAGTATTAAGAGCAGTTTCCATCGGCAGGTTATCTAGGTTTAAGTCTCCATGTTCTCCAGATAGATTTTTCTCACGGGACACTGGGCTTAATACATTAAAAAGATGTTTATTGAATTTGGTGACATTAATTTTGAGTTCAGTCAAATGTATACTGGTCTTAGGGAAAACTGAGCAATAACTAAGAAATACAAAATGAGAACGAAACGTAATATACCGAGACATGGTCAGAGGACGGAGTATAATAATCTTCGTAAATTAAACAAAGGCTTCAGTTCGAAATTTCTTGAAGGCTATCCAGATAGACAAGTACCTGATTAAAGCCTAAACATTGTGAAAATGACAACAAAGAAGAGGACAATGGTTCATAAGTCGTTTCATTTTTATCGTAAAGTCAAACCAAAAAGCGAAATAAAAAGAAAATACAGTTACGAAGAATATAATACCTCGTGAACTATTACGCGTATAAGTAGGAGTAGATACTTTTTCAAATTAAATTTGCTATTAACAGTGAAAACGTTTTCTGTGCTAAGTGCAGCCTTAACAATTGTGAAAAAACCTCTCCTTTCTCTAAGTTCGTTTTAATTTTAAATGACTTTTTTTTTATTTACACTCCAAGTGAAGTGACCTGTTCATCCATTTTAAATAGCAACCTTTAATTATTTTTTATTGTGTTATATAAAAGGCACAATTTCTTCTGTTGGTGAACGTTTACCATCATCTACATAGCAGGTAGGTATGTTAGACTGACGTGCGTGTAATATCATAAGAAAGCTATGACAGCGTTATAAGGGGAGAGAAAGCGATGTGATAGAGAAAAGGAGAAACGGTAGGAAGTTAAAATTCCAAACACTGCTTGACTGTTTGTCTTTTTCTCTCTATAATGTGCGGTTACCGTAATGTGGTTTGTGGGTGTTGCTATGAATACCGGCGCAAAAAGCGAAATCGTCGAAACTAGTTCAAATTCACATCTACTCTGTGTCGTTCATTTTTGTACAAGTACTTCTCCCCCACTCTAATATTGATTAAATAGTACATTCAATTGGGTTTTCCATATTTGGTGGTACCCAGTTGTAGGAAAATAACTCTGAATTTAAATCGAGGAGAAGACAAATGGAAACTATTCCACTGTTTACCAACAAGGCGTGAACATGATAGATTATAAAGAAAAGGAAGATGTGGAAAACTATGATTACCTATATTTAAAGCGGCACGTTCATTTTTCATGTAAATAGATTTCAACTGAAACCGACATATATATAACAACAGCCACCTGCACTAATGCAAAGCTCTTCAGTAAAATGAATAGAGCACTTTGGCTGATGGCATTTGTTTACATTAGTAAAAACAATACGCTAGATTTAGTTGTGTAACTCTACCGAGTGAAGATAGCTCTGGCTGACACCGAATCAGTTGAGTTTCAATCCTGGCTTGAGGCATTCGGATGTCTAGTCGCACTGAGGAGCTGTGATACAGCGAAACAGTACTGTCTGTGAATGACATAATTTAGCTCTTGAAAATACATTTCAATTGAGCACTGTTGAGTGATAAGCTAATTCTATAAACAACAGCCACCTGCACTAATGCAAAGCTCTTCAGTAAAATGGATGGAGTACTTTGGCTGATGGCATTTGTTTACATTAGTAAAAACAATACGCTAGATTTAGTTGTGTAACTCTACCGAGTGAAGATAGCTCTGGATGACACCGAATCAGTTGAGTTTCAATCCTGGCTTGAGGCATTCGGATGTCTAGTCGCACTGAGGAGCTGTGATACAGCGAAACAATACTGTCTGTGAATGACATTATATATATATATATATATATATATATATATATATATATATATATATATATATATACCTCACGCAAGTGCTTGACTTTCATAAACTTTCCCCAGTAACCCTGGCGGTAAAGCTTCTCTACTTGATCTCTGTTTTACCTCCATCCGTGACTCTTGTCACGCTACGCAGCTCAGTCCTCTTGGCAACTCACGCCGTAGTATCTATTAACATCTTTCACTTCCTTTCCAGCAAAGAAGCTTCTACTAACAGAATATCTTTCTGTTATCAACGCGCAAACCGGAACAGGTTCCGTGATGTTCTTCGCGTAGAACTTTAGAATATGGTTTTTAACCATCCCGTTCAAAAATGTGCATCTTAGGTTTCATACTGGCTAAAAGCCGACATCGAAGCCTTCTTCCCAGCAAGAAAATACCAAGTTAAATCGAGCTTTTCTCCTTGGTTCTCAGCTGCTTGCTCGGCTGCTATAGCTCATAGCAATTACTTCTTCCGTCTGTACCGGAGCGATAGGCCTGATTGCAGCAGACGTCTCTTTGTCTCTGCTCGTAATGAGTGCAACCGTGTCCTCAATGAAGTAAAGTTGCTATTTGCTGATAGAATGAAGCAACACATTGCATCTCGCAGGTTTGGTTCTGCAGATAATTGGCAGCTCTGCAAGAGTGTGCTGAACAACAGAAAATCCACAATTCCCCCTCTCTTCAATCAATTCAAAGTCCTAACTTCCACAGCTGATAAGGCTGAATCTTTTGCTCGGAAATTCGCATCCAACTCAACAATGAACTCTTTCGGAGTACCCACACTTAATTTTCCCTCTAGAACTGTTGCTTTCTTGAGTGAGATTAACATAACACAATGGTATTGGACATCATCTCTAAACTAGAATTCTCATAAAGAAAGTGGTATGACAGGATACCAGACGTAGTCCTAAAGAAATGTGCTCCTGAGGTTGCTCCGGCTCTCTCCAAACCATATAACTATTGCCTCGTTGACTCTTGCTTTCCAGCCTGTTGGAAGTCCTCATCTGTTGTCCTTGTTTTTAAGAACTCATGAGACCCTTCCGACCCATTTAACTACCGTCCTATCAGTCTCCTGTCACTCTTCAGCAAAGTCTTTGAGGTTTTAATCAATGCCGAAGTGGTTAAGCACCTTACTTTCCATAATTTATTCTCTAACAAACAATATGATTTCCGCTTTGCCCGGTCTACCGCTGACGTGCTTATGGCCATAACTGAATTTGTTTGTCAAGCTTTTGATGATAACGGCGAATCTCGAACTGTGGCTCTAGATATCTCTAAGGCGTTTGATAGGGTTTGATATGCAGGACTTATACGTAAGCTTCAGGGATACGGTATTACAGGACGAGTATTAGATTTAATCCAATCGTTTCTGTAAAATCGTGAAATGAAGGTCGTCCTAAACGCGTTCTCCTCCAGTTCCTTTCACTCAAAAGCTGGTGTTCCCCAAGGCTCTATCCTGGGTCCTACACTGATTCTTATATTTGTCAACGCTCTTCCGGATGTCATGAGTTCACAAGTAGGCATTTACGCAGACGACACTAGCATTTAGTCCTATCCCAACCGTAAATACGGCATTGCTGACAAAGTTAACCTGGCCGTTGGTTTCAAAAGGGTCTTCCAATCAGTGGTTGGTTGACGCAGGCAAATAACGAAACTGCTCACATTGACTCACCATAGAGAAACCTCTCAGCCTCCTATCACCATGGCCTCTGCTCAACTTCACGGGAGCGTCTCACTTCGCCTTCTGGGTCAGTTTTCCACTGATCTGAGGTGGAAGAACTACATCGAATCAATAGCTACATCTACCACAAAGAACGTTGGTTCTCTGTGTCGCGCCAGAAGGTTTTCTCGTCTGAGTTTGTCCGTAAAATCTTCAAATCTACCATTCGTCCTTTCAATGAATACCGTTGCCATATATGTTCTTGTTCCCCCGATGTTCATTTCGAGGTTCTCGACAAAATGCAAAGACGGATATGCAAAGTGATAGGCCCTGCCCTGACATCTCGTCTCGAGTCACTTTCTCACTCAAGTTATGTGGCTTCCCTCTAACTTTTCTAAAAATATTTTCATGGCAACTTCTCTGACGAACTATTTTCACTGGTTCCCCAACTGCATGAAATTAATCGTGTTACTATTTTGGCATCACGGTCCCATACTTTTCCTGTTAAAACAGTTAAATGTAACCACCTCTTCTACTACAACAGCGTTTTATGTCGCACTTCCCGACCGTGGAACTCCCTTCCTCTTACTTGTTTCCCTGATAACTATAATCTTCAAAAATGTAATGTCAATCGACATCTTCTGCTGCCTTGATCTTGATTCATGTTTTTCTCTTTATCTATTCCTCAAACAACCCTCTTTTCCCTTACTTTCACTCTCTGTATATATATATATATATATATATATATATATATATATATATATATATATATATATATATTATAATAATAAACAGAAATAATAGTAAGATATATAATCCGGTGTTCTTATTAATAATTTTTATTTTTTTTTATTTTTACAAAACAGTGCACAATTCAAATCTACAGACTTATATATATATAAGTGTGTGTGTGTGTTTGTGTGTGTCTGTGTCTGTGTGTGTGTGTGTGTGTGTGTGTGTGTGTGCACGCGCGTTCTTATTTTGATAATAAATGAAATTTACTCTTAGTGATAGGGAAAAGTACTAAGCCCGACCCAGAAGTGATCAGAAAAAATTCTGATGCTTGGTTATTACGTCAGATTTGGGGAAATATGTCGGTCGGCGTATATTTGAATATTTTTTCGGAAAAAAACTAACCGCTCAGATTCAAAATATTATAAGAGAATGGAAAAAGAGTAAACAAGAAGGAAGGAAGCGTGTGATGAAAGTGTGATTTTAAAAAATGCCTCCTTCTCTTGGTGTTCGTACAAAATAAGTTCTTGTCGTCGGTTATATCCTTTTCGGCGACTTACTGGTTGTCCTCATGATCAAAACAGCCGAGCGTATGTCAAAATTAACCCGCTGCTTTGATTTAGTTTTCTTTTTTACAATTTCTCATGTGTTCTAATGTTGTTTTTTTTCTGTTCAGAAAATTTAAATATTCATGAAAACCTACCGGACCCTATTCGCAACATGATTGTTGACAACACAAATATAATAGCATCATCTACATGCAAAAAGAATGCTAAAGATATTGCAAGCCTTATTAATAAAAACAAAAACAAAACAGCACTCAATAATATCAACTATGAATATGGACACAATATCTTGACCGTGTTTTGAAAAAAAAAATGAAAACATTATATAAATACATTGATGCAACAAACTATTTCTTATTTAACAGTTGAAATATTTCATCCTTGGATATGGCTAAATGTATAGCCGAAAGCGCTCGGATAAAAAAAGAACATTCGGATAGATTTATGTCATTTATCATCTGAAAAGAAAAAATATTAGAACACATGAGAAATTGTATAAAAAAAACTCAATCAAAGCACCTTGTGTGTCATATTGCTGCCAATATACTCAATATACATACACACACACACACACACATATATATATATATATATATATATATATATATATATATATATATATATATATATATATATATATATATATATGTATATGTGTGTGTAGACATATATGAAATATATATGTATATGAAATATATATATTATAATAATAATGATTATTATTATTATTATTATTTTTATTATTATTATTATAAACAATATAATCCCAAATCACCTCATATGGGGGAGAGTCTATTTTGGCAGACCAATATGTCGGTCGTCTGTCTTATCAGCCTTGCTGTGGACTGAATTCATATCAAAAATAGAAATTTAACTGTGAAAGCTGAAACAAAAAAAATAATACAGAATTTATCCATTTCACTGTTTCATTTAGAAGAAAGGCACAAGACAGGAGTCACGATAAGATAAAGATATTTGTCTTAAAGTGAAATAATTTTATTATATTAAACCTGAATATTAAATTTATGGCATTAATTTTGGTTTATATGAAGAATTAAATATTAATTTAAAATTAAAAGAAGAATAAAAATGTGTTTAAAAATAACTTTAAAAGCTACAGGTAAAAATATGTAAAGGATTAATGAAAGCGAGTTGGGAAGATCTTAGAAAAGGTGAAAATTTATAAATTATAATTAATATAATGTAAATAGTTTATTGAGTGGGGAGTTATAGAAATTAGAATTCGTTATACTTTCAATATTTGAAGAGAAAAAGAGTGTGAATATTATGGAAATATAGAGGTTAAAACTATAATATGGAAACTTGAATTTGGTTTTATGTCGACATAAAAACAAATTCAAATGAAGGGACAATCAATCCCGGTGGACATGTTGCGTCTGCCCAGAAGTCAAGGCGACATAACTCTTTCTTGGGTCAGAAATATCGTACCGGTCCGAGACATAAAGATACCGAGAAAAGCAAGCTCATGTACTTGAGGACTAAGAGACCCAGTGGGAGAAGCGGGGTAGCGAGGGTTAAATATACACAGTAATGTAAAAGAACAAAACAAGAATAAGAAAGAGCGAACGTTCAGAAAAATATTAATTGCCAACATATAATTAGGACAGGCAGAGTTTTCTCACGGGTTCATTTAACGAAGATTCAGGCAGAAGTGAATTCTGGTGGGTACAGTTTTCGGTTAGAGACGGAAATTTTGTCTACCAAACCAAATTGTGTTGGTGTTTATTCTAAAATAGCCACTGCCCCAAATTGCACACTTTTTCAGGTTAAAATCCTAGCACCAGCATTATATACATTGATGATATATTTTCTGAATGGACTGTTAGAATGTAACGTATATTGCTACAAGGGAGTAAGCTGAGATAGATAGATAGATAGATAGATAGATAGATAGATAGATAGATAGATAGATAGATAGATAGATAGATAGATAGATCTAATGAGTTTTCTCTTTGTAATACAACTAATACTTCCTTTACTGTTTAGTCGTTTAGAAAATGTTTTTTCAATGATTAGGAAGTTTCTTTGATTTCGACAAACTTGCAAGCGCTATAAAGAGTTACCGGTGGTCACTATTTAAATTAGTGCATCCACTTGGAAAATAAAAGTGGGTGGAACAAGAAATGAGAGAAGTTGAAAGGAAACTGTTTGCATTTATTTTGTTATTCATGTAATATTTTTTCATTACTGCGAGACAAATGAGAGTCAGTCACGTTTGAACTTTGACACATTTCTACAAATCTTGGGTTCTTCTGTGTATTTTGCAAAGAGCATACTTTTTTATTTAAATTCTTTTCCTGTACAGGTGTATCAAGCTTCAATTAGTCTGAAGAAAAGTATTACGTACCACGTGGGCAACGAAATTATGGTAAGAGCTAAATGCACTCGGATAAAGTCAGCCACTGCTTGAAGGAGAATTTTTTCCAAGCCTGTGGAAGGGGCAAGCATATGTCCAGTCTTCAAGAACGTGGATGAGCGATCCTCTTCCTCCCAGTATAGACCTATCAATCTCTTCAGTATCATCAGTGTTGTTTGAGGCCATAATCAAAAAGAAGGTCGTCGAGCACCAACATAGGAAAAATCTCCTGTGCAACAAGCAGTATAGGTTTCGCTCAGCCCGATCCAATGCTTTCGTTCTGACTATCATTACCCACAAACTTGGTGAGGTCCTTGACAACACAAACACCTCGAGGGCCATAGCATTATATATCTCGAAGGTCTTCTACAATGTGTGACACAAAGGTTTGTTTCACAATCTCTCCAAAATCACTGGAAAGTTTTTTTTTTCTCAATTGTAAAATCCTTTCACACAGGGCTCACTTCTTGGACCACCCCTCTTTCTGATATACATGAATTATCTAAGAATATACTCAGATAATTTGTAAACATCTCTGTCTATAAGACTATATACGGGTACACCTCTAAAACTCTTGACGTTCAGAGATTGTCAGCTGCCTATTCATCATATCTGTCACTAACTTCCCAGTGTGGAAGAAACTGGCTGCTTGCATTCAATGCTTCGAAAATTACATTCCAACACCGCCAATCGGACCCCGAAACGCCACCAGTCGCAATGAACGGATGTCCGCTCGATGTTGCACTGTGCTTTCAGAGAACATTGGGCCTCAAGTTCACACCTGACTTCAAATGGAACATTTATATTAAAACCATCGCTAAATATGCAGGTAAAATGTTCGGCTCTCTGTACGGCTCTATTAATTAACTGATTCCTCTTGTTTTCTCTACCTTTATTAGAGACAGATCAGGCCGAAAATGGTTGCCATATTTTTGTGGTAGCTGGCCGGCGTCCTCACTTTCTTGTCTTGATAAAATTCAAAAGCGTCTCCGAATGTTTACTGGAGTAGAATTATTTTCAATCATCCGTCCTCTCCCACACAAGCGGGGTGAGTCTCTCACTGCTCTATCACTACTCCCATAGAAAATGCTTAGACGAACTAGATTCCTTGGATCCGCCAGTTCCAACCTTCCCAGTCAGGACCCGGGATGCCACTTAAATAGTAGTAAAGCACCTACATTCCCTCCGTATTCTACCAGCGAGAATTTCCACTCAAACGGCTTCCTCCCACGACCCACTGCCCTGTGGAAGGAACTCCCAAGTTTATGCTTTTCTGATCACTACAATCTTAACCTGTTCAAGTCTAGAGTTAATCTTCCTCTCCTATGCATATCAAATATCCCTTAACGTATCCCTGTACCTTGAGTTCCCCCAACATCGAGCCTTATACAGGACGAACCTTATTGTAAAAATAAAATCAAATAAAATCTTTCTAAACAGATAACAAAACAAAGATTTTAAAGATTTGCATAAAAAAGCATAAACGTTTGTACAGTTCTCAGAATATTGCCCTTCCCACCCAATCATTTTATTTATGATTATCTTTAAAAATTATTATCTTTAAAATGTGTAATATTATATTATTTGCGCAATTATAGTTTTATAACCTAACGCATCATAATATCTAAGATGTTAACGATGAAATATACTATGTTAATCATTCTATTGTTTTTGGCAGTCGATGTTAACTATACATGTACATGATGGAAAATTTGAATTCGTGCATTTCTAAAAGCATTAGTGAGAATTGAATATAAATTACTTCAAATGGAACTTTTCCTTACTGTTAACCATTGAGACTATCTACTTCTTTTTATGACAGACACATTTGAATTATACTGAAATATGATTTTATTTGTTTTGTTTTTTTAAATGTGTCGCCTTGCTTTTTCGATTTCGGTTTAACAGGAAAATCATGTAACATTTTTTTTCTGTTTTCTATTGGAATCAGCAGAATTAAAGTATTAATGATGGTATTAAGCGTTTTCTATCTCTTTATTCTCTTTCATTGAATGATTCTATACGTGTACGTATAAGTGATGGTGCTGAAAAAGAGAGGGTGCAGAAGATTTTAAAAAGTTGATATCTTCTCAAATGTTAAGAAATTTGTCGTTATTATCAGTCTAGACACACCATTATTATTATTATTATTATCAACAAAACAAAAACGGACATTGGTTATTGGAGTCATGATGGGCTACATTTTTAGATTTTCACTTCATTATCCTTGGACTTTGATAGTTTTCAAAGATATACTACAGTCTTCGGGAATTACCATGTCAATAAGATAGTCCATTCTGTTATTGTTGTCTTCTACTTCTTCTGCTTATTATAAATGTAGAGAAATATCTAGATTGTTCCTTTACATATAAAATTTGCGACGGTTCCGTGTAGTATAGAGGTTCGATTCCTGTCAGAGCTCATATATTTTCTATGTAATTTTTCAGACATTCTGGACTGTAAATGTAGTTATTACTGTTTATTATAAACAGAACATTTACTTAAATATTTGTATCTATAAAAATAGCGTATAGACACTATATATATATATATATATGTGTGTGTGTGTGTATGTATTTTAGGCAGCAATCCTTCTCTCATGTACATTTCATTCAAAACAACAGAGAAGGTGCTTATATTTAGTTTTTTATACAATTTCTGATGCGATCTAATAATATTTTTTTCTTTTCAGATAATAAATTATATAAATACTGTCCGAATGTTCTTTTTATCCGAGCGCTTTCGGCTATACATTTAGCCATTTTAAAAATTGTGTTTGAAAATGGCTAAATATATAGCCAAAAGCGCTCGGATAAAAAGAACATTCGGACAGTTTTTACATTATTATCCGAAAAGAAAAAAATTATTAGATCGCATGAGAAATTGTATAAAAAGTTAAATATAAGCCCTTCTCTGTCGTTTTTAATGAAATGTGAATATATATATATATATATATATATATATATATATATATATATATATATATATATATATATATATATGTGTCGATTTGTCAGGAGATGTTAACGGTCTGCAGGGGGCGATTCCAGTGTGCGGCACCTGTGCCTGAAAATCATACCACGAAAAATTGAACAGACACAAATGTGCCTGAGCGAGAGTCTGCAATATGGATTGGTTAGCCGCCCTCGCAGACGGTTATCTTCGAATACGAGCGGGCAGCTATTATATATATATATATGCATATATGTGTGTGTGTGCGCGCTCGCGTGTGTATGTATGTATGTGTGTGTGTGTGTGTGTGTGTGTGTGTAATAATAGCTGGCCACTCGTATTCGAGTATACCCGTCTACTATTGCAAACTCTCGCTCAGGCATATTTGTGTTCGTTCAACACCCACAGAGCCCACCTGTGGTTTATGCTGCAATTATGCTGAGCAGACCTTAGTTACAGTTTCTGGGAAAGAGAGTGTTATCTAGCATGATCAGCAATCTGAACAACACCAGCACATTCAAATCCTCGGTCACGATGACTTGTGACTTCGTGCTAACACAGCTGTCGACGACCCCAAATGTTAAATCTACCCAATTTCACTCACAAGGCTTGGGTCAACCTGTAACATGGTTTTCAGGCACTTTCCAAAGTTGAGGCACGCTTGGAGAGCCCTTCACCTCCAGACCGATGACATCATAAATTCTTCTTCCTGACAAATCGACTCATGGCCATATTATATATGCACACATACATACATACATAGATGTTTACATAAAAAACAGCACACATGCATATAACCCAATTTAAACACAAGTAAATGACACGCCAATTGCAGATGTAAGTACTACCCACCTACATCGACTTAGAGGCATATATTTGTTTATTTGTATAAAGGAAAATATATCATTTTTTAAAATGTTTCTGACTTATAAAAACACATACGAGTTCTATATATATCTATAATTGTTTTAGTTGTTAGTAAGAATATTTTGGGAAGAAAATTGTCAACAGAATTATCATCCCCGTCGTTGTTATTAAGAGGGGCGTAGAGATAATGGTGTCCTCGGCGGCTGCTTCTCTAAGTGGCCCTTGAATTTGCTATAAACTACATGTAATAAAACCAGTAGGCATTCTTCTTCTTCAAGAGTGTCTCATTCAACGCTAAGTGCCGAATATTACCATCTACGAAGTGAAGCCCTTCAAATTTTAAGGACCGGCTCCGTTTTCATCCAGTGCATTCACCAGTGCTTTCGCTGGTGTGAAACATGTTCGTGTCCTTCTTTCTTTTCTTTTTTTTTGTTTTTAAACTACTCTAGTTAAATTCGGTTCGCTATTAGGCTAATCTCAGTTCAATAAATAAGCATATTTAGCATCTAACTTGAGGTTGAGATGACTGCGTATTTGCCACCCGAGTCGGTTTTCGGAATACATGTAATCGATTTTAGTGTAATTTTACGTTAGATCTTCCGCCTTTATAACATAGGGTAAACACAATCATCGGACACTTCGTTTTACTCTATTTGCCTTCTAACAGTGATAACTTAAATAAATATTATTTTTATGCAGGATCGTTAGAGGCTCAGGATTGGCACAGTTGTGTGTTTCCTACTGATACAGGATTGTAGAAATCAAACAAATAAAATTCGCATTAGAATGTTTGTTGGATAAACAATAATTACAAAGGCAAATACTTCCATGCGTTATTTTTGGACCATTATATTACAATATAATAATAACTCCCTTCAACACCCCCGCAAATTCACGAAAACAAATTTCGCAAGCAAGTGTGATCTTATTTTCTAACTAATGAAATCCTTGTATTAAAAAAATTCCCACCCCTATGTGAAACTAGATTTTGAATTCCCTTACGGATATAAAAATAGATGTATACTTCTTCTCGAGGTCCAAAAAATGTTTCGAAGTCCAGTTTGATCTACATGTGCGCACACACACTCAAAATACACACGCACACACAATGGAAGAGAAACAACTAGCAGCCGCTGAATAAGGTCTTGTCCACGCACACAATAGACGGGATAAGCCTTTGAACTCGAACTCGCAAAAAACTAGGCTGATGGTAATATAGTAAGTCTGTTCACACATTTTAGAACGAATTAAGAACACTTTATTACTTCATAAAACAAACTTCACCGCAAGGAAAATTGAACATTTTATTGTCATTGTATATTTCTGAAAGGAATATTTTATGTAATTTCAACTGATACTCATCTTCTAGTTTTTCTCAAGAAAGCTTTTGTATGTTTCGTTTAAACGATGTGCTGTTGTTTCTGTTAGATTTTTCCAATCCCGACATTCAGATAGCAACAAAAACCTGGGTAGACGAATCCCAACATGATTAGGCTAAAGTATGATTTTCAATTCAAGCAAACTTGGCTTCCTCTTTTCAGAGATTTCTAGAATAAACCAATTTCCCACCCAATTTTTGCTCGTTCATTGCGCCACATTTGTTATACGAGTGCCGCTGTTGATTGCAAAAAGAATCGTTGGTCGACGTGTCTGCTGAGGAAATATTCTTCATTCAAAGGGTAGAATTTTTCGATGTACCTTTGTGTGCTGATAGGTTGAAATAGTGGAAGTTTTCTTCTCCTGTATTCATAAATTTATTATTTTAAACACAATTGACTCCGTTTTCCGTCAATGTCATTATTTTATCGAGCATGTATAAATGTATTTAAGCGCTTCATGTCGAATCAATTTCCCTAAGTTCTGAATTTTTCGTAAGGCTTTTAAACTAAGTTGCAGAGCTGAGTAAGCGCAAAGAAAACATCTTGATTAAAAACTTTTCACATTTCCATAGCAATACAAATAGATATGACATTGATATACTCCAGCTATAACACTGAAAAATACATTATTAAATTGCATAGGTTTCAAAACGATTATCAAATTCTTTAGGTCTATTTAATATCTAGATCTAGTTAAATTAATTCCAGTTTTACAATTATATCTTTGACGTGGATAAAGTGTCAATTGATTAATTGTTATTACCACTAACAAAACACACAGTCAATTATTTCATTGGTAAACTGTTAGTGACTGACTCAGTAAAATACTTGACATAATTCATAGTCATGCTATTAATGGGGAAAAAATGAACACAGAGATAACTATTAACTGTATTATTATTATTTACATTATTCGGAGAGTTATCCTCATTTTCATTGCCATATTCACAACGGCTAGGCGGGTGTACGCTTCGGCCTTCTTCAGGTGATTCAAATTTCGAACCGAACCTTTATTTCGTCCACCTGAGTAGATTGTTCTAGTTCCACGTGCCATGCCACTCACGGATGTCTTAGTTATTTCCCTTTAACTCAACTCTGCAGGTTTTTGGCTCAACACTACACACGGCACAGTGGATAAAGGCGTTAGTTAGATCCAGTGACAGGAACCAAATAGTGTGAGTTCAATACCCGGTTTAGGCAGTGGATGAACTTGGAGAGGGGAATTAACAGGAGATAACTGATAACTGAGATCCATTAAACATGGTACGTGAAACTAGAACAATCTACCACAGTGAGCGAAAATAAAAGGGTTCAGTTCGACATTCCAACCACCTGAAGAAGGCCGGAGCGTACAAAGGCCGAAAAGTTGTAATAAATATGGCGACAAAGACGAGGACAATAGTCCGGATAATGTAAATAGTGATTCCATTATATTTTCTATTTCACTAATATTCATTTGTGTTCTCAGGTGCTGCGTTCATATAGCCTGTACTATTTGGTATTTGTACCTTTACATTTATTTTTCCCGAGTTTTATAACACTGACAGATAGGTTCTTTTTAATTTCCTACAAAGGGGAAATATATACCGAATATAGCACCAGATAAAAATAAGCATTTTGTTACTCCTTTTACCAAAATATAAATTCCCTATCCCTTCTGTATATTTATAAATAATTGCTAAGCAGTTGAAGATTTCTGTTTTTAATCCGACATTGTTTCTTCTTGCCCGAAGCATTATTTTTGCAGATGCGCGTGTTTGTGTAGACGCCGATTTATTTTAAACAATGTGAATAATGTCTACCGGCCTGTGTATTCGAGAGACATAATAAAATAAAATGTGCTTTCTGGTTGGTTCGAAGCGCATCAGAGAGCATATTTTTCTTCAGTAAGTCTTTCGAATAAGCAAGCCGGTAGATGTAATTTACAACTTTTAAATAAAAAGGTGGCGCTTCTACCCAAAGATGTGCATCAATTAATATAACGTATAGCATTTTGCGCCTCAAGGAGGTGTAATGGTTAACAAGCTTGTCTTGCTACGAACAATTACGACTGTGTAGTGAGTTCGACTCTCACTGGGTTCCCCATACTTTCGGCCTTCTGCCACATCTAAGCTACGCTTGGACGATCTCTATAACGTATAGTGTCATATAATGATTATACACGAAAATGTCCTACAATTGTAAACGAAGAAATGGGAAAGAATCCGATGGAAAACATCACAGATGCTATTTTTTTCATATTTATCACGTATTATTAAATATCGTATCACTAGAAAAATGTTCAGATTACTTAAAGGCAAAATGCTTTTTTTTTTTCAAGAATCCATTTGCTATATTTCTATATTGGCACTTTGAATTTAACTCTTAAAAAATATGTAAGAATTTGTAAAACAGTTTCTCAGCCAATATTGTGTAAAGATTACATGTATAACCTTAATCTCTTTTTCAAAAAGGCTTCTTTTCTTGACATATAATCCTGATATCTGGTTGTATGCCCAGATCATAAATTGACTTTTAATTAAGCTTCAATGTCAAATAATCAGTTGTTTAAGAAATATTTGTTATATTCTTAATACTCTTGCCTTTTCTCGTTTTTATCTCTTAAAGAATAATTTAAGAATTTACAAAACAGTTTATATAAGAAAAAATGTGTTAAAATCACGTCATTTTATCAGATTGCCATCAGGGCAACGGGACGTTTGACAATCTTTCAAACATGACTCTTATCCTGACATTTCCTTAGGCCTTGCCAGTATCTTTTAGCTATGCACAAATCATAAATTACCTTTAAATTAATTGCCAATGCCAAATAATCAATCCTAGCTAAACTGCTACAACCTCAGGGTCTTAACCAAACAGATTACACATTATTTATTCTTGCGTGTAAAAGGTAATTAAAATGGGAAGTTATTGTGATATGCTGAATAAGCTGAGCAATTGCAGAACTTTAAAAACAAATCAGGTCAAGTGTAATTTAGTTAATTTTTTCTGAAATTGGCTTTCCGATCTAGCGGAAAGAAAATTCCCGGGAAATGTCATCGTAAAAACGTTGTGTTTTTAAACAAAACCGTTCGATTTTAATTGCGTGGGAAAACACTTTTCGCCTTCCATCAGTATGGCCGATGCTAACCTCCAGGAGAGTCATACATTTCACTTTTTCGGGGCTAACGTTTTCTGCTGATATAAAGTTGAAAAATTATAGTAAATCAATTACTAAGCCTGTTGCTTATAAATTTGGTATACTGGGTAGACAATTTGGGCACCCCGAGATGTTGTAATGGTTAGCAAGTTTGTCTTGCTAGAGCAATTACGACTGAGTAGTGAGTTGGATCCACACAGGGTGTCCCATACTTTCGGTCTTGTCCCACATCTGAGCTACGCTTGTAAAATTACTACTGTGTAGACATTTTTTCCTGACAGAATCTAACTTACACATTTATAAGTCTACTATTTGTCCATGAAATGAATATTTCTGCCACATCTACGCTGTAGCTTCTGCTGTGTATATTAGTGGTTCTCGATAAAATACAAAAATAGTACCTTCAATATTGTTGGTCCGGACATCTCGATTTCAATCAATTTCCCACAGCCGTTACCTACCTTCTCTGTGTTCTTTTTTATATAAATATTGTCATAGTAATTGTCCTGATGACTTTTCCTCTATAGTACCGAGACGTTATGAACTCAGTCTGTCCTGTTATTTACCTGCTATTTGTATGGGAAAAAAAGTTGGATTCATACCTTCCTTCACAGGTATTTGCAACGTAAGCGAGAATAACGAACTCAGCTCTCTGATTCACCAATCCGAACCGCTATCCATTATTCTACTGTGTCTCCGTTCAGTGTAACAAGATGTTTATACTTGTAAAATGTCTTACAAAGAAATTGAAAATAATATTTTTTCATATTTATCTCGTCTCCTCATCAAATATCGTAGCACTAGAAAAAGGACGGCTCGCACTTACTTAAAGAAAACTTATTTTTTTATGAACACATCTGCTATATTTCTATATTGATTTTAAATCTTAAGAAAGAAAAACAAACTCCGAAGAAGATACTTCCCTGATCACTACAGTTTTAAACTCTTGAAGTTTTGGTTCTAATTTTATCTATCCTATATATATTCTCATAAAATATAATTTATGCATCAATAAAACAACCCAGTTCAGTAGACAACTGTCTTGACAGGCTCGTGGTCCTTGTATTGAATAAAAAATATCTTAAAATCCCCTAGAATATACATCTGTATTCTTGCTGACACAAGCAAGACAGTAGTTATTGAAACCAATTTGAAATATACAATTCCTCCAGTCTGACATCTAGAGATTAGGGAACTCTGTCATTATGGGAACAAAATTAATTTCATAATGTACAACATTATTTGTTCCCAGGCAAGGTCCTCTGATTGCTGTAATTTTCACCCTCTTTTTTTATTTTTACTTCTGATGCATTTGCCATGTGTATGACGTAGCAAATTATTATTGTCTTGTTTATAACGAACATATGTCGTCTTATTGTTGTATATTAACTCAGTAGACTTCCAGTGTCATTTAGGGCCACAACCTTCAGGAACAAGGATTTATTTTTTTTATTTTTACAGGTTGCAATTGCTAACCCGACGCAAAGCCTGTTTTTATTTCAGAGTTGTTCTTCTTCTAGACTAGATGCCAACCATCACTAGAGAGCCTAATCTGCCTATTAACCTGGAGGATTAAGAAATGGTTTCATTCTTTACCCAACGCAACGACGCAGGTGGAATTTGAACGATGGAATTTGTTCATAGGAAAAGTATATAGGGGAGGCTAAAAGAGTATCAGCAAGAGTAACGTTTGAAAGGTTTGCCCTGACACGAATGACATACATGACGTAATTTTAACACAATGTTTGCTTATAAAACTAATTTCATAAATTAATTCATTTTTTCTAAAGAGATAAAACCAAGAACAGACAAATATCCCTACTTTCTGCACAAATAACAGCTACGCGAAGCACACATTCTGACGCGGAAATGGAATTGTATATGTAAATATTTTCAGGCATTTGTTTTTTTTAATTTTTATTTTATATTCTTTTTTAAATTTGTCCTTTATTTGAATAAATGAATATTTAACCATACTTCTGAATGATTTCTTTAAAAAAATCTCTGAATTGAAAGTTTTTCTAAGTGTGTCGTGATGTTTCCATTTGCTCCTACGTGTGCCGTTGCTTAAAAAGGTCGAAAAATACCGTCCTAAAATATTATCTGGTGGATATCGTAGGAGATCAAATAAAAGCAACTTTTCACAACGGTTAACTATTGCCGAGGATTCTGGCTGATGTAACTAATATATAGTTTCGAATCACTCATATTTCCAATCATCCTGGGTATGACGATAAACTAAATCCGTGTCCAGGGTAAGACGATAAACTACGTCCAACAGCAAGGCCGCTGATCAGAAGGCTTTGAGGAGCGTTGAACCACTTCTTAATTGTTGGTATTCTCAGGTCCACCATGACCCTGGGTGGTAGCACCTGTTAGGGTCCCAGCTATGGGCAAATACTTAACCCCGAAACTGAGTTAAAAAGGATTAGGAACGTGTAAAAATAGGTTTTAATACCAGAAAAACTTTGTAAAAAATTATTACCAGAAATAAATTTTTGAAGTAAGAAAAACTATTACCAGCAATACATTTTTGAGGAAAAAAATATTACCAGAAATAGATTTCTGACAAAACAAAATATTACCAGGAAAAAAAATTCGCATTAAATGACCCATTGAAGTTGATATGCCGTAAACCAAACCAAACCAAACATACAGTGCTTTTCGATAAAAGTGACTCACCTGATTTTTTTTTACTAAATGTTCTCTTCTCCGATGAAACGAAAGTTGAGCTAAATTCAAATGATAAGCGATCTAAAATCCGAAGAAGAAGCTTTGAAAGCTCTTTGAATTTAGCAGTAAGTACTGTCAAGCATCCGTTCAGTATAATGTTCTGGGGATGCTTTTCTTTTCATGGAACTGGTTTCTTAAAACCTATTGAAAAGACCCTCAGGAGCGAGCAGTACAAGAGAGATTTTAGAGTCTTGCCTGCTCCCTTCTGCTGAAATGGGTGCAAATCGACCCCACCAAGCTCATTTTTATACAGGATAATGTTCCCTGTCACAAATCAAAATTGATGAAGGAATACTTTGATGAGAAGCATGTGAGTGTTATGACATGGCCGCCCCAATCTCCTGACCTCAACCCCATAGAAAACTTATGGAGCATTATAATGTACAGGCTCTCGAGAAAGCAGTTGAGCAACAAAGAGGATTTGATTGTGAATTTCCTATCCAAATGGAATTCAATGCTTGGGGATGAGATTTGCCAGAACCTAATCAAGTCAATGTCAAAATGGGTTGAAAAGGTTATTCACAAGAAAGGAGGACCCATAGATTATTAAATATTTCAAACTATATTACCTATTATAAATAAATTATACCTCTACTATTCTTTATTTAAAGGTGTTCGGTTATGTTTCTATTGATTACTAGCTGCAGGAAAAAAGTGAGTCACTTTTTTGCACAGAGTTTTTCCCTAAATCTCATTTATATCCAAAATTATAATTATCAATAAGATACCTTAAGGTGAGTAAAATGTTTTACTAGGTAGTCTGGAAGGGGTCTTTATATTAGTAAGATAAAAAATTAGTTTGACCCCAAAAACAATAGGCGAAAAAATGTTTAAGTAAAAAAATCAGGTGAGTCACTTTTGTTGAACAGCACTGTATTGCCAATTTTTCTAATTGCATTATAATAATTATTGTTGTACTGTTGTTATTTTCTTTGTAACACTTGATAATGTTACTATTGAAAATATATATTTACCTATTTTCATTTTGCCTGACACATTGCTGCGATAATATTTTAACGTTTTATGCAACGCTTTCCTTCCACAATCGAGGGAAAACCCTTTGGACAAATTAAAGATTGGCGGACAAAGAATATATCTGAGGAAGTCCAAATAATAGACCAGCCAGTATAATGTGACAAATATGTTGAAAAGATCAGAATACGAGTCCGAAATAAATAAACAAGTAATCGCCGAGTCAAATCCATTACATTCACTTACGTACTAACACCCTTGGGAAAGGTATGAATCCTTTTCATCTCCCCGACAACTATGGGTAAATAGGAGGTCAGACCAAATTTTATAGCCTTGGATGGCAACTGGTCTACCGCATAAAGAAATGGCAACCTACTGCGGGAAAAAAATCTGCCTCGTCAGATTCTGTAAGTCAGACCAAATTTTATAGCCTTGGATGGCAACTGGTCTACCGCATAAAGAAATGGCAACCTACTGCGGGAAAAAAATCTGCCTCGTCAGATTCTGTAATTCTGTGCAATATCAGTCCTATCAGTCCTGGTCCCACAGAATGGTTTTGAGAATACTATGGACGGAACATGAAGCAGAGAGAAACCCTTATGGAAAATGACATCAATGAGGATATAAGGTGGAGTAATGGATAGAAGCACGGATTGCGGAATCGTAGAGCCGAGTTCGAATTCCAGTCGAATCCATTAAATTCACTTAGGTGTTAATACCCTTGGGGGAAAAATATGAATCCTATTTTTCTCCCCTAGTTATGGGTAAATAGCAGAACAGACCGAGTTTTATAGCTTTGGATGGCAACTGGTCGAAAGAAATGGCAACCTACTGCGGGAAAAAAATCTCCCTCGCCAGTCATGTATCGAAAGATGCATGATTGCCTAAGCGAGTATCACGCATGGCACATAACTGACTTATATTAAAAATCAGAAAAATAGTCGAAATTTCTGGAACACCAAATAAGGAGTATTTGATACTCACAGGGTTTGCTGAAGGCAGGTGGCACAGAGGAAGACATCCTGTAATCTACATGACGAATGTGCGTGAAAATGGCATAGCAAGGATTGGTAAGGAAAGAAGAGGAGAAATGTTGCAAACTGTTACAGAGCTAGTCCCGTTGATTGCTATCAAAAAGTTACAATTTCTCTTTCATTCTTAGAAATCTTTCAAACTTGTATCCTTGTTATCCTTTTTGATGAAATCCTGACTGACCCAATAGCGCTGCGAAAGTTAATTCCCAACGAGCAACAGATAATTTAAGAGCGTTATTCATCTTAGCGATTAATCTATAAACCTTTATTGGTGCGAAAATTAGTTCAATTTCATTTTTAAATCGAAGTAGTTAGAAGATTTTAATTTAAATAGATACGATCAAATAGATGATAATATATAAAGAGATGTCGACAGTATCCTAATATTAATTGTGTCGGATGGATTGATTGTATTCAAATTAATTACTCACATTTTCCTTACATGTGAGTAGACGTAATAGTGACATGAGGTCATACAGAGTGTGCTCAAATTTAAGAACAACCATACTTAATATTCATAAATAAAATCATCATAGATGACGCGTTTAGACGCGATACATTAAAAAAAAACAACGTGATGTGTGAAGACGTGATCTTTGGAAAAAGGTGAAATTGTCATAACACAAAGACGCATATATAAACCATAGACACAACTTTATTAGATTAAACTCTTTTTACTGCCTTCTGAATGCCGAACGGACTCAAACAACGTAGATTATTTTATTCAAATTTTGAAACGTCAACATCCATGACATGGGGGGGGGGCGTAAATGTTCGTGAGAAATATTTTTCGTTGTTTTTTAACCAAACATGTATAAACGAAAAATATGTATGTATGTGTGTTTGTCTGTGTGGGTGTGTGTTCAAGCATACTTTGTTAGAAAGAATAAACAAACTGCCAATTTTATTTTAAAAAAAGCATTGAGTGATTAAACTATACACAGTTCATAACTCTTTTTTTTAAGTCCTTTCACGATTTCGACTCGTTTTGGTCTACTGGAAGAATCACAATGGCCTCTTTTTTTAAAATATATCTTAGTTACTTTTAATTTTTGAACGAGAATGTATAATACTTTAAATGTTTGTGTTGCCATATAACACCACTTTCATATGATTTCAGTGATTGTCTTCGGATTTGTTCACGAAGGACAACACGTAATTTCTCTGAAGTATTATATGCAAATGTCTGCAATACGGTTGCTTTTCCGTTCCTTCGGAGAAACATGGATCCTTTCTGTTACTGCTTAATGATTCTCCATTATATGCTTTTCCGTCCCGAATTAGTTTTATTCATGTTCATTTCCTCGTATTTCTGTTGACTAATTTATTACAACCTATACCTGATATGCAGGAAAAGCCTCCAAGTGTTTTTGCCAGATGACTATCAGAGGTCAGGCGTCAGATTAATGTGTGGCGCTCATCCTCTTCGCCCGGAGGCAAGTTTATTCTTATGAAAAGTAATTTACAGAGATATATTAAAAGAAGAAATTCAAAGCTTAGCTTCCGAGTTTTGGGGAAAGTATATTTAGAAAATAACACCAAGACAAATTAGAATTGTGTAACATATCAGGCTTTTCTCTTTATTTAACACAAAAACAGTAACGCAAGTAACGCATATGATTTGTTAATTTAAAACCGATGAGAGTAAAATACAAAATATACCCATAACCTGTAGGGAAATATCAATATGTTCAGGAGAATATAATATTTTCATATGCTGTTTCAAATTGAAAACAAACATCGCAATGAGACTGTATTGCGCCATATTTTCTATTCTGTGTGTGATCTCGTTAGAAAAGCGTCATATGAATACCGACGTAAAAATATTGTATTTATTATGCATAATCAGAAAGAGTTGAAATTACTGCAATATATTTGGGCTTGCAGAATTTGAAGCACACAAGACATACTGGAATCAAGAGGGTCGGATGGAACAGCGAGTAACATACAAAAGAAGATTTTGAAAATGGATGGTAGATATAAATTGGTAGGGGAATGGATGATGTGGTGAATGATGGTCATCCACGTCCTTAAGGATCAAGTCACATCGAATAAAGGTACAATCATTCTTATTTGCGCGCCCACACATACGCACATATTTTAAATAGATAGAATAATTAGAAGATTATGTGCACTGCCTAATTTTGAAAAAGTGTTCATTTTCCTCAATAAATATGTATTTTCGAGTATAAGCTGATCCTTGTTGTTGAAACTTGACTAATGCATGGAATAATAATGCAAACACAAAATGTAGTTAGAATAAAATGTATTGAAACAAGAAAGTGTACACAATGTTTACATATAGTCTTTTGTATATTCCTGGGAAGACCGTTCCTGGAGAATGTGTTGACTACGTCGCAGTCGGGCAGAGTCTCTAGTTGGATCTCTTGATTTGCCTCCCTGTCTTCCGGTACCAACCATATTTATATCATCGGTACTCCGCTATGCAAATTAGGTGGATCCTACCACAACACTTGTTAATGCACCTAATTAAGTGGTAAATATTAATGACAAAAATCAAAGATGATACAGTAAACCTTCCAGATGAAAATCCCGTGAATAACTATATATAAAAACGTGATTTTTTTTTAATCTTAAAAATGTTCTGTATTTGATGTGAAACACAGAATTTGTTTTTTGGGGTTTTTTGTTTGTTTTTATTATTAAAGACACTAAACAGAACGAGAAATAAGACTTTCTTTTTCAAAGACTCTAAAATTAAAAGCGAATCTTTTCTTTTTAGTTATCGAATCTCCGACCCAAGGTCATTAACTTCGTAACATTTTATGTGAATAATTTTCAACTGAGTAACTTATGATTGACATTTTTTTACGGAATTATCTTGCCATTAATTTTTGGCGGGATTCATGCCATAGAATTGTTTGGTAAGTTTATGCGTGGCTTGATCATCAGGAAAATTGTTTACGCTAAAAAGATAACCGATTTAAATGCATGCTGACGTAAGAATCCATGTCATATGACCTTGCCATTAAGAATGTGACGAGGAAATTAAAGTAAAGAATATTTGAAACAATTCGAGGAAGGTGATGAGGATCGCGGCAATTTCAATAGACTGTCATGTGCCGGTATTCAACAGTTGCATTTAAAAATACTACACTTCTAAGCAGATAGATAAGCACTACTTTCCAAACAGACGTTCTTCTAACAAAATGAAGGAAGGTAGCGAAATAAGTTAAAGGCAGATGAAATTTTTAGGACACGTGATGAGAAAGGAAAGCCTGGAGAATCTGATACACACGGGATGAATAGAGGGAAAAAGAAACAGTGAACAAAAAATGGAGGAATAGCAGGAAAGGGAGTATAAGAGAAAGGATCGAGAAAAGAAGAATAGAAAGAAAGGAGAGCTGAAGAATGTTTAAGATTAATCCACTTGTCTGCCAAGGAACTTCTGCTAGCGACCTCTTCATGGTGTTCTCAAAAAGCTGTATCAGAGAAAATAATGCAAAGATATTTTTCTTTTTTTCTTTTCTTTTATCACAAAATACTGTAGGGATTTAACTTCTTTCTCATTCGTGGGACATCTTGGTCCCACTTGAGCTAACTGTTATATTACACACAGCTCAACATAGAACAAATCATATAAATAACCTTAGCTGTTAATTCTACCAACGCAACAAAAAACTCTTATCCAACGGAAGTCACTCATGACGAACAATAGGATTTTACAAACTTTACTTACAAATAAGTAAATGCGTGTATATCCACTTACATTTACTTCATTATAAGTACGTGTAATTTAGTTTTGCTTAAAGAAAAAGATTTTATTGTTAAAATATTTGTTGTGGATCCCGGGAATGGAATCCTGCACAAATCAATTTAACAAAACCAGTAATTGAGATATAAAAATAAGTGTATTAAACGTAAGAATACAGACTTGAAGTGAAGATTAGTAGTCCAGGAATGCGGGTTAGTAGAAGGTATATGTACAAGTCTCTGTAAGTGAAGCCGTAATTCTCTCTCTCTCTCTCTCTCTCTCTCTCTCTCTCTCTGGACTCTCGTATAACTATCTGTGAACACCCTGTGTCTATCTACGTATCTCTCACCCTGATTCAACGTATCTCTACCTCTGACTCAACGTATCTCAACCTGCAGGTATTCTCTCTGTCAGTATCAGTATACTTTGGACGAGTCCATCTTGTGTAAAAGGGGTCTGCCTCACAACAATATTGTTGTGCAATGTTGTTTGAATTCATTCTTATATGCTGTTCAAGAAAACATCACATGCTGTGTGAAAACATCACAGTAATAACAGCCCTACTAAATATGCATCCTATATTAAATATATCCCTTCAGCAATTGTTAACAGTGAAACATTGTGCGCATAAGGTTGAGCATTACGATGATGATCTGTTAATTGATAAACAGCCAAACAAGGTGCTGGAAATACATCGTATTTCTGAAATACGATATATTTGACATGGAAAGGAACGCGGTATTCATGCTTAGACTGTTATCGGAAAGAGCAATAGAGATGCAGGAGGACGTTTATCTATGTTTTATAGACTTCGCAAAAGCATTCAACAAAGTACGCCACGAGGACCTGCTAGAACTGCTCAGCAACCTTGATATATTCGGGAAAGATATCAGAATAATCATGAACCGATACTGGCAGCAAACTGTATGCATTCGCATCGAGAATGATCTCAGCGAATATACAAAAAAAAGAGGCGTAAGGCAAGGTTGTGTCTTCTCACCAGACTTATTCAACCTATACAGTGAGGCAGTTCTGAGGGAACTGGAAATCCTACCAGGGTTCATCATTGCCGGCCACAACATTACCAACATGAGATAAGCAGATGACACGGCAATGATAGACACGGAAAAGAAACTACAAAACCACCTACAGAATGTAGTGAGGGAGAGCTAGACGAAAGGACTATCCATAAACTACAAGAAAACAGACTGCATGGTCACCTGTAAAAGGATGAGCCCAAAAATGCGATTTGCAGTTCGGGGACACTAGAATCAAACGTACGGAAGTTTAAGTATCTGTGAAGTGTTCTGACTGACGACGGTGGGTGCGACGCTGAGATGAGAAATCTGATTGGGATGGCCAAGGATGAACTCCACAAGCTAGGCAGAGTACTGCGATACAGGAGGATTTCTACGGTGACAAAGAAAACAGAGCTGCTACGTGACGTCTGTCCTGCTACACGGCAGCAAATGTTGGACGGTATCCTCAATGATGAAGAAAAGACTCGAGTCGGCAGAGATGGGGTTCTACAGAAGGATGCTGAGGATATTATGGACCGAGCATGTGAGAAACGATGAGGTCTTGAAGAAAATGCAAACAAGGAGGAAGCTTATGCTTAGCATAAGGAAGAGGCAGATGAAATTTCTGGGACACGTGATGAGAAAGGAAGGCCTGGAGAATCTGATACACACGGGACGAATAGAGGGGGAAAAGAGACAGGGGGAAAGCAGCGCATGACATACGTGGCGAACTTGGGCAGGTGGATGGCGGAGCGTGGTCTGGGGGAGTTGGCAGAAACACAAAACCTGTTGATGGCCACAAGGGATAGGGGGAAGTGTAGGGCCATGACCGCCTACGTCCTGAAAGGACACGGCACACAAAAAGAAAAAAGAAAGTTGATACTCCTAAGTCCCGCAAGGAAAATGGCAAGAGTCAGGATGTAGCGGTGCTTTTTCATTGACCTATGAATTGATGAGGCAACAACTAGCATGAATCCGAAATTTCCTTATAATAAAAAAAAAGGTTTCTTTCTCTAAAATAATTCGTTCATTTTTTTTTTTTTTTGCCTGGTAGCGAGCACATGGAGCAGAACGATTTTAAGATAGGAGAGTTTCTCTCACCTACTAACAGGTAATTGGCTAAATGTTCCTACTACAAGAAAAGTAGTCTGTACACACCCTAAGTGTTGTGCTATTTACAATAAAAACTTTCTAATCTGACACTGACAACAGAGACAATGCAATAGTTTAAGGCCTGAAGAGAACCATGAAGGCAAACGCAGTGACACAACAGGCCTGACCCACTACGGAATAAGGACCGAAGTCGCCCAAACACCAGTCCAAGCCACATATGATGTTGTGACAACGTCATATTTGCTGTATAAACTGGTAATCGAACGACTGTAAATTAAAGAAACAGAGCCGCACCAGAAGAAAAGGAGGGAGTAAATTGATGCGAAAGAAGAAGAAAAAGAGAGAAAAAGAAGAAGAACTCTTCGAAGAGCAGATGCAGAAAAGAAATATAGAGAGTGTATTAAAAAAAGGAAAACATGGAAATGAAGGAGTGTATCATTAGCAAAGAAGAAAGTGAGAAATAAAGAATGGGAAAAATTAAAGGAATAAAGAAAAATAAAAAGAATAAAGAAATTAGAACAACGAAGTAGAAGATCAATCAGTTCGGACAGTAAATAATTTAAAATGCGCCTCAGTAAACAAAAAACAAGGATGAAATTAAAGTATGAGGTAAAAAAAGAATTGAAATAATACGCTAAGAAGAAGCTCAAGCCAGTTGACCAAATTTCACAACCTATTGACAGTCTGCCATTGATCTCGTGATTATTGTAAGCTTGTGCCAAACTTGAATTATTATATCTTGTTGACTGCTAAGGAACTGGGAATTTGATAAATTTGAATGCGATCTCCCGTTCTGTTATAATGATAATTCATAGTGACATTTTCATTAAGAAATGATTATTATAAAAAAAATGATAAATTAAAAAATATAGTTCATTATAAGTGAAAGCCCCCTGAGTCGTAATCATAATATGCCATTAATTATAAAACATTTTCAAATACTACATACATATATATATATATATATATATATATATATATATATATATATATATATATATATATATATATATATATATATATATATATATATAAATATATGTTGCTTGAACGCCTTCAAAAATTAAACATTAAATTATATCAGAGGCCTTAGGCATTTCCAGGCGCAACCATCAAGATTATATGGCTATAAGATTCCAATTTCCTTAAGATTTTTTTAATTTAGCACCTTACCCATATTTTTGGATTTTAAGTCCCGGGATTGTGTAATTTAGCAAAAAGAGGAGAAATAAACTTAGAAACACGCTTGCTGTAGCCTTTTCGCTTAAACGAGATGTTTTCATATCCAAACATATAATTTGAAGATACCCACAACATAAAAAAATACCAAATAAATGTACTTTTAACAGCATCAACAGAAGTCGTCTATTAAATATATAAAAAAATCGCGCTAGTGAGCATTTCAAAAGAAACAGAGACTCTGGATAGGAAGCAATTGATTTTCATTCATACTTCGTGTTTCAATCTATGTCTTGGGAAGTATATCGACTTTGATGGGTGGGAGATTTGCAGGATCAGTGGTCTATGTTCGAGCCGATTTAAAAACTGGATATTTGAATATTAATTTAAAAAATATACTGCCATCAACTTGGAAGACTGACACAATACAATCTTCCTCTATGCATGCCACGCCTTCGTTCATGTATTCTTAAGCGATACTGAGCTATACTTCGTCAGTAAATCTATTTTAGTTTTCTTTTCTACTAGCAGACACAGAAAAACCCGCGGATCCTCCTAAACAAGGTCGGAAAGGAAAGCGTGATGAAAAGACTAACCATAAGTTGTATGAGTACGGTCGTTAGCAAGAGGGTCTTCTCAAAATGCGAGCTACAAATTGAAGAGGTCAGAATCAATAAAATACAGAAATTTCATTATCTTAGAACTGTTGTATTAGATGATGGATGTGCGAATTGAATTTGAAGGCTCATGGAAATAGCAAAAAATGCCTTCCAAACGCTAAGCAAATTATTAAGAAACAGGAAAATATCAACAGAAACAACGAAAAGTGTGCTAAACAGCTATGTAATATCAATCTTACTTTGTGACAGTGAATGCTATAAAAGTTCCTCACAGATGAAGAGAATGCCTGAGGGAATATTGATGCGGGTCTTCAGAAGGATACTGAGAATAAAATGGACAGATCGTGTCCACAACGAGGAAATTGTAAGGAATATGTGAACGAAATTGGATGAAAAAAGTTAGATTGCAAAATATATCTAAAAATTTTTGTATGTACCAGCGTCTTTCGACAACGACAACAAACCCAGTCCGATGAAGTCCTGTCGGATAAAACGCGTCACAAATAATTTTTTCCATTTTGTCTTACAATTTTCCCGATACTGTTCTTTATATATATAAAGATAGGAATAAACATAGGTTTGAATACGTATTTTATCAACGGGATTTATTACCTAAAGAATGAATGCTCATCGGGTGAGAGGAAAAATTAAACGCTTTTAACACAAATTTTCATTTGAAATGACTTCGCAAAGGTAAATATATGTCAACAGTAGAAATGCAAATCTGTTATTTTTCTTCACACCTAAAACAAATGAAAGAAAAGATTTTGTTTCATTCTCTTTTCTTTTTTTACTGTGTGGTTCACCCAGCACAAGACCCAGGGGCAACTCGAGGTAGAGAATTAAAATATGTGGCCGTATATGAGGCGGATATGTGGGGAAGATAACGTTTAATCATAGAGTTGAACAGTTTACAACTTTAGTGATCGGGAAAACATCCTCTAGGGAGTCGGTTATCCGAGAAATGGTTCGTTTGTCTGTTTGTTTGTTTGGGGTTTTATGGCATATCAACCACTATGGGTTATTTAATGCCAGATCCAGTATTTACTAGATATATCAAAAACGTATAGCTGGCAACATCATTGTTTCAAAAACGTATAGCTGGCAACATCATTGTTTCAAAAACGTATAGCTGGCAACATCATTGTTTAAATTTTTTTCTACTGATTGACCCTAAGCCACCGCTTTCCATCACATTTTAGGGGTAAGGTGTTAGTATATTTAGTGTAGGGTTTGGGAGGGAAAGTTAATTGTAAGTTGTAGTTGTTTTGGGATGGGTTAGATGTGATGGGGCATGACATGACCAGCCGATTGATCGGATCGACGGCCTTTTGGTTGGACATAGTTTATCGTCATACCCAGGACGCAGAAATGGTTCGTGGGAAGAAGCTGTTTGAGAGAGACTTCTCGCTGGTAGAATACGGATGGAATGTGGGTGGTTTGCTGCTATGTAAATGGCACGGCGGAGCCTGGCTGTGAAGGTTAGACCTGGCGGAAACCAAGAAATGTAGTTCTTCTAAGTACTTTCTATGGGCGTAGTGATAGAGCAGTGACAGACTCGTCACACCCCGCCTATGAGAGAGAGGACGAAGATTTACACCCAGACTAGTTACTACTCAAGGTTAGACTTCAAAGTTTACTTTGCCATTTAATATACAGCTGGAAATAAAAGAAATGCATTCATGGCATTCCTAAAGGCATTTGTGTGAAAGTGAATGTAGCATG
>OZ038476.1:30255316-30277816 GCA_964036315.1 Acanthosepion esculentum
TATATATATATATATATAATATCTGGATAAAATAAATGAAACAAAATTGGGTGTTTTTTTATGAAAGTATTTATTTCTGTGTTTTTGTATATTTATTTAATATTTCAGTTACATTTATTTGTGTCACAAACACAGTATCTCATTTGATTTCTGAGGAAAGACCTAGGTGGTCTGAAATATTAAATAAATAAATATATACAAAAACACAGAAATAAATACTTTCATAAAAAAAACACCCAATTTTGTTTCATTTATTTTATCCAGATATTATATACATATCAAGAAAGTATACGTGACCTCTCATTATGCTATATATATATATATATATATATATATATATATATATATATATATATATATATATATATATATCAAGCGTTTCAACCCAAACAAGGCGGGAAGCCACTAGCACGTAAGGGGTTACAGAGAGGTGGAGCGAGAGCAAATAGGAGTGATAGAGGAAGAATGAGAAAAATAGGGGATAGATCAAGGCATCTGGAGACGTCGACTGATATTACATTTGAATAGATGGGGATTATAGCTATCAAGGAAACAGGAAAAGGCGGGGAGTTCCACAGCGAAGAGATGCGAGACATAAAGCTATTGGAGTAGAAGAGACGGCTAATTTTAACAGTTTCGACAGTGAAAGGGTGAGAGCGAGACGCAAGCTTAGTTGAACGCTTAAATTCATGAAGTCTGGGAATCACCAAAAGCAGCACAACGGAGCAGTTACCATGAAAGTATTTGTAAAAATGAAAGAGGGGGGGGGCAACAGCATGTTTGTGAGAGAGCGGCTGCAGACGAGATGTCAGATCAGGGCCAATTACATTGCATATCAGTCTTTAGATTTTATCAAGGACGTTGGGACAATTAGAAGGGGCTCCAGAGTATATAAGCAGCAAAACCCCATGCAAGGGCGAATGCTTGATTTGTAGATTTGAAGGATCGACTCCGGCGACAAAATTTCCTGGCGCGGCACAGGGAGTCAAATGTCCTTTCGGTGAACGAAGCTATTTGTATTTGTCCCATCTCAGGTCAGCAGTCAATGTGAGACTGAGTAACCGCAAAGGGGTGTTCTCGAGAAGTTGAGCGTCAGACATTCTAATGGTGTCGGGCGTCAAGGATGATTCTCTGTGGTGAGTAATAGAGAGCAGTTTGTTTTTGAGGCTTTAAGGTTAACCAGCCAATTCCTGCCCCAGTTCCCAACTGATTGGAGGCCCTTTTCGAGACGAAGGGAGATCCTTTTCCTCGCGGAGGAATAATATTTATATTTATTAATATATACTAAATAGCTCTGTTATATTACATCGAGCACTATTTTATTACCTCCAGCACTCAGTACCCGATATGTCCTATATATATATATATATATATATATATATATATATATATATATACATATATATATATGTATATATATGTATGTCCTATATATATATATATAAGGAGCCAGCGTAAATTGAATAGAAAAATCCAAGAAAGGACAAATGATCACGACACACTACACGTTCACACAAACGCACAAAAGAGAAAACGAGCGGGAACGCACAGCCGTAGAGTCATGCACATGGCCGCACGCGTGCAAACAGAAAAAAACCTTACACCAATTATAAGTGCATAAATTACATCGTAAAATATCGATGATCGTCACCCTCTCTAACCTTCTAACTTTCTCTCCTTAACTAACAATTTGCCGGACAGGTTTCACGTACGATTTCATTTTCAAGTTTCTTTCACTGTTCTTTGGACTGTCATAACTGAAATACCTCTCCAAAGTGCCAAACTACGTGTAAATTGAGTTGGATCTTTTCTAACATCTCTTTAGCTCTTAGATGAAATGATGATCTCTCTTCCTGTTGTGTCTTCCTTTCTACTGTTCCTTCTTTTTAAAACTTATTCACTGGTCTCTTGATGGTTTTTGAATGGACTTTGAAGATGGAAGTCAAAGTTTGAATGTTGATCTCAATACGGAAAACCTAAATGATCTTTTTCCTCTCATCATTGCTCATTTGGGAAGACAGCGAGTCTGACACAAAACAGTTTTAACCTGCTGTCTTTTAGCTAAATAGCTTAAAGGGTTTTTCCGTGATTCTTACGACAAATTTTGTCAAGATGTTTAAACGTCTCATCCGAAAACCTGACAAAAAGAAACTCAGTTAGTTTGGTGGGTTTTAAATTTTGAACTTTTTGTGAGATAGATATTTATGCTGTTACACGATTGGGACCATTTTTTGCTACATCCGGTATATATATATATATATATATATGTGTGTGTGTGTGTGTGTGTGTGTGTGTGTGTGTGTGTGTGTGTGTGTGTGTGTGTGTTGCAAAAAAATTAATACAGTCCACGATACAACCAAAGACAAAACGTTGCAAGTAACTCGCTAATTTGTTGCTGTTTCCATGGAAACTGCATTGCATAGTTCCACTATTTCTAACCATCAGAGCTAACAGCCTACGTGCCACGCCCATTGTAGTGAACCACTATCATTCCTTTCATATTCCATTGGTGAGATGAATGTTCCACTCAAACAGCGTTTTTCTCACGAACCGCTACTTTGTGGAAACGACTCCCAATGCGATGCTTCCTCGATCACTACAATCTTAACATGTTCACGTCTAGGGTTAATGTTTTCCCCATTTATCATCATAAACTGTGCTTCTTACCACATCCGCTGTTATGTTCTACCTCAAGTGACTTATGGGCCTTCTATAGAGTGAAGATTATTTAGTTCAGCACGATATGGTGATTATTTCTCTCTCTCCCCCTCTCTCTCTCTATATATATATATATATATGTATGTATGTATGTATGTATGTATATATATATATATATATATATATATATATATATATATATATATATTTCTATAAACATTTCTCGGACATTCAGGCCGGTAAATGTTATTTAATACTGTTTATTATAAACAGAGCATTTGCTTAAATACTTGTATCTATAAAAAGAACGTTAAACATAATATATATAAATGTCTTTAAATAAATTGTCGGACTATGTCCAATTCTAAAAATATATGACGTCATTTGTTTACATTTGATACGCTAGAGCAGATATGAATAGAAGAGATTCATGGAAGATTTAAGTTTAAAGATAGTAAAATCGACCTTGCTAACCAGACGCTGCTCTGTGGCCGAAAGGTTAAGGCACATCACGCGAAATGATGGTTCCGTATAGGATACAGGTTCTATTGCTGTCGGAGAGCGAACATTTTCTATGAAAATTTCTCGGACATTCAGGCCGGTAAATGTTATTTAATACTGTTTATTATAAAACAGAGCATTTGCTTAAATACTTGTATCTATAAAAAGAACGTTAAACATAATATATATAAATGTCTTTAAATAAATTGTCGGACTATGTCCAATTCTAAAATATATATATATATATATTTCTAATAATATAAACTTTATTTCTAGTGCGGAAACAAGTTTGAGTTGCTATCTATGTTTTTTTTTAATAATGAAATTAATAAACGGTGTGAATTGAGAAGCCAATACTAAAGAGAAATCGAGATTCCGACAAACATCAAAGCTGAATCCTTTTTCTCTAATTAGGGAAACCAATCAGTTCGGTCAAGATAGACAAGTCTAATAGTGCAGGCGTTGAACAACCTATTTAACGTAAGCACATGACTGGCTGGGACTTCACCGAATCAATATCTGCTAATATATATTAGACAACAAAGATCTGTTAAACCAAGAAGTGAATTAACTGTAAATTACGGGCACAATTTATCTTTTACCTTACAATATAGTTAAATTTTTCAAATTAGGTAGTAGCAATTCTGATAGCCATAATTCTTAAGTAAATAACAGTCCACCCTCTAAGAGTAATTATCTTATTTTGTTCATTCAGATTTAGTATTGCTATGTATTGTATTGTAAATATCTTATATAGATGTTCCTTATTTTTAATTTCATATACAGTTTCTTTTAAGAAGCTTCCTGAATCTGAAATCTAAAGTTTAATAATTCTGTTGAAATTAACTTTACGACTGATTATCATCCTACCCCTCCTATCAGCGTCCTTTGCATAATTGAACATGTCATATTTGCCTACAATCACGATACATGTGTTGCTTACTTGTTTTCCGCAATTGTCACCTAAGTTCTGGTTTATCATGTCATGTAAAAGATAACTCCCCCACCCCCACACTCTGAGCTTAATTTTCTATTTAGCAGAGATCTGACTTTTAATTGGTTGATCAAAACAAACCCATAAGTCTATTTTTAAATCTGACCTTGTGTTTTCTCACCACGCACAAATTTCGGGAAAGAGGAAAAATTTTCTTTTGAAATTTTCTTTAAAATTATTTAGTCACCAGTTATTTATGTTGCCGAAAAATAAAACCTATTGTGTAGCGATATCAACAAGTTTTTGTTATAATCTTTTATAATGAAAATAATAATAATATATTGCTCTACTTTGTACTGAGCACTTTTTAAAAAATAAATGCTATGAACAGTGGAATTTTTCTTCATCATTTCTTCCTCTCATTTTTATATACATATATATATATATATATATATATATATATATATATATATATATATATATATATATATATATATATATGTATGTATAAATGAGAGGAAGAAATATAGTCTTAAAGTTTGCTATATTTATGGTATAAAGTGCTCAATATCAGAGATAGAGCGTATGTAAATATAAAAGTGAACATAGAAGTCAACATTTAGAGGCGACAGTCTGTTTCATGCTAGATGCAATCGTCAGGCCACCTGACGATTGCATCTAGCATGAAACACACTGTCGCCTCTAAGTGTTGACTTCTATGTTCACTTTTATATATATATATATATATATATATATATATATATATATATATGCATATAATATATATATATATATATATATTATATGTATATATATCTATATATATATATATATATACACCCACCCATGTGTATATGTGTGTGTGTTGTGCGTGTGTGTGTGTGTGTGTGTGTGTGTGTGTGTGTGTGTGTAAGAGGAAGCTTAATGCTATTGGGTTGACCTACTTAGGAAAGTATGTGTACACACATACACACACATGTATGACATTATATATTTATAATAAAAATTTTAAAGATCATATAACTAATGTGTTGCGTGTTCCGTGCTCCATTAGCGTTTTCAAAGCACCACATATCCATAGTTGTGTCAGCGGGACACAACTGTCTGAAACATTTTCTCTTTCCGCTGGTTTTGAATTCAGAGGTTTCCCTCTTAAAGACCGGTTGCCACATCACAGATATTTGGAGAAGAGGCGCATTCATCCCTATCTCAGATGTAAATGAAGGATGAACTCGGTCGGATTTCGAAATCAGATCGCTGATTTCATTTTCAGAGTCACTAAGAGTTAGATTACCCTAAAAATCAATTTATATTTATTAAGAAGGCAAATCTCTCTACTATATATCTTGAGCGATTTGTTTATTTGTTCGGACCTTGAATTTATAAGGTAGACATTAGGAAATTTTCCCCTATAAGTTGTACTTTATAATATTCATAAAAAATGATAAATTAAATTTTCTGATCTTATCTATCAAAAATAGTTTATTTCTACGTAGAAATAATATCCAGCGAAATGCGATCTAAGTCCTTTTCCTTTTATTCCATTGCAATACGCAGTTGTTCCGTTATTTGCGAGATTTACGAACACTGTCATGTAGAATTTGGGAAAGTGTCGTAATTAAAGCAGTTCAGATTTTAGAATGGTTTCATGCAAGTGTAGTGTACGACTCATCCCCTAAGTTGCCAAGATAGACTTATTACTCACTGTGACGCCAGAGAAAGCAGGCGCATGGGTGTGTTGACCCAAGTGATCACCTCTCAGCCACCAAATATTTGGTATTTACTTCTACCTATTTACTCCAATGATGGGCACCTGTAGGAAGAAAACCAAATGAGAGGCAGATTTATACACACCCACCATGGAAAGATAAGGTACTCTCGCTTATATCAAATAAAAATATCTTATCTACATTTGGAATGACCACCAAAGCCTCACGTCCACTGAAATACAGTGATTGACAAATTTCAGCGTGAATTAAGCTGTAATTTTACGTAAGAGACACACGTTTTCTTTATTCTGTACGATGATAACTCGAGACACAGCATAATTACCGAATGAACGTGGATGCCTTTTTAACGGTAAAGGTTTGATTTTTCATTTAAATAAACTCAGTAAAAGATAAACAGATAAATCCGTTATTAAACCAAATTAATAATTCATTATTTTATAAACAAAATTTAAATCTAATGTGGTCTGCCTATAATTGTACAGTGTTTGTATAATTTTAGTAGCCAATTTTGATAATTATAATTGCTTCTTTGATAATTTTAATAGCCTATTTTGAATAAATACTTTTAATAGCCTATTTTGAATTTTAATGAATAAAGAGACAAGGACAGTTGTCTTCGCCGACGTGTTTCCTCCATGCAGGGTCTTTATCAAGGCAAATATAACGATTTCATTTTGCGACAATTATTTATATACAAGAGAAAATACTTGTCACAAAATAAAATCCTTATATTTGCTTTGATAAAGTCCTTCAGAGGACGAAATGCGTTGGCTAAGATAAGTTTTCCTTTTGTCTTTATTCATATTGTCCTTTTACAGATACATTCTATCTGAAAGTTTGACATATATTTCTAATGAAATTTATTGTTTTTTTTCTTTTTTTAATTACTATTTACATTTATTTTATTATCCTAGATCGAGTTTTGCTGAGTGAGGAGTGAAACAAATTAACCACCAATATTTCATTTTTGTTTTGTTTTCTGATAGTTTCTGTTTTTGTTTTTTTCTGATTTTAACTCCCCATTTTAAATAAGCACATTTTCTACGCTCTCATCAAATTTTGTACCGCAAACAACATAGTTAAAATTGAAAAAATCATAAATATTGCAAAATCGAACCCTTATATTTCTTAAATGACAAAAACAAGCTATTAAAAATGACAAAATAGGCTATGAAAATTGTCAAAATAGGCTATTAAAATTGTCAAAATATGCTATTAATATTATAAAAACAGGTTATTAAATTGACAAAATAGGGTATTAAAAATGACAAAATAGGCTATGAAAAATGTCAAAATAGGCTATTAAAATTGTCAAAGTATGCTATTAATATTATAAAAACATGGTACTAAAATTGGCAGTAATAAGATGATTACCTTATATACCACCAAACGAGTACAATTTGACAAGCAAACCACACTGGCACAGTGGGGAAGGAGTATTATCCAGCCAGTTCTAGCCTGAATTTGGTTTTCTGTTCCTGTTGAGCACACTTTTGGCTTAATGCTTCAGCTCCTGGACCATGACACCAGTTTCTCTTGTTATTGAGCGCTTTTTGCTATACTAGCAAGCCTTTCCAGGTTGATATATAACGTAAGTATCTTATTATTGCAAGTTACTAGCTACCTGAAGATTGTGTGCAAGCACATGAAACTTTAAGTAGTGGCCAGTCAGTGACTAACTGTTTATTGAATTAATAATAATAAGTGTGTGTGTGTGTGCGTGCGCGCGCGTGTGTGTGTGTGTAAAACTCCTTTAGAGAATTATAGAAAAATGCAATAAATTCAAGTTACATTGCTTAAACTCAAAAATTAACTCATTTTCGTGCTCCAAAATTTGTAATGTTTATATTCATATATGTTAAGTAAATAGTGATGTCATATAAGACGCGCGGCATTCTTTGAATTTGCAGACAATTAAAATTTGTTGTTTGCTACGAAATATTTCAGGATCACATCAGAATATAATCAGCAATATTTTCCTCCTTAAAATTGATATTTTAAAATGAGGAATATGTTTATTAACCAATAAACTTTTTTTTGAACAATAAAACTTTTTTTTTCTGGAGCCGATATTTCGTTATAAAAGTGATCAATTTTTGTTTCGCTAGATAGTTTTGCAGTTAAAATTTGATATTCACAGTTAACATTTGGTCATTCGTATTTTATACAGGTGTGAAAGTATCATACCTTAATGAATTATTTACATTTTCGCATATTTATTCGAGTATATTACAAAAAATGGCTTAGCGTTATTGACACATAAAAAACATGCAGTCTAAGTTTGTTAAGAACGCCAACAGTAATATTAAGACAGTTGACGGACTGCTACAATTTATACGCATACATAAAACAAATATTAATAAAAATCAAATAATAGAACATCATTTAAATCTGTAGGGCCGTGTTGGAGATGGCTTATTTCTACGTTTTATTCAGGTATGTTCCTCAATACACACACACACACACATGCATGTATATATATATATATATATATATATATATATATATATATATATATATATATATATATATATATATATATATGAGTGTGTGCGTGTTTGTGTGTGCGTGGATATATATATATATATATATATATATATATATATATATATATATATATATCAAAACCTCTTTTCTTATATGCCTGCACTATCATGTTTGATTCTAAAGGACATACCCAGAGGCAGCATCTCTTCCATTATACTGAGCCTGTCAAGTTCAATCCATGATAAGTGTGTTATATCCTACAATTAATTGCTGGTGGAGATGAAGCAATATTAGCTTCTACATCTGTGTTCTCGTTGGCGGAAAAACAATAAACTGATCTTGTGTCGGATTAGTTCGTAGCTAGATAAAATAAAATCATCTTCTCCCTGGAGCATATTTCCAAATGAACTAAGAGGTGGTGCACGTTCAGGGAAATCTCTGAGGGAGCCGAAGCACTTTTCTCTCCAATGCCATATACGCGTGTGATTATCAAACTAGACAGGGCTTTGTGCTATATTCTGTTCGATTGGTCGGGTCGGCACATACTAACAATAAAACCTCATTGAGCTTTATTCGATAACTGGTAATGTAATGATTAAGAAAGCAAAAGCTATTTTATAAAAAATGGTTACTGAGCCGACTGACAGACGTATCGAACATCTTCACATATATATCTAAATAGACATCTATACATTGAAGAGGTGTTATCAGATAAATTCTTTCGGTCTTTTCCAATATTATGTGAATTAACGTGCTGAATATCTTTACTGTAGTTTTTATGGAGTGTTATCGCTTTCTTCTTCATCTGCATATTTTGTTTATCTTTTTTGAAAATGCATTGAATTTTAGTTTTTCTCAAACATATGATATGAAGAAAAGATATATATATATATATATATATATATATATATATATATATATATATATATATATATATATATATATATATATATATATATACAAAACTGCATTTTCGAGATATGATTCCAAAGCTACCAAGGCTGAAGAAGACATTTGTATTGTCTACGGAGAATAGCCCATTACGGAAAGAAAAGCACGTAAATGGATTTCCCGCTTAAAGAATAGGAAATTCGATCTCAAATAATCTGCCCGTTCCGCCAGACTTGCTTAGTTCAATAAAGGCCGATTGAATTAGCTCATCCACGTGGATCGGCGCCAGTCAACTTCACATTTAGATAGGGGTGTTCTCATTAACTGATTGATTGATTTTGTACAGCTTATGAAACTTTCGCCATACAATCTACTCTTTAGATTGTAAGACTTTTGGGGGAGATAACAATGTTCATTATAATGATACAACATTTACTTATTAACAAATAGCTTGGGAGAAATGTTGGGTTCATGCCATCTCCAAGGGCATTTACGCGTAAGTGAATATCGAACCTAACAGGAATTGGAACTTGGTTCCCGAGCCATTATCCGTTACACCACACGTACATCCAAGCTTACAGCAACTGGTATTCCCAAGCGGTCATTCATCTATGTATTGACCAGGCTCAACTTTGCTTAACTTCGGTGATCTTACCATAGTTTCAATATGATCTAGCCGTAAGCCTTGTCCTCATCAAGGAGAATATATTAATGATTGATTTGTTCAAATTGTTGATGAACAATAACATTAAAATAAATGTAAAGCACAAGAATTTATTTGACAACCAAATGCACATACACATATGTATGTGTTTCTCTACATATTCGGATACTAATGAAGGAAACTCATCAAAAGACCGTACAAGTATACAATTATACACATAGAGAAGCAAGAAGCATACTTAAATTTAAATCTACATATTCCGAAACTGGGCGCTGTCTACAGGACTAAATGAAAACCGAGAATACATCTATATAATAAATGCGAATGTCAGTGTGTCACTGTGACACACTTTTCAACTTTACTCATAGCGGCCGTAGTCCAACATATCAAACCGTTGTGAAATCAGGCCGATTCCATGGGCAAAATTAAAACCATTTCGGTTCAGATATCGACACGCAGCCCGGAAATTTTGGATTCACAATTTTTCATTACTTCCATTTTTTTCGGCAATTTTTACGTGATTTTTGCGACGAAATTTTTTGTACGATAACAATTTTTATAAGTTGGAGTTACATTCGGGCACAATCAAAATTAATTGAAAAATCCAGCGAGAGTCATCTACGCACAACAAATTGCCTTTAAATTAATTCAGAGGAATAAGAATTATCTACATTATTGTTCTGATTAAATTGTTCATCTTTATTGCCATACTCACGGTCTATTTCAGGTGATTGGAATTTCGAACTGAACTCTTTATTTCTTCCACCGGGGTAAATTGTTCTAGTTCCACGTGTCATGCCTCTTCCAGATGTCTCAGTTTTGTTCACCACGGCAGTAGGAAGGTATTGAACTCACAACTCTTTGGGCCAAGTTACTGGAACAACCAACGTTTTTATCCACTGGACCATGTGTCCTTGAGGAAATAAAAGGTTTAGTTTTAAATTCCAATCACCTGAAGAAGGCCGGAGCCTACAACGGCCGAAACGTCGGAAATATGACAAGAAAGATGAGGAAAACAGTCCGAACAATGTAAATAATTAAATTACTTCATCTCAGAAATATAGACAGATATATCATTATCGTTGAACATTAAAAATTTAAGCTTAAATATTAATGCAATACTTAGATTCAGATTGATTTTGAGTTCGATACTATATTATTGCCTATCGCATCTACTTCCCCCTACTTATTGTGATGAAGACCCCATCAAGAACCCTCCGCAGCAGCTAGCTTAAATGCCACCCGAAAGGGTTGCTTTTAAGCTAGTTACAGACAAATACTGAAAACAAAGTATTAGAACACGCGGTCACATATGGGGGATATGTAATTTAGCCTGAGTCTTCCACGACAAAATACGATAAAATAGTTGCTGCTTCTCATCCGCAATGGGATCTGCGGGTGGTGTAATAAATATCGTTTCGGAATGTGAAATCGAAGAGGCGAGTTCGAATTTCAATTGAGTTGACTATACTCACGTGATATTTATTCTTGAGACAGCTATGACTTCCCGGCTTTCGGCTAAATAGTAGGACTTGTTTTTGGGAAAAGAATCATTTTTATCCCCAAAGAATTGTTATATTGATTTATCGGAAAAAAAAACATTTTGAATCTTCTAGAATTATCCACCTTCATACATGCCCTCGTTTACTTGTATTCTTATTTGCTCTTAGCCCCGTCGTGGGCCACACAGTTTAGTAAATCTTTCGCCAAGGTACTTGTGCAGTTCTGTTCCTTATTACAATTATAAAATATGTTCGCCTTTAAATACTATATAAAGTGTTGGTAACCAGTTACAATTCAATTAGTCAATCAATAAATCAATCTTAATACCTATTCTCCCTTCTGACGGTCAGGGATCACAGACAAATTCTTATGGTTTTGAATTCAAAGTTGTCCTACTAAACTGGATGCAAAGCACCGTCAGAGAACCCAATGTTTATTCCATACCTAGTGAAGGAGAGATGGATTCATTTCTTTCCCAAGTGAAATAAAGGATCTCGACAGAACTTCAAACTTTGCTCGCCGATTTCTCATTCCAAACGAGAAGCATTATTGGTTAAATATGGAAATGTATATTTTCTAGAAATGTGCGCTTTACAGTGGATCCTCATAAGACTGTAGACCTCAAAAGAAATTTCATACGTAGTGCGGGCATACTTCACCAGCAAGAGATCCATCATTGTAGCCTGAAGGAAATCCCGACAGCACTTTGGAAAACGACGGCGAGGCAATGGCAACTGAGTTTAAAATCAGAGAGCGAGCTCGTACATGTTCTCTATGTGGTGGTGACAATGTCAGAGATGTAATATCCAAATCTTAGACATGTTCAACTCTTGTATAGCGTACGATGGATAAATTGTCGTCCAAATCACGCAAAAAGGAAACTGATACTAACAGTTATTTGCAACTGACTGACGTTGTCGAAACACCCGTATTTTCTTCACAAGCTCATCTGAGAATGCAACAACGTAACAGTAATAAAAGCTAAATCATTTTACCAAAGGATCTTCCTAAACGCCGTGGTTAAGTAAGCGCCTCAAATATAGGCATCTATAAAGCTTAGTTTAATCTAGTACAATGCTAGAATTATTGAGAACATGTTGTCGAACAAGCTCATGCTATCAATTTTTGTCGAGTAGAATATGCTGAGCTATAGTTTTGGACGATTCGGCCACGTATTTGTCTGGGAGGATTACCGCGCCTGATTTACTGGTATAGATTTAAGGTGCAGTGTCTTGCGCAGAGAAGTCATGCGTTTGGTAGTGTAATGGTTATCCACACCGAAATAAAAATCGATGAGCCTATTTCTTTACGTTCAATTTCTCAAAAATACTCTTCAGAAAGGTAAGGCATGAAAGCAACACTTCTCTCTCCAGTTATGGATTTAAAATGCAGGTCAGATTGGTTCTCTAATGAAAACTCTGAATTAAAATCCCGTTAACCCAAGAACACTAAACATGGGTATATAGTACCCAGCGCAAATTTTTCTATTTTTAATTACGATTTTCAGTACCTGATTTTCTTACTTAAATAATGTTTTTCAGTTCTTATTAATGTTAAAACGAAGTACAAAGTTTAAAGTGACTGCATGTAAAATATTTAAAATAAAGATTTATGTTTAATATTTATTTTTTATTTTTTTATTTTTTGGTATTTTCAAAATCGTGTATGATATACCCATGGTTAGTAGTGTTGTAACTTTAATCGATGGTTAGTGTTCTAGGGTTAAGTCACGGTGTTTACGCTATCTGCCGCAATGGCAGATAACGTTGTCTTTAATGTGTTTGGTAGATGTTATTTACCAATTAAACTAACGTATTCCCCAAATGCAACGATGGGAATAAAGTCCCGGAATTTTTTTTTCTGTTACGAGTACGATAGTGTTGTCTGTAAATATCTGCTGCCTCTTCGAAATTTCATTGAAATTCAGGTCTTTGAACCGCCACATACAGTTATATATAAGATTTTATGAAAGTTCCTGTCGCCTGTGTTTTGATAAAGGTGTAAACCTCAAGGAAAAAAAGAGAAAATAAGTAGCGATAAGTCGGGATGTTGCATCGTCTTTATTTCAATTACGCTTGATGTTCACCACAGTGCACAAAGATCGAACATATAAAGAGTGTAACATATATATTAGTATGCCACTATATTTTCGGCTAAATGTTCATTCGGTTAAATGTCCGTCGGTCAATTGTCCGAGTACCAATCGGATAGGGACCTTTCTTATTCCACAATCCGGTGAAGAGACAAACACCAAATTATTCATATATGGAAAGGTGTAATTTTCCCATTAACATTACCATCAAACGCTATACGTTGGCCTAAGTTCATACACAAATAATGTTTACTGCATGATACAACTTGGCTGAGTTTAGAAGCGATAAAATGCTGATTCAATTTCAAATACATTCCTCGAATTGCTTTAAGTCTACGGAAGAGCTGGCGCCGGGAACTTTCGCAACACCCTCATTTATATATAATTGCAATCTGTGATAATTCTGATTCAGCGTTTATTTAAAATAAAACACACACTTCTCAAGTAGATACACATCCAGCTACTAACACGTCCATGCAGGCATATGAATATATTAGATTGATACAGGCAGGAGTAACTTTAGCAAAATAAATAGCCTATTCGTTGTGCCTAAACAAGACAACATAGAGAATATTCTTGACGCTAATTGAATATTAATAGCTCTATCGTAAAGTAGTAATTGAATCAACGAAATCGATCGCTATTAATCACAATTAGTTTCGTTCTGTTATGGAAGGAGAGAAACTCAGAAAAAGAAAATAGACAGGAAACAGTTTGCAACGGAACTTATTTCGAAAAGAATAAATTTGTTTTATTGTTTAAATAAGAAAACAAACAGTGTGTTGCGACAGTGAATAAAGTTTCATTAAAGGCGAAAGTATTTATACAAGCAAACATATACGTTTATTAATGGAGTGAAAAATCTCATTACTGCAGAAAAAAAAACACCAGAGGTAAATACAGGAAAGCAGCTATTGCAGTAAAACACGGCTGGTGTCCTCACTGTCGCGCTGAGAGGCTATCTGATAATTGACAGACGAATGCATGAGGAAATAATTCTTTCTAGATCCAAAGGTATATATATATATATATATATATATATATATATATATATATATATATATATATATATATATATATATATATACAATGATGGCTGCAAACTCGTGTTCGAGCATGTGCATTGCGTTAATACCCGTAAAAGAGCTCATATATGAGATGCACATATGTGGCATTTTAGTAATTCTAAAGATATTTATTCTTTGGCACAGGAATGGCAGATATGAAAATTTCTGGCAAAAGTTCCTGCAACGTTGTTGTTGTGTATTTTAAGATGTAATTTTATTCTGCTACAACGTCCGAACATTCCAACAGCCGATGTTCATTGGCTTACATTTTTTCGCTGCAGCAGGATGAGCGGCGGGTCCAGGCTCCAGCGCACTGGGACACCTTACGAGCAAGACCCTTTCACAGTCCCGGATCCCTTATTATCATTGATGCTAATAGCATGAGAAGCCCTCGTTGAATGTGTTCGCTTTTTGGCTACGGCCGTCCTCCGTGTCAAGATACAGTAGGATCCTGAAGTCTTCAAGCGTGATTTTTTTTAAAAGGGGAAAGGCTTTGCACGAAATCAATACCACTCTCTGAGTGACAGCTACCTTGACCCAAAAAGAAGAACAAGTCTACATCATTGGAGGCATTAGAAACCTCAGATGATATATCAGAGTTTTCCTTCTTCTAGATGTCTGTCTTGACGAAGGATGAGGAGGACAACTCTCCCTATGGTTTTACTGCGCCTTCAGACACCAACCTGAGCATTTCTACGCCCCGCAATATATATATATATATATATATATATATATATATATATATATATATATATATATATATATATATATATATATAGCAAGCCAGCAAAATCCAGTTTTCTAGTATTGAAAAAAAGGAAATATCATAGAGAATGTCCAGTTTACAATCGCAGGAGCAACAATTCCTACCCAGAGCGAAAAGCCTGTTAAGAGCTGGGCATGACTTTCAACACTAGTCTGAAAGACACAGCCGCGACCCAGCTCACTTTAAAGGATCTTGAGGAGGTCTTGACCAAGATCGACAATTCAGAAATACCAGGATGTTTCAAGGCGAAGCTTTTCCAGCATGAGTATTGCCCCGGATATTGTGGTCATTGGTCGTCAATGATGTTCCGATAACCACCGTTGAAACGTTAAAGAGAGCAATTAGTAATCGGTTGAGAAGCTGGCTGGGTTAGCCGAGATGCTTAAGTGGTGAGTCCCTCTATGTTAGCGGCAACACGTTGCACCACCCATTTTGTAGTCTTGCGGAAGAGTTCAAAGTCACAAGAACTAAAGAACCGCTGCAGTATGCAGAACCCAAAGATCCAAAAGTGGCAACAGCTGGAATTCAAACAAGATCTGGCAGGGAATGGAGCGCTGAAGGAGAGTTGCGAAGAAGAGACTTATCTATAAAGTTATACTGGGTTTAATACCTAAAGGCAAAACATGGCTGGGGTTTTCACCATTTCGCAAACCAACATTGCCAAAGGCAACAACAAAAAAACAACCCATCCAAGATGAACTCCGTGCGTGCGTAGAAGAAGATCGATACTGTAAAATGGTTCATCTAAGTCAGTGGGGAACCTGGACAAAATGGGAAAAATTTGAACAGAATAGGTCAGAGTGCTGGCGGTCGGATTTTAGCGATGTTCGATTTCTTATTAAATCGGTATATGTCCTGCCGAGCTCATCTCACCTGCATATATGGGGGAAGATCGAGACCCGCAATTGCCAATTATGTGCAACGAAGGGATCTTTGCAGCACATCCTTAGTTGTTGCCCAAAGGTTTGGGTGATGGTCGGTACAGTTGGAGCCACGACGAAGCCCTTAAAGCAAATGTAAACGGGCTGACTAAAGCCATAAAGGGTAGTAAGCATCAACGGAGTAGAATCATGTTAACTTCATCAATTTGGAGTAAAGATACAGAAACAAAGGAGGGAGGAGGAGGAGAAGCCTATTATCTTCTGCAGATGATTGGCCGTTGATAGTGGACGTAGAGAGCCAGCTGAATTTCCGCAGACACATTGCCGTAACATCACTTAGACCCCATCTGATATTGCAATCCAAAAATACGAAGGAGTGCATTACTTGGGAACTGTCTGTTTCATGGTAGGAATTTATTACACTGGCAAATGAGAGGAAGAGGTCCAAATAACCAAGAACTTGTCCAACAATGTCGGCGGAAGTGATGGAAAATGTATTATAACTCAGTAGAGTTTGTTGGGGCTTTGCAGGACTGTCTTTATGCAGAGCCCTAGCATCTAGACATAGCGGGGACAGCGTGGGTGAGAACGCTGAAGTACATTACCAATGCAGTTGATTTGGATAATGATATCGGAGCCATCGAAGAAGTAGTGGGGACGATAAGAGGAAAAAAACCTCACAAACACACTTAGGGGAGGGGTTACATGGTATAAAGGAACAATAACTCAATATTTTAAGACAGGGCAGTTGAACTGATATGGATAGTGGTTGACAATTGTTGGCGTATGTGGTGGTGCTTTCAAGGAAGCGGTCAGAGTCGCCCGGAGTCAGGTCGGGTTTGCTGTTCGAGCCGATATGATACGAAACCCGAAATCGGCAATGAGAACAGTGCATCCCTGAAGACCACCATTGATGCATCTAACATGTATTATGCAACTGTATATAATTATTCTTGCGTTTGTACAAGTGTTTTCATTTCTGGACACAAATTTCTGCATATCAGAATGATTTTAGGTATTCTTTTAGCCATTACCAAAGACGATTTTTATTTTTAACTGAATGAGGATATTTTTTTTTATGTGCCAAAAGTTATAAGAAAGTTTTATTTTCTCAATCACGGTCATCTTATTGTAGTCGTGTTTATAGTTAATGTTCTTGAGTGTTGGGTTTTTCCATTTCAAGTATTATAATTAAAATTATTATTTTTTGCTTGTCGGTTCCTGATTGCCATTTGTTTCCGTTTATTTCAGGTTTCATTTTCAATTCCATGCTTAAATTGCCTATTTCTTCTCAGTGGATGAAAATGTAAAGTAATACTGTAGTAAACATAATTTTGAAAATATCAAGTATTGATACTAGTATTAATTGGTTAGGTTTATTTCGAGTAATATTTAACAGATAGTAAATATGTGTACAAGTTACTTAATTGAGTAGTTAACTTATTTTTAGTTTTTTTTATTTTATCTTGGGTTAGGTCATGGAATTATTTTAGTCGATAAATCACAAAACTGGGAAGGAACTTCAAATAAATAGTACGAGTTAATTTTACAATGACTGGTTTCATAAATTAATGTAAATGGGGATAGTATTTATGTATGTGTGTCGTTGCATGGGCGTGTGAGTAATTTTACTATACACGTAGATACGTGAACATACATACATGTCTAGGAACTTATTTTATTTTATTTTGTGAAATTTCGTTTGACTAAGAGTATAACGTTAATGTAAACTTAAAGATTTATCTGAGTACGAATAGCGAATATTTTTGTCATGTTTTTTAGAAACGCTACTGTACGTGGTAAGTTAGACTAAATTTTGGGGAATCATAAATGTTAGTATAGGATAGATTGGGTTGGGTACGCGTGCATGTTTAGTTAAAGAGTTAGTAGTGTAAAGAGATTAGTAATTAAGAGTATAAAGCATTGAATTAAACTATTCAAGAAAGAACCACCTTACCGAGTTAGGAATCCGGGAGAAGTAGCTCGAGTCTAAACCGGATGAAGTAAAAAGACAACAGTATGTGGGAGGGGAGCGTGAAAAGTCATTTTTTTTTCATTGGCTGACGTTGACTGACGTGTGTCAATAAGAACTACGTACTCCTAGCCATATGAAAGAATGATTTTGCAATGTCGAGGTGCGTAGCACGAGGCTTTCAAGAAGGCGGTCTGACTCGCCCGGAGTCAGGTTGGGGTTGCTGTTTGAGCCGATATAATGCAAAACCCCAAATCGGCGAAGAGTGCATCACTAAAGACTACTCTTGATGCATCTAAATTTTATTATGCATCTACATATAATTGTTCTTGCGTTTGTACAAGTGTTTTCATTTCTGGACACACATTTCTGCATATCAGAGTGCTTTCAGCTATTCTTTTAGCCATTACCAAAGACGGTTTTTATTTTTAACTGAATGTGGATATTTTTTTATGTGTCAAAAGTTATACGAAAGTTTTATTTTCTCAATCACAGTCAGCTTATTGTACTCGTGTTCATAATTAATGTTACGGAGTGTTGGATTTTCCGTTTTTTTATTAATGCTCCCATTATTTTTTATCATGTTTTATATGTAGATGAGGCTATTATACTTGTATTTTTTACTAGTATGTTTCAGATTGAGATTGTTTGGTTTCCATGTATAATTAATCAAGTCCTAATTGAGCTATGGTCGGGCAGGTGTAACGACGGGAGTCGTCTAGATAATCATGTAGTGGTATATCCATTATAATTACTTATTTGTTTGGTCTGCAAGCACTGTTTTTATGTGGCATTTGAACTCGTAAATAATATTGGTTTTATGTAATTTTGACTTTGTAGGTGTGATGTTATTGTTGTTGACTGTCTAACATTGATTGCTATACAACAGGATCGATATTACACATTAGTGCAGTACAACATTCTTAGTTTGGAATCAATGTAGACTGTTTTTTCTAAGTAATTTGCTTAGTCTTAGGAATGCTTCTTTCCATATTCTAATGCGCATTCAGATTTCTGTATCGGAATTTCTATCCTTTGATAATCAGTTTTTCGATATTTGAATATTGCCCTTGTTTGCTTTTCGCATCTCCAAATTGTAGTTCCTACATTAACCTTTTTGCTTCTCATGAAGAAAACTATACATTCCATCATCCTAGCTTTGATGGTTAGTCCTTTCTTCTTGCTTTCCTTTTTCATCTTTTCTCGAAGATCTTGTAGATTTCATTCTTTGTTATGAACACTCTCACCTGTTCATCTCATATTGTTAAGATTCCGCCAAACGATAATAACTCTTGGTCTCCACCCCACCTTATCATAGTCCTGCTGTGGAGTGGTTTACACTGTGATGTGATGCATAACAATTCATTTTCATTTAAGCTATGTCTAACTTGTGGAAACGTATCCGTACTTTTGTAAGGCTCGTACAAGCAATGGATATTTGTTCGGATTGTGGAATCAGAGAGCACTGTTTGAATTCCAATCGAGTTCATTACATTCATTTTCGTGATATTACCCTCGGGAAAAGTATGACTCCATCTCTTCCCCCAGATATGGGTAAATAGTAGGATATACTGTATATTATTGGTTGCCGACTAATCTATGAGTGTGATATTTTGAATTCAAACAGAGCTAAGGATGTTTGGGCTCCGTCCAGTAATCTTACCTAAGAAACATCACTGCTACTGGTGCTTCAGTACGTGTGGTACTCCTACGTTCCATGATTTTATTTGCAGAGAATCATTCTTCGAGTGGGAAAATATACTCATATACAATAATGGTTATATATATATATATAGATATAGATATATATAAGTAAATATTGAAGGCAACATTCAGAGGCGACAGACTGATTCATGCTAAACGCAATCATCAGAACACATGCGTTGTATTTATATCGACTATTTATATATACGGGTCAGTGGGTAGTCTATCCTAACGGTTATTTTGGCGGGAGTGCTTGTTAATTTTCATAATTTACTTTATTTATTTGGATTAGTTTAGTTTATTTTGTTTGCTTATGTATTTTTATCTTTATTTATTTATTCTTTCCAGTTTACGATTTTTAAGAAACGTGGTAAAAATTTGTTTTCGTGTCTTCAATTTGAGATGATTTCTGTTCGTCTATTTAGTAGTATGTTTCGGTCTGGAACGATAATTATAGCTATTCTCCCTTCAAGCAGAGATTGCAGTTTATGGATTTATTGTTGTAGGCTATGTTCTTTTAATTATTTGCCATGATATTTTTGGTCTGATTTGCTTTTTGTTTTTAATTTCCCAGATATACTTGGAAAGCATTCTGCTATTCCCATATTTACTATTTGTGAAAGATATTTTGATGGGTAGTTTGTTTCCAGTGTCCTTCAGCTACTACTATGTATATATTTTCTTCGTTATCTGTTGAATTTACCGTGGTTTGGTATATGACATTGTTTTGTAAACAATTACCTTTCTTTATTCTGCAGTTACACTTGGGTTTATTTTTTCGGGTTGCTTGTTGATAATTTTCCTGTTGCGCTTTTTATTATTTGTGTCATGTTCTCTGCAACTGTACCAGCTGCTTTATCCCAATAAATATAGCATACTTAAAACTATATTTCTTCACACACACACACACACACACACACACACATATATATATATATATATATATATATATTCAATTATATTGTATAAAATTTTCTGTTAAATAATGCGAATTTAGATGGTGACATTATGTCTGAATATCTAATTCGAGAAACTGACACGCAGTGTTGATTTCTATATTAAGTGCCTCGCCCCCCTCTCTCTCTCTCTGTATATATATATATATATATATATATATATATATATATATATATATATATATATATATATATATATATATATATATATGCACACATACAGATACACTCACGCATTGGTATACACACAAGCGGATGTATACAAACTATTTCGGCTTCTAAATTTCTCTAAATATTCAAACATATATATATCTATATTAATATGAATACCTAGAATGGTCTCTATCTATCTATCTATCTACATCTATATATATGTATGTGTGTGTGTGTGTGTGTGTATTTAAACAGATTTTTAATGGTAGAGAACTTGAGTATTGCTTCAAAAGCATTACGTTTAACATTACAAAGCATAATGAGGAATAAAAATTAAAAGGATGGAAAAACAACCGGTTTCGCTCCCGCTTGTCACAGTTTCTTTATCGAGAGAATTTAAAGTAAATTATAGCATGAATTAGTCAATGTTGGGAATGGGGAAAAATGAATTTCTATAAACTGATCATAGCAAGGCCTAGCAAAGACTCTCGCTGATTACACAGCCAGGGTAAAACGTCGGTGTATTTAAGACTTCCGTGGATTGGAGGAAATGGTGAAAACCTAACGAGGCAAATTTCTTTAAATGTGCAGAATTATTATTTTTCTGCCGAGATTCGTGTTGTATTTGGTACTAGATCGATTTAATCTTCCAAATGTGAGGACGTTCTCCTCACCCGCCATCAAATAAGTTCTGTAGTTTATAAGTATGATTGTAACTGCTGTGTCAGTTACATAGGGAGCACTTCTCAGCGGCTTGATAAAAGAATTAAATAATATGATGCATTGCAAATTAGGAACCATACCCAGCAACAAAATGAACTCTTCCGCAATACTTACTGTTCCTCAATTTGCGGACATCTGATAAATAACAGAAAGTTTGCTGTGGAATTTAGTGCAGATTGCTTCTCTGTTTTAGACAATTCACATTCACTTTTTCATTTGAAAGTACTAGAGTCGGTTTACATCAGGTCTCGCAGATCCTCGCTGTGCAAACAGCGATAGACCTTACTACGACATGCTGTAATCAGTTTCTTGTAGTTCATTTTTTCCCATACCAATCATTGACTAATTCATATTTCATATTTATTCTCCCGATAAAGAAACTTTGATGAGCGGGAGAGAAACCGGTTGTTTTTCCCCCTCCATTTATTTTATCCTTCATTATGCCTTGTAATAGTAAACTTAATACTTTTAAAGCAATATATATATATATATATATATATATATATATATATATATATATATGTATATATATATATGTATATATGTGTATATATATATGTGTGTGTGTGTGTATGTGTACATGGCCTGACGATTGCGTCTAGCCTGAAACAGCCTGTCTCCTCTGAGTGATGACTTCAATGTTCATCATTATATTTACATAAGCTCTATCATTGATATTGACGTCTTTATCCCATAAAAATAGCACACCTTAAAACTATATTGTACATATATACACACATATATAGTGATTTTCCAAGCGTATCTTAGATGTGGCACAAGGCCGAAAGTAGGGGACACCCAGGGAGGATCGAACTCAC
>OZ038476.1:30282816-30327816 GCA_964036315.1 Acanthosepion esculentum
CACACACACACACACACACACACACACACACACACACACACACACGCACACGCACACACAATAAATAAATAAATTTCCCGTAGATTGATTTCTTTGGGATGCCCACTTTTATTATCATTAATTTTTTGCGCCAAAATTACAATGCCTGATCACGTGACAATAATCAACCAATCATTTTATGTGCCTTACATGATACACGCTAGAGCAATCATGTACCTCTCGATACATGACGAGGCAGATTTTCCCCGCAGTTGCCATTTCTTTCTGCGGTAGACCAGTTGCAATCCAACGCCTGACCTGCTGTTTGCTATAGCTGGGAGGAGAAGCATTAAATTTTAAATATCCTCGTTCTGTTGTCCATTTTTTTCATCTGTCAGATTTCATGTCTTTATAAACTTTAGCGGGCCTTCTGTGACTATGTTTTTTCGCCGCACAAGACATTTTATATCACACACGAGGGGAGGTCAAATACAATATATATATATATATATATATATATATATATATATATATATATATATATATATATATATATATATATATATATATTCGAAAATTATAACATATGTTATAAAATCACTACATAAATAGCTATTTTTGTAGTGATTTTATAACATATTTATGTTATAATTTTCGAATAAATAATTATATTTGCTCTGTATTAAGCACTCTTTTAAGAATAGTATTTATTGGTTATTGCAATTTATTCCGTATACACCAATCCTATACTTGTATATATATACATATATATATATATATATATATATATATATATATATATATATATATATATATATATATATATATATATATATGAAGAAATATAGTATTAATGTGTGCTATATTTACGGGATAAAGTACTCAATATCAGAGATAGAGCGTATGTAAATAGGAATATAAAAGTGGACATTGAAATCAACACAGAAGCGACAGGCCGTTTCATGCTAGACGCAATCATCAGATAGATGGATAGATAGATAGATAGATAGATATATAGATAGATAGATAGATAGATAGATAGATGTGTGTGCGCATGTGTGCTTGTGTATGAAATTCTGACATTTTCACAAATTTCATTTGAAAAAAGTGGAGAAAGCATAAGTCTGTAATGAAAATAGAATGGAAACAATTCCGAAAAGAATAGGGAGAATGCAAATTTAAATAATAATAAATTAACATAGATCCAATTCTTCGTCAGTTATTTTCTAACGAATCATTCTATATTCTCCATTGTCCTGTTTGAAAGGACGAGTCTAATGCACAAATCTTTCGTGGATGAAACGTAGCCCAATCATAAGTGTCAATCGGCACTGATATCAACGCCAATGAAAAACTGTTATGTCTCGGAATTTCTTTTTGGTGCTATCTTTAATATGAAACAACGTCCTATATCGACAAATATGAAAATTCATACTTGTTTCTTTGGCACTATATGTCGGGGATTAATTCTCTGTACTGAACTATTCAAGTAACAAAGAAATGGAAATAAACGTTGTATGCTGGCACAAACTTAAACATCTCATAATTTTATATTTTCTCATTGAGTAACAATTAATTTGTTTTATTGTTTATCAAATTTTGTGCGATACTTAAAACCAAAATATATTTGGGATTATAAGAAGATTTTAGCTAGTGAATATTGTATTGATATTATTATTACATAATGTTTTTTCCAAATGAAACTCTTAATATTTAACCCATAGCTGGGAGCAGTGATGGATTCATGCCTTTCCTAAGAGTAAGAGAAATGTTTTATAAATTTCAACCGACATTTGTACAAGCTGTTCTGTCAATAAATGCTAAATTTTTCTGTCTATATTTCTGAGATGAACACTATTTACATTATTCGGACTATTGTCCTCATCTTTTGTCGCTATATTTATTACAACGTTTCGGCCGTTGTAGGCTCCGGCCTTCTTCAGTGGCAGTGGAGAACTTGGGGAGGAGAATTAATTTGAGATAACTAATAACTGACATTCATTAAAAACATGGCACGTGAACTAGAACAGTCTACCCCAGTGAGCGAAATAAAGGGTTCAGTTCGACATTCCAACCACCTGAAGAAGGCCGGAGCGTACAACGGCCGAAACGTATTAATAATAAATATGGCGACAAAGATGTGGACAATAGTCCGAATAGTGTAAACAGTGCTAAATGTTTTCTTATAACGAAATATATTATCATTATCAAATATTATCATTTGCGTATGGGAATGAAACGAACCCAACTAGAACTTCGCATTCCAAGATGCTGTCTTTTACACCATCGGCACGTCCATTATACAGTCAGACATGTTAGTGTATACGTTAATTTAATGAAGGAATCAAACGGCATTTTCTGCAATTAATTTGTCCATTGTAGTTCTGAATGGCATCAAGAAAGATAACATTTTGAAGTTTCTTTTTCTTTCTTTCTCTTTTGTTTTATTTTACTTCTTAACGTTTTTAATTTAGCAGCTTTGTCACTTTTTTATTTAACGTTTTGAGACACCGCTTTACCTGTGGTAGAGGAAAATGACTTAATACCCAGTCATCAGTTGAACGGTAGGTAAACACTTGTATCTATTTTTATATCTACCGTGAAATATTATATAACATTTATTTGCGAATTTCGACTCAAGAGCTCAGACAGAAGGGTTATAATTGTTCAGGAACGCAGCACTCAATGGGTTAAAGCTTCCGTTCTTTAAACCTCGTCTGTTTCTTCCATTTTATCTCAGCCAGGAATCACATGCTCTCCTGAAACCTTATTTCTCGTTCCTCTTCTGTTTGCATTCTCTTGTACTTTCTTTTGTAAATATACTCGAATTACTTTTCCTATGTCTTGTCTTCATTTTCCTGGATTTGCTTCTTGTTTGAGTTTGTATTTAAAAGTCAAAACAATGTTTTTTTTCTCTCAACATGCCTTCTCTTAATTTTCTGCAGAAGTTTGAAGTCATTATTCAACTGAATGCTTCTTTTATTCACATGACAGACGTTATTACGCAAATCAATGTTTTCAAAATAAAATTTGTATAGGAAATGGAAATTAAACAGTAATTCGGTTCCACTTGTACTTTTTCAGTACCGTCAAATTCTACAAAACCAAAATATTAACCTGGACCTTGAAGATCTTAAATAGGGTCGTCAGATCCAGACCCTCCTATGTATGACATACGTGATATTCAACACGTTCAGATTTGTTTTAACTATCATTAATATTGTTGTGGGGCAGACCCTTTTACACGAGATGGACTCGTCCAAAGTATAATTAAACTGACAGAGAGAATACCTGCGGGTTGAGATAGGTTAAGTCAGGGTGAGAGATACGGAGACAGTACACATGGTGTTCACAGAGAGTTATACGAGAGTCCAGCGAGATAAATAATTACGGCTTCACTTACAGAGACTTGTACATATACTTTCTACTAACCCGCATTCCTGGACTACTAATCTTCCCTTCAAGTCTGTATTCTTACGTTTAATACACTTATTCTTTTTATCTCAATTACTGGCGTTGTTTATTTATTTGTGCAGAATTCCATTCCCGGAATCCACAATAAATATATAAACGTTTTTTTGCATCAATGATTGAAAATGTCTTCCAGCAAATTAATCCTTCGGTTTTTAAAGTAAACGGTATCTCATCAACCTTAAAGTCGTCTGTTGCAAAATTACAAAGAGATTTACTAAATAACAAAACCACATCTTCTGAACACTTTTAACAACAACCTTCAAATTATCTGCTCATGTAACTAGAAAGAAAATAATAACATAAACAAGATGCCAATTTACCACATTCCTTTAAATGAACGTTTTGGAAACAAACTACCATCAGTACGAGAAAGTGCGATATCAGCTAGTGGACTTGGAGAAATTCCAGGTCGTGGAAAATTTCCTTAAAAACAGTTGCACGAAAAGAATTTATCAATTTCAACCTGAATGGAAGCTGTTAGTTTAACTATTATTCTTCAAATTAAGTAAGTCATTGATGATATATTGGCATTTTTATATGCAGTATATCGTATAATTTTCAGCAGGTAACTACTGAAATTATGAATAATATTAATAGAAAAAAATCAACCAAATCTTATTTAGGATCAAAGGCAAAATATGTCGGCCAAGGAAACAGGAATTTCATTGACACATTACTGATTTTTTTGTTGTTGTTCTTTCTTAAAATATGTTTCACGATATTAATCGGTAATGAAAATATAGACTTTGTTAACTTTTAATACACTTCCAACTTTAAAATTACATGCAGTATATATCATCGATTTGTAAAGACCTTTACTTCAATATGCCTTTTTCATTCTCACAGATCTCTTTTGACATTTTAATGTCCATTATTTCACCAGTGGAAAATAGTTTAAGACATTTGTTTTTTATAATAGACGAGCATCGATTGTATTTTAACACGGCATGTGAGCACATATTTTAGTTTAGGCTTTTCTGTGGATATTGTCAATAAAAATAATCACAATTAATACTCGTCTATTATGAAATATATAACTTAAAATAATTTCAAATAGCCGATGGAAAAATTGGGTAAATAATAGAATAATGATTGAGATAAAGTTGTCTGTTGGATTAATATCTATTCAGGCTGAGTTATTCTGCTAATTTCGTTTTTTTTCTATTTGAAAAATTTAGGAAATAACCATAAAATGTAAAGCTGTATTTTCTTACTCTAGAATAAATTATTTTGGTTTTGGCATGAACTTTGAAGAGCTTTATAATATCAGACATTTAGAATACTAAACCAAAAGCTTACTTCACACCTACATTGCCCACCCGTCAGGGTCATCCAATATAGTTTTACATTCATCACTAAAAATATTTTACAGAAATTATTTTTTACATACTGCTTCATTCCAATTTACGCATTTCTTGTTATACTATTTAAAAAGTGAGACTTTAATTGCTTTAAATCTTTTGCCAGTATTCTTAATATTCCTTTCTTCCTGTTTATATATGCAACATTGGATTTATCAGATATTTTTTGATAGTCAATTTACAGTGCTTGTACATTAATCTTTTACTTTTCCTCCATGTTTTGCATCAAGCTTAAATCCAGTTCTCTTTTCTTCTTATTTTCCCAATGATTTCAGTTTCTGTTTTTTTTCATTTAGTGATCAATTTTTGCTATTCCCAACATCAAGTTCCATTCACCCAATCAATGTGAATATCGTTTAATCTGATTTTTTTTTTTACTGTTCTGAGCAGACTTTAAATATTAAATATTGTATTTATATTATCATGACACCCCACAGATTCCTTTTCTCTGTTATCTCTGAATTGCCATATATTCTGAGGAAAGATGATGGAATAATTTCCTGTTGCCTTCCCTGCATTTTGGAATGCAATATTTCCATTTTCGTAGACTGGTTGTCAGTTTAGGTTAAAGGGTCCAAAATATCGACTGGGCGAAAAAATGATGGATACATGTCTTTACATGTACACTTGTGCGAAAGGGAATTCACCGGACTAGACCGAAACAAGATGTTGCCTAACCGATTGCTCTTTTTGAACCGACAGCTTTTAGGTTTGGTTTGGTTTATTTTGTTTTATGGCATATCAACCTCAATGGGTTATTTAATGCTGACAAAATTGTTTATTGTTGGTAATATTTTGTTTTGTCAAAATCTGTTTCTGGTAATATATTTCCTTCAAAATTGTATTGCTGGTAATAATTTTTTCCAAAAAAGTACTGCTGGTAATAGTTAACTCTTTGCCCATAGCTGGGACCCTAACAAGTGCTACCACCCGGGGTCAGGGTGGACCTGGGAACACCAGCAATTAAGACGTGGTTTTACGCTCCTCAAAACCTCCTGATCAGAGGCCTTACTTCTGGAAGTAGTTTATCGTTTTACCCAGGACGCGGATGTAGTTTAACATCTTACCCAGGACAGCTTTTAGACTGCCCGGATACACAGTATATTTTTTTAGAATGGTAATAATAATGGGAAACATTTGACATTCATTGACTGAAGAGTTTTAGTTATTGCCGTTAAAATTTATAAATTATTTCCCTTAAAAGAGTTTTTTTTTCAGTTAAGTCGGTTTCTCACGTCTACATAACTGCTATGCTCCTTCTAGTACTGACGGGGATTTCTTTTCTAACCTTTTTTAAGGTACTGTGGAAAGTTAACCTATTAAATTCTACATTATTTTGTCTTCGAGTTAAATGCGCTGTGCATTTCAGTTGTTACTGCAGTTGGAAGTCTTCAAGTGATGTGATTTCTCTTATTGGGCAAATTTCTTGGTTTGTGGTTGTGTGTTAGATCTTATGAATGATTGAATTATTTTAAGAACTCCGGGTTATTCGTTTGAAGATATTGTTAATCATTGATCCGTAGAAAAATGTTGTATATTGCTAATAGTTTATATATTTCTGAACGAGTTTGACGTCGTGCATGAAATTCTGTATCATATGAGATCAAAACCAAAATATTAACCTAGAATCTAGAGTCGTAAAATAAATTAAATAATTAAATAATGTTACGACTCTAGATTTTAGGTTAACAATTTTTGTTTTTCGTTTTGTAGGCTGTTGCGTTGTTGGGCAAAACTACCGCCAACAAAGCCAATTATATGGATAAATTTTCTTATCTTCTTTACTAAATTTGTATGACTGATATCATACATATCTGAGCACGTTATAATTGATCCAAGCCGTGCCACCAATTTCAGCATTGACCCTTTCTCCATCCTTAGTCATGCTCATTCTTTATTACATTTGAAGGCATTGGAAACGATCTATGTCAGGTCCAGACAGCCCTCCTTCTGTAAACAGAGCGGATGTCTGTTAGGGCTTGACATCATTTCCATCTGATTGTTCTGCCTTTATTTCATCACATGCTTCTCATGTATTATATTTTATATTGCAATATCTAGTCTCCCCTCGATTTCAGTTCTGTTGAGATGGCGAAATCGGTCGCCTGGTTAAGTTTTTTTTAATCACGAATCTTAAAGCTCGTCTTGCCGTGTTTATTTCCATAATAAAATTCTGTACCCCTAAGAAAATATTTCATAATTGTATATTTTAAATTTTTGGAGGGATTCAGAGTATGTCCCATCAGTATTTTCATTCCAATTCTGGATCACAGTTTCAGTTTTGGAAAACTTATCGTAAGTGTAAGTGCATGGAATGTTTAGTAGATGGTGTGAAAAATTTTGTACAAGATCCGCTGACTTAGCAATGGATTCAATATAGTCTTTCCCTTTATTGTCAGCTGTGAACTTTAACCCGAGAAGGCGGACCGAGTTAATTTCCTGGAGGTTAACATTAGCCAAGCGGACGGAAGGCAGAGAGGGATCTATCAGATGATTAATGGAGAGAAGTTTAGTTTTGGAAGCGTTAAAATTGACAAAATATCTTTGCCCCAGTTAACGACGATCTTGAGGTCTTTTTGTTCATCAGCTGCTATTGGCGGACCGATCAGCCGTATTATCGAAGCAGGAGTAAATGGTAGTGTCGTCAGCACAGATAGCAAGTTGAGAGCTGATGTCATCGGGAAGGTCGTTAAGGAAGATTAATAACGGCGTAGAACCAAAGATGGAGCCATGGGGAACACCAATGCTAATACGAAATGATGTAGACGAGTGGCCGTTCAGGATAACTTACATTTCACGATTTGATAGGAACGACTAAATCAGCTCAAATATGTTCCCAAAGATACTGTAATTTTGTAGCTTGTAAAGACGACCAGAATGCCTGACCCTGTCAAATGCTTTCGAGATATCGAATGCTACAGCACGACCATCACCGTTTTTGTTTCTAGAGCTGATAGACTCTTTCCGCAATTATCGTTCGTTAATCAGAAGTTGTCCTGAAGAAACGAAAGCCGTATTGCTTTTTTGAGAAAAGACTCTGCAATGAGAGATGATGAATCAATTCAGCTTTTATTAGGGCCTCTAGGAGTTTCCCACAAAGAGGTAGAAGTCTAATAGGCTGATAATTGGATTGGACGTACAGTTCACCAGAGTTCGTAAAAACTGGAACAGACCGGAAAGCAGGAGCCAGTGAGTCATTTATTATACAGTTTAGCGAGAACAGGAGCCTGTTCAAAAGCATATTTCTTAATGACTATTACAGGATACCATCGGGTTCCCATGTTTTGTGGGAACCAATATTATAGGTGATAGCAGAAACCACGGAAGGCGTTATATGCATATCCCGCAACAGCGAATCAGTTGTAAGTGGAAAATTAGGCACGAATACTCCTGATGAGTCAAGAGTAGAGTCTGAGAATTTACGGTCAAAGCATTCAATTTTTTCAGCAGAGAATGATAACAATTGAACTCGATTGAAGAGGGTAGTATAGAGACCTTACACTTATTTAGTACCCTATTAAACAGACACCAGTAATCAAAAGAGGCAAAGTTTTTAGCGGCTATGCGGTGTCGAGTTATGTTATGCTATTTACAACAACATGTTAATTATAAATATAATTATATATTGAAATGATACGTTGTTTACATGCCGAGTAATGTTCTCAAATTTTTGCAACAAAATCAATGGTGCCTTAAAGAATTCTATCAGCATTGTGGATTTAGACTCAGTGGAAACGGGGCGAGCAACAGCGGAGCAGTAATAAAAGTAGGAACTCTAAGAGATATCCATAGACCTAGGAATTGGAACGAGAAATATCAACATACAGCTGATGAAAGCCGGAAAAGCACAATAGCCGAAACGTTGTCATAGCAACAACAAAGTCAAAAGCAATAGTACGAATTTATATAATGATAACTCTTCATACCAGAAATTCAGATAGAAATTATCTGTTACTTAATGGATTCAAGTACAACTTTTGGGATAAACAATTTTTGTACGAAAGATTAACTGTAAATGGATCTGAAAATATTGTTCAGCCATCTTGTTTTTATCAATATTTTCTAATCCATTTTCAGAAAAACATCTTGTTTTTACAGTAGTTTCTGTTGCATTTACACTTTGATTTTTCGTACATTATTATTTATAATGGTGCATTAAATTGAATAGCGTAGACATGTATATTCATGGATTTGCTAATTAACCTTGGATATAAAACAAATATATCAACAGTTTCAAATTTTAAAAAAAACAGAGCGACAATGAAAATACTAAAAATACATGGAGAACGACAGTTGTCAACAATTTCCAAAACATATATAAGTACGTGAATAGATACATTCATTCAAAATACTGAATGTTTTCTTTAGTGTCGAAGATTCTTAGAATGTTTTTATTTAATTTGTAAATCATTAATTTGCCAAAATAAAAGCACCCCTCTAATCTGAAAAGTTCTCAGCCTAGTCAAAAATAAATATTAAGATTAGCCATTCATCAGATTTTGGCATATGCATCGGATTGAGAAATTTTCAGCATCTTCTCATAGGTTCTATGTACGCCTCCAATTAAGTTTACTTTTTAAAGGAATATCAGTTTTATAGAAAATGTAAATTGTATATAGATTATGATATGCAATCACAAGTGTTTTTAAGATAATTTTTGCATTCAGTATTTCTTGTAGTCTGAGAATTAAATAAATATGATTGCCTGTTATCAGGGAATGAAGCAAGTTATTGACAAAATGGGATTATTATATAATTCAAGTACCAAAACTTTGCTTCACTTATAAATTGCTGCTTGAATAGGAATTACTTTTTTTTATGAATATTAACTTTTTCAATCATCGAAATTCATTTTGATATATTGATAGTTGTTGAATATATATTGACGTTTTATGAAAGAATTTCTGATTACCTCGTCTATTTATTGTCATTTTAGTTACAGAAATAGCAGTCTACATTTTGGGGCACTTAACTTGATTTTTTTGTTTGAGTTATCTCTTTAAAAATGTCTTCGATTTTGCTATAATGGCTAGCCTCTCATATCATATTATTCATGAATGCTATGGTGGCTAGGTAATTCCTATCGTTGCCGCCTTCTCAGGTAAATTTTTGCTAGCTCTAAGGAAGGTTTAACGCTTACTATCACTTATAGTCCCTGTTCTGCAATATTTTTACACATCCATCTTTAGTCAACGTTTCCTTCTGCCCGTTTTGCTTTCAATATGACAAATTCTCCGGGCCTGATTTCCTCATTATGTTTCGCAGAAGTTGAAACTATTCCTACTGACTTACTCGTTGCTCGCATTTTCCGTCCTCAATCAGAACAAAATCCCATACCGTTCCTCAATCCGCACCATCCTTCTGGAGAACGAAATATGGCTTCCCTCTGTCTTTTCTACAAATATTTTCACGGCAACTCTTCTGATGAACAATCATCCCTGTTACCCCGACTACATGAATTTAAGCGTGCTACCAGATTGCCATCTCGGTCCCGCCCTTTTACAGTTTAAATATTTAAATACTACCAACACTTCTATTCCTGCAGGTTTTTTCCGCTCTTCCCGACAGTGGAACTCCCTTCCTCTTACTTGCTTCCCTGATAACTACAACCTTCAAAAATTAAATGCAACGTCAATCGCCATCTTTTGTTACTGTGACCCCCGGTCTTTTATCCTTTTTCTCAATTCCCTCTATTCACAGTCTTTTCCTTCACTTTCACTCTCTGTAAACCCCTGCATGCTAGTGGCTCTCCCGCCTTGCTTGGGCTGTTCTGCTGAAAATAATATTAAATATTTTACACATGCATTTACTGTTTGCTTGAGCTACCACTTTGTAAACGTTCTTCGTCAATTGTGTATTAATGGCTGGTTGCTTGTATTCGAGTTTACCTGTGTCCCATGGCGGCTAGATAATCCCTATCGCAGATGCCTACTCAGGCATATTTTGCTTGTTCAAACCATACAGAGCCTACATTTGGATTATACTGTGACGATGCTCTGCTGAAATTAGCTACGGTTTCTTAGAGAAAGCGCATCATTTGGAGTGATCAAAAGTTTGAATAAGGCCAGTGCGCTCAAACGCCCGCACATGATGCCAAGATTAATCACTGACGAATAATTTCGTCTATATAAATACAGTCACAATACATAGGTCAACCTGTGGTATTATTTTCAAGCACTTTCCAAATGTTCTTTACTCTGAGATGCCCCCACCCACGAAACGAAAACATTAGGAAAGTTTCCTTCCTGATAAATCGAATATTTTGAGATTCGAACCAGGGTATCATGTTCGGCAAGCGAACGTTCGGAACACACGAGCAGGTGCCCATTATGTGCTACTTTAATATTTGTAATGCTTACCTTCTTCGTAATAACAGTAGGTAAAGCTGTTGGCACGTTCCAGTATATGATTATGGGAACTTTACAAAGTCTACATAATCCCATAAGAGTGGATTGTATTTAAATTTCTCGAGAGCGGGATACAATTAAACAAAATTATATCATCAGTATTTTCGTAGGATCAGTTCCGCCTTACTCAAGCACAACTGAGATGTAGCGTAATCTTCCTGGAAGAAATTAACACCAAAAAATTAGCGAGGACGCAAATTGACTACAATATGATATATATATATATATATATATATATATATATATATATATATATATATATATATATATATATATATGTGTGTGTGTGTGTGTGTGTATGTATGTTATCAAACCAGACTTCATATTTGTGGTTACATTATGCAAACATATTCGAGACAAATCCCACACCGTTACAAAATCTCCTACCACAACTATTAAACCCTATATCAGATTTGCGAATACCTTTTGTGAACTCATTCAGGACAAACCGTACATCGTCACACCTATCCAAACAGTTTTCCAAATTTGCTAGTACCTTTTGAGAACTCAAACAAGAAAGACCCCACACCGTTACAAAATCACGAACAACATGCACAGCACTCTGCTTTCAGGCTGGTTCAATGATGGATATATTGTCTTTACAAAGGACACTTGTGCGAAAGGGAACTCACCGTACTAGGCCCTACCAGAAGTTGCGTAACCGATTGCTCATTTATAATCGACAGCTTTTAGACTGCCCAAATACACTGTATATTTGGGTACAATGGTAATGACAATGGGAAACATTTGCCATTCATTTACTGAAAAGTTTTAGTTAGTGTCGTTTAAAATTTAATTATTATTTTCCTTAAAAGAGTTTTTTTTCCAGGAAAGTCTGTTTCTCACGTCCACGTAATTATTATGCTCCTTCTAGTACTGAAGGGGATCTTTTGAACCATTTTTTAAGATAGCGTGGAAATCTAATCTATCGATTATTACATTATTGATATATATATATATATATATATATATATATATATATATATATATATATATATATATATGTATGTATAGCATAAGCTCTTTTCCGAATTTTACCGTTTTGCCCGAGAAAAAAAAGGAAAACAGTGTGTTGTTTCCAAAATTCAATGGTGATGTTCTCTGGTTCCGTTGATATACAGAATTTTGATTTTGTAATCTCAAAAATATCATCCTTGCTGCTTAATGATTAAGAAACCACATAAAACGTATATACGTATCTTGATATACAGCCGCGTTTGATTACGATGTATTTTGAGACAATAATCCCTTTCGTTGAGAGGTTACATGCGCTGTTAGTCATCGACAGTCGTATTTTTGCCGCATCAGTGGTCTTCGGATTTTTTCGTTGTCATTTATATATTTCTAGAATTAACATGCTCTTTGTACCATTTCCTGCTATTAACTAACAGAAATAATTTCTGGTTTCAAGAGTAACAGCCGAAACAAATGGTGTTCAAAACTTTCCGCTTTCAATGGATCGGTTATAACAAATTTACTAAATGCAGGATAAGTTGCACACAGTCACTTTTGAGTAACGCCGTAAGATGCTACATAAAATATTGATCTATACTAAAAACGACATTCGTTTTCTTAAATAGCTTCGTCAGATCTAAATCTCATACGGATTTCAGTCATGGCGTCTGTATCATTCAAACATGTCTAGACAATACTTTATCCAAAAACATTTCCTTACATCAATGCATAAACATCACTTGAAACGAATTAATGCTTGGAATCCTAAATATGTCGATCCTTCAACAGACGATATATACATACATACATATATATATATATATATATATATATATATATATATATATATATATATATATATATATATATATATACAGAGAGAGAGAGAGAAAGAAAGAAAGAAAGAGAGAGAAATGGGTGCCAGTGTCGTTGGCTGTGTATATGGGTGCGTCTGAAACTCGAGTAGTCTCGATTTTCATTTATACTATTTATTTATTAAGTGTTATATAGTATAAAATCGACAATTCGTCCATTGCAAGATATTTACACCAACATCCCTGTCCAGAATTCCCAGTATAGAAAAATACTGATTGATAACACAACCATGCTACAAATTGGGAAATAAAAGAGATTATCACTGTTACAGTGTATTTCTTGCGTCATTTGATTGTTATAGACGGAAAAATATCCGTATATATATATATATATATATATATATATATATATATATATATATATATATACATATATATATATATATAGTTGGTTTGATGTGAGTTTAATACTATAATATAATATATATATATAATATATATATATATATATATATATAATATATATATACATGTATGTATATATATATATGCATGTGTCTGTGTGTTTGTATATATATGCAATTTACATATATATATATATATATATATTTACTTGGATTGACTTGAGTTTGTGACGCTGGGTTTCACGATCTTAGCGTTCGAAAGAAAACCTCTGTCGATTGCAACTATATATATATATATATATATATATATATATATATATATATATATATATATATATATATATATGTATGTATGTATGTATGTATGTATGTATATATATATATATATATATATATATATATATGTATATATATATATGACAATTAATAAATATTTTAAATTATATATATAACGTGTAATAAATATATATATATGTGTAATAAATAGTAAAATTAAGGCAACACATGTTTCACACACACACACATACTTATACATTTATGAAACTCGAGGTACCTCGATATAATAATATACAACCCTTAATAAATAAAGAGTATAAATGAAAATCGAGACAACTCGACCTTCAGTCACACGCACACCCACAGCCAACGACATTGCCACCCATATATATATATATATATATATATATATATATATATATATATATATATATATATATATATAAAATATATGACATAAATAAATAAATAAACGAATAAACGACTTCCGGTAAAAGTAACCGCCAAAATAGGCTACCCACAATGCACCACTGACCCTTATATATAAATAGCCGAGAAAAATAACATCACTAGTTGCCTGACGATTGTCAGGTGTTCGTCGAACGACAGTCTGAACGGTTGAACTCTCTGCCTACGGGCGGGGGGGAACCCGAACGAGGCTACGCCGAAGGGCGGAATCTCGTTCGGGGAGGTAAACCGGTCCCGAACCCGTTTATACGGGTTCAAAGTGTATATATTTTTGGCCGGGCCCACGGGCTCGGGGATCCCACGTTAAACCGGCCTTGTGCCACATGATACCCTCGTGTGTGTGTGTGTGGGGGGTGACTAAATAATAGTTGCCTGACGATTGCACTAGCATGAAACAGACTGTCGCTTCTAAGTTTTGACTTCTATGTTCACTTTTATATACATACATATATATATATATATATATATATATATATATATATATATATATATATATATATATATATATATCGTCTGTTGAAGGATCGACATATTTAGGATTCCAAGCATTGATTCGTTTTAAGTGATGTTTATGCATTGATGTAATGGAATGTTTTTCGATAAAGTATTGTCTAGACATGTTTGAATAATACAGACGCCATGACTGAAATCCGTATGAGATTTAGATCTGACGAAGCTATTTAAGAAAACCAATGTTAAGAGGTCTTGATAATATAGTTGTCGTATATCCGACATAATATAGATGTTGATACTTATAATATAGCTTTCGTATATCCAACATATATATTTGTTTTTCTGTCAAAGATATATTCTTCCAAAAGTCATTTAAATTCATATATACTGTCGGTTTTGCGTAATACATCCTTTTGCTGAGGAGTTATTAGGAATAATTAAATTGATTGTATTGTATTTTGCATAATATATGATTAATTTTATTTTTTATTAGGAGGCATGGGAGATATATTTGTACGAATGAGTTTTTTTTTGTGATTTTCTGTTTTGTTTATTTGTCATTGATTAAATCTATTTGTTGGATTTTGGGGTGGGATGTTGTGGTTTGTTCTTACTATTATTTTTTTGGTCGGAACAGTTTTTAATTTATCTATTTGGGTTGATTATCTTTATTTATTTTTTCTAAACGGCTAGTTTATCGTAATCGGTTGGTAGTTTATTTATATATTTGGATGTATTTAGATCAATTTATTATACTTGTTGTTATTTATTTGTTACACTATATATGACACTTACAACAAAAGCAACAAAAATGGGTGCAGCATGTAACATGACAAAAGTATATAATCAATGTATGTACATTCAACACTGCCAAAAACAAAAGGAAACTGCCATAATTACTACAAAGACAGACGAAAGTTAATGGACTTGATGTGTCTAATTTCCTGATAAACTATTTTAGTTTATTTTAATTTTCAAAATTTAATTTTTAAAATTTCACTGCTTAAATTTCAAAATACTGAACATCATTTTCTCTTCTTAATTCTTGTTCTTTTATTGCTTTCTCTCTATCCTTAGTAATGTTTTTCTCTCTTGTTCTTTTACACTCGATAACCCCTGTTGTTCTTACTTTGCCTGGGGGTGAAATGATTAAGAAAAATATGCCAAGAATTGTGCAAAGTTTGTGTAGAAAATATTAACTTATAATTAACAACTCTTATCTCAGCTGGTCTGCCTACGCAAACAACGATCTTTGCACTTTGAAAAAATAGGATATTTTGAAAAGTTTAAGAAGAAATGGTATAAATATTACAAGTTTCCCCAAACACAAAAACAGTTTGTGCTTAATTACTAGATTCTTCCTCACGTTTAAACACTTTTTTTCGTCTTATTTTATTTCTTGTTTGGTTTCAGCATGAAACTTTGGTCGCTTTTTTTCCCCTTCACTTTACTTGTAAACTTTGGATTGTTTCCTCCAAAGTTTGACAATACTTAACATTTTTTTCCTTATTTCCTGTGTTCATTTCCATCGCTGCTCTGTTAATTTTTCTTCTGTTTCCCACCAGATTTCTGCTGATTGTTTTTTTTTTGTTTGCTTATGGCGTCATCTGAAACCTTTCCTTGTGAATTTTTTTTTTACGTATTTCACCCTTCGTTCTTTTCTCACATTTTCACCTTTCTTACTTCGTCATTTTCAGGCAGCTGCTGATTTTACAGTCAAATTTTATCCAGTCTACCTAGATCAACACATCTCTCACTTGTTCTCTCTTTCAAACGCTTTACATACATATATATATATATATATATATATATATATATATATATATATATATATATATATATATATATATATGTAAATAAGTTATTTGTAGTACAAAATGTAAGGATAGATAGGAATATGCCTAATTTATATGGCATTTTAATGTATATTTTAAAAAGCTTAAAAACAACAGGTTTCGTTCCAGCCTTATCAAATTTATTTCTGGAATATAAAAAATAAACGTATGAATTTAATTGATATTAATGATAACCAATGCAGGGAAAAAATGATTTCATGAAAGCTAGAGTCCAATAACATTCAGACCCAGTAAGCATTGCCTCTGTTTACAAAGGGAGGGCCCACGGGATCAGATATACAAGGACTCTAGATCCTTGAGGTGATATGAGGAGTGGGACCTCGGTAAAATAGAAATACGGTCCACAGTAAATTCAAAGACACAATTCCTGCTATTTATAACATGCTCTGAAATAGAAAACCCAGAAATATTAATTAGTTGACATTTTTTCTGTTAGTTTATATATATATATATATATATATATATATAATTTAAATAAAAACAGACCACTTTAAGGTTCCATGTAATAAATTATCCTCCTTGGGTCTACCCATATGGATTACCTAGTTTTTCATAAACTAACTAACTAATTATATATATATATATATATATATATATATATATATATATATATATATATATATATATATATATTGAAAAAAGAGTCAAACCGTAAACGTGGATTAGTTTTAGTGTATATATTATATTTTAGTCTTCATATTTTTGCTACACACGTTTCCGGTCTCGTGACCTTTTTCAGGCAAATTAAAGGAATCAGTTTTTAAAGGAATAAATTTTCCTTATGTTCTTTAAGTGTTTCATTATTCATTTTCTGTATTTGTAGTGAACCTTGATCTCATTTTTTGGACTGTTGGCAAAAGTGAATTTCTGCCTACCAAATGATTGTATTACCCCTTATGGAAATTTATTTAATATATATATATATATATATATATATATATATATATATATATATATATATATATACCGAACTGAATATTCGAGAAATCTTGTTAGAAAAATATGCGTTTTCCGTCTCGATTCGAAATTGCTTCCCCTCGGGGAAACCTTCATTATATCTGACGTGCCTTAGACCAACTCGGCCACGTAGGACCTCCTGAGCAATCCGAGTTGCTAGATGTAACAAAATAAATATAAATTATATATATTTCTACTTGGTATCGATTTTAGTGCCGTTATTGTAAATCGATATATATATGAGAAGCCAGTATTGCTTTTGGTTGAAATTTTATGAATCTTTCCCTTAAAACAATTTTTAGCAAAACAGGTAGATAGGTAGAGCACTTCAGAGAGAAAGCGCGAATTTATAAACAGTGAGTGCTACTGCTGATAATTAAAGACTCTTCTATGAATCGAGCACTCTGTGTCGCTGGCTTGTTTATTCAAAATAAATACGTAAAAATTCACTTTCCTCACTGCCGAGAGTCGATAGCTTAGGGGAAAAAATCTCCGACTGATACCAAATCAGTCGTGTTTCGATCCTGACTTTAGGCAATCGGATGTCTAGTCACACTGATGAGCTTTGATAGAGTGAAACTGTCTGTCTATGGATAACTATGCAATTACATATACTGCCCCCGGTCCAAAGCCACAGATATATAAGAATAATCTGATCTTCCCCTTTTGTATGGGCTGCCATATTCGGATATCAACCAAAGTAATCCCAATCAGAAGCTTCTATCTGTACGTAAAGCATCCTTTCATTTTTTATTTTATTTTCTTTATTTGTGTAGATTGTGCTGGTAGCCTAATCATGACAGGATGTATAAGCAGTATAATTTTGTCTACGTTAAATCTAGAGTATTAATGCAATTTAAAAGTTTATAAAATCTGATCATTACATTGTACGAATTCTTTTTTCCCGTATTAAAATGGATGCATGGGATTAATGTCTATTAAATCAATATTTTTTCTGTTTTGTCATGCATAATTATTTTTATTATGCATCTGCCTACAGTTAATTATATGAAAAGTATTTTAATAATGATTTGGAAATACAATAAATTAAAAATTTGTATGTGTAGGAATATTTGTTTCAAACTCCACTATATATATATATATATATATATATATATATATATATATATATATATATATATATATATAGTGGAGATATATATGTACATATATACTGACATAAGCATGCATATATATATATATATATATATATATATATATATATATATATATATATATATATATATATATATATATATATATATATATATATGCTTATGTCAGCATATATGTACATATATATCTCCTATATGGACCGAGTGGCTAGAACGTTGGCTTTCTGGCTATGCGAGCAGGCTTCGAATCTCAACATGGACGATTTGTCAAGAAGGTAAATTCTTGATGTTATCTCAGCGTGCGACCCCTTTGAACAGTACTTCAGTAATTCAAGGAATGAATCAAGTCTTGTGAGTGAAGTTGTGTTGACGGAATTCTTCGTCGTTTGTTGTGCTAGCACGAACTCACAAGTCATCGTGACCGATGCTTTGAGCGTACTCACTTACTTCATAATGTTGATGACACCACATGAGGTGCTCTCATCCATAAAGTATAAGGCCCGATAAAATTAGGCGTCTACAAAAGGTATTGGCTAGCCACTGTAACAGACATGTATCGTCGGAAACGAGCGGCCAGCTATTATAGCCATTTATTTTTTTTGTGTGGTTGCGACCACATGTCTATATATATGCATATACGTACTTGGGAATTCACATAGATTTATGAAGGCATAAGCATATCTAGTCACATACATAGATATGCGTATGGTTTTGTATTGACATGTGTACAAGTACCTAGGCAGATATATGAATCTTTTGTGTACATCTATATGTATATGATTTCGCAAAAGGTGCAGGGCACATTTATATATACAGAGGCGACAGTCTGATTCAGGCTAAATGCAGTCGTTATGCGTTTTGCATGATTGCGTTTTTCGCCTCTGCGTGTTGACCTCAATCTCCACTTTTATATTTACATACCCTCTAACTTCATATTGAGCATTTTAATCCATAAATATAGCATAAATTATAACTACATTTTATCATATATATATATATGTGTGTGTGTGTGTGTGTGTGTGTGTGTGTGTGTGTGTGTGTGTGTGTGTGAGTGTATGTGTGTGTGTGCGTTTGTTTGTGTATACACGCAAGCGCGTGTGTGTTTGCATGTAAGTTTGTTTTTGTATATGTGTGATTTTGTTCTTGTGTGTGTACGTAAATACATATATATGAGGACGTATATATACGAGAATAGTATATGTATGTCGATGGAGTTAATAGATAGATAGATAGATAGATAGATAGATAGATAGATAGATGAATTGTTGTAGATAGATCGATATAGATAGAAAGAAACAGATGAATTGTGAGATAGATAGAAAGTTGAACTATGGTAGAGAGATCGACATAGATAAGAACAAATAGATGAATTGTGATAGATAGTTGAACTGTTGCCGATAGATCGATATAGATAGAAAGAGATGTGATAGATAAATAGATAGATAGATAGATAGATAGATAGATAGATAGATATATAGATAGATAGATAGATAGATAGATAGATAGATAGATTGATTTTAAAGAAGGGGGTTAAAGTTTGGCTGTTATTCATTCGCGTAGTAGGTTGTACTGTAAATGAATAAATTAATTTTGCTGAGAAGCAAAAACAAGAACAAGAAAACAATGTTGCCAAAATTTATTACCAATTATCCCGTAGCTTATATCACAAAGCCTGTGGCGATTACAAAAATATTCTACGTATCTGAAAACAAAAAATAATGGTTGCCTAACAGATGTAATCAAAACCTTTCTTTTATAGAAACAAACTGATTTTTCTGCTCTATTCAGTAACTTTACGCTTGATTTGATTTCGGTAATGAACCATTGCTTCACGGTCTTTGCTTAGTTTACTCTCTCATAGTGTCGGGCAAGTAAACAATGTTTGTTATTTGTTGCTCGTTACCTCTGGTAATATTCAACGCGGGAAAAAGTAGTTCGTTATCTCTCCAATTTACAACGCACGTATTTCTCATAGTCGAATTACAACGTTTTGCCACATCTCTGTGCGTATAAATAAAAAATAAAAATAACCCAATCTATTTATTGTAATTTAAAAAGCTAATACCATACTAGTTAATTAACTTTCTAAATAGTTCATTCACGCCACTTATTTGAATGTATTTCTTTTTTATTTCCCATATTTTAGTGTTTCTCTTTTTTCTTCCTTTTCGTGGTTGTTGTTATTGATGATATGTTTTATCAGTTTCGTTCTTGTTTATTGTTAATAGAAAAGGTGGAAAGATATGATAGCGTGGACAAAAGGAGATTAAAACAACGACAACAACAAAGTGTAAGTTACAATGACTTGCGGATGCCAGAAATTGGCGTAGATGCAACTAGAAAAAAGGAAGAAAGCCACAGAGTTTTAAAAAATAATTAAAAGAATTAAAAGAACTAAAAACAAACCAAAAAATGATTAAAAACTTACAGAAACATAGTTAACGGGAAAACGGTTTTACAGAAATGAGAGACGGAATTGTAAAAAAAAGAAAAAAGAAAAAAAATGAATCCAAATAGAGCCTGGGGGAGAAGAAATAAAAAAAAGCAGACGAATAAAGACAGATGAACAGAAAGAAGAAAAGAGTCAAAAGAAGTAAAATAAGAAAATTAAATACGATTCAAATTTTTTTTTTAAATGTTAAAAGACAAAAAAATAACAAAGAAAAAAATGGACGAAGCAAAAGACAAAAAAAAGAAGACGTAAGGGAAACAAAAAACAAAGGAAACGACAGAAGAAATAAAGAAAACAGTAATTAAATGATTGAAAATAAAATGAATGGCGAAAGAAAAGAAAAAAAATAAGTGTAAAAAGAAAGAAAAAAGCAAAGGAGAAAGAAAATAGAAAGAAAAGCAAGGAGAGAAACGCCACGAAAAATAACTAAAGAAACGCAAATTTACAAAGGAAAAGAAGAAAGAAAGACAAGAATGACAAAATAATAAGAAAAAAGGAGAAAAACCGACTGCTGAAAAGAAAGAAAAAAAAAGATGAAAATTGAAAATGAAAAAGAAAATGCAAAAGAGAAAGAAGAGAAAAAGATTAAATTAGGAAAGACCAAAGAAAAAAGAAGAGGGAGAAGCAAATGCAAAAGGAGAAATAAAAGACAAAAGATGAAAATAGGAAAGACTCAAGACAGAAGAAAGTAAAAAAAGGAAAGAAATGAAAAGAAGCCTAAAAATATTATAAAAAATTACAATGAAGATTAAAAAAAACGACCAGAAGGCAACACAAAGGAAGTTGAGGAACAGGAATAAACATTGAAAAATGAAGCCGGAATGATGTCTGATTAATTGTTGATAAATGAGAAAATGTTTCGTTACGTTTTGCAATTTTCCAACAAAATCATGCACAACGTTGTATTTCCGTTCCTGTCGGGAAATTCAATTTTCAAAAGAAACATGTTGCTCTGATTCGAAACCGGATATTTGGCATTAAATTCAAATCGGTCATCAATATGCAAATTTAACCATATCATTTTAAGTAAGAGACTCAAAAATATAAACCTAACTGAAAAATGTTAACTATTGTGTCGATTTTTACGATATATATTCTAGCGTAAAAGGATACTTTTGCAAATTTCCCAGCGTATTATTTATCCTTCCCAATCAAGTATTCTTGCTTTTTTGATTTTATTAATGCACTAGCCGAATTATCCGCAGCCTTGCTGCGTAACACACATTTTTTGTAAGGAAACGATGATTGATTTTAAATCATTGTTGTGATATTTGGTGAAAAATGATGCATTTCAGTATTACTCAATGCTCTTACCGTTGTGACATCCATCTTCTGGGATTCTCCTTCTATATTTTGGATAAGAGTCATTCCTTGCTCAAATTAAAATTTAATTTAAGTCAGAGGGAAAAACAATTCAGTTGGGATTTTATTTCCCCCGGGGACACATTTTGATCAAAATAAAATATACTTAAACAAGTACCCTAGGAGTCATTCCCTTGTTCAAATTTAAATTTAATTTACATCAAAGGGAAAACATTTCCGGTGCGCAGGAGGGGTGTCCCCCGGGGATCCTTTGATGAAAATGAATTATACTTATCCAAGTACCCTGCATAATGTAGTTTCATATATATATGGTTATGGGTTCTATCTCCAAAACACTAGAATTTTGATAACAAAAAAAGAGAAAGACGGAGACTACAACGTTTTATATATAGAAGACCTTTATACATATATATATATATATATATATATATATATATATATATATATATATATATATATATATATATATATATATATAGTTAAAAACCTAGCGATATTATGAGGGGCTGAGCCTATGCTCGAGATGATGGGCCTTAATATAGAAGACGTGTTAAAAGAAAATTCCCTTTACACTAATATTTTTATCTATACTAATTTTTGTTGCTTGGATCTACTATGGATTACCAAATGTGTCTGTAGAGGATAACAACATCCAGAAAACACCTTGGGTCTGCCTACCCTATGTGAATGGATTATCGGAAAAAAATACAAAAGATCTGTGGGTCATATAACATAAGAACGACCTTCAAATTTGGCTCGAGGTTACGCAGTAATACCCATCATGGACTAAGGGCTGTGTACGTCATCTCATGCAGCTGGGCTAAGAAATATAACGGAGAAACAGACCGCCCCGTTAAGGTAAGACTGCAAAAACACCTTAAACTGTAACACAAGGGGAAATTTAAAAAAAAATCAGTCGTAGCTACCAATATGGAGGGAGAACGGAGATCACCGCTCCCTGTGGGATGAGATTGAAATAATAGGCAGAGAACATAACTGGAAAATACGAAAACTTAAAGAATCAGCACATATGCTAGGCTATAAAAATCTCCCCTAAGACGACCAGACATAGAAATGAATACAATATGGAAACCAGTAATAGGGAGTGCGAATGAAAATAATAACAAATTTGCAATTTGATTTCTGGTAAAAAAAAATGGTGGCTGGGACATCAAGTTTTAAGTCCCCGAAATTCATACTCTGATGTCCTGAAAGAAAACGTGGAGGGTGGATATAACTGAGATATCCGGAAGAGGTATGGCACGTGGAAAGAAATCAATTGTTCGGTTCGAAATTCCAATCGCCTGACGAAGACCGGAGTGTACAACGTCGGAAATGTCGTGAACATGGCAATAAAGATGAGGACAATAGTCCGAATAATGTAAATGTTTCTGAGTTATGTTTATGTTGAACTATATTTTTGATTGTAAGAATAATTCTTTCTTTTACGAGAGAAGATTGCATTAAGATTCTTTTGAGAATACTAATATTTTTTTCAGATACAAGTCGTATTATTTAACTTATAGCTGACAGGAGGAGATATATCTATATCTTTCTCTAATGTATTTGCGCATAGGCAAATATAACTAACACGACTGGAATTCGAACTAAGCTCTCTGATTTCATATTCCGAGCCGCTATCCATTACTCCATTCGCACATCGTAGTGAAGAGTGTCTCGTAATAAAACTTACATTTTTAGCAACATTTTTCAATCCTAAAAGAGCGTGTGTATATGTATCTTGTGAGAAACGGCGTCGTTTAGATTTTATTCATATCACTCCTCGAAATATGCTCGCCACGCTAGAATTGAAGAAAAATAAATATTTACCTCTGTTTTTAGAGATTTCTAGCAGACATGAAAATATTAATTTATCCGAAAGGCTTGTTTGAGTAGACGAACGGGGCATTCACCTGTTTTCAAGTCCGGCTGAGAATCACGAAGAAGCCGATGGAAGACCTTCGATTAAAATTGCTTGATGACAGTTACCATTCTTGTCGGCATTTGAAGGAGATGATTGACAATGCTTTGGAGAAATTCAAAAGCAGAAACAACAATTCAATAATCAGATTGTTTCATTCATAATCACATAAGTGCTTCACGTCGGAAACCATTCGAAGAGTTCCCTCAGAACTCTTACACTTTACGTTTCTCATGTCTATGTCCAGATATGGCGGCATAAATTTTTCTCGCGCGTATGCAACAGTATTTATTAGAGATAAAGGTGTCTGAGTAATAACTTTGGTAAACCACTCTTGCACAATTACAGAATGTAGCATCTGATAACACCAATGCATATGAGAACATCCATTTCAGCGGGGATTTTCTGTTAATCATTACACCTCACGCAAGTTGATAAAAACACAAGGACGCAAGGAGTTAATGAGTGCAAAGGAATATGAGAAAACGTTAGGGAGGCGAAAGGGCAATAAAAAGAATAGAATTCAAGGGAGCATGATTGCCGTTGCATTTGTACTGTTGAAGATTATAGTTGATTAGAAAGAAAGAAGAGACTTCCACGAGAGAAGAAATTATATAATTTACGGCTACATTTACCAATTTCAACAGTAAAATAATGAGATCCAGCTGCCATTCTAGTGCAACACTTAAATTCATGAAGCCAGGGTACCAGAGATGGAAAGCTCATCAGAACAATTGCAATAAAACATAAAAGGTGCATGGAAACCACGTGACGGTGCTGGGGAAAGATATTGAAATGGAGATGCGATGACACATATGTTGAGAAATATAAATGAACTGCACATTTGTAACTTCAGACAGGTACCCAATTTTCCAGTTCGAAACAAGATTTTGTGCTATTATTTAAAATTTATGAAAGTAATATTTGTCACAAAATTTATGAAAGTAATATTTGTAACAAAATTTATGAAAGTAATATTTATTACGAAATTTACGAAAGTAATATTTGTAACAAAATTTATGAAAGTAATATTTATTACAAAATTTATGAAGGTAATATTTGTAACAAAATTTATGAGAGTAATATTCATTACGAAATTTACGAAAGTAATATTTGTAACAAGATTTATGAGAGTAATATTTGCAGCAAAATTTATGTAAGTAATATTTGTTATAAAATTTATGAAAGTAATATTTGTTACAAAATTTATTAAGCTGCTATTTGTTACAAAAACCGAAGTGGTTCTCATATGCCATGAAATTCTGTAATTGATCCATTCAGTTACAGTTGCGGAATCGCTTACACCCTCTGTTAGCCTTGAGAAAGACAAATACAAGACGCTGTGAATAAATTATCGTCTAAATGAGGAAAAAAATAAAAAAATAAAACTGATATCTCATTTTAACAGATATATTTACCAAAATTACACAAAAATATCTTCAAATAGTAAATTTATTCAATAAAATTGCTATTGGCGTCAACCCCGGCCTCCAGACGACTTCGGATTCTCCTGCATCTCTTCTTCAGGTCTCCTTGTTCCATGTCCCTTTCACACTTAGGTCAACATGGCTGTATACGCAGGTTTGGGTGGTGGAATGGATAGCGGCTCGAGATGGGAAATCAGAAAATCATGTTCGAATTCCAGTCGAATACGTTAAATTCAATTTCGCGCACATAACCTTGGGAAACAAATATATCCGTTTCATTAACCCCCAGTTATGGGTTAAATAGTATAGACAGATATTTAGAAAAATCACAGTTATCTCTAACAACAATCGTTAATGTAATATTCACTTACCCAAAAAAGAAAATTATTCTCATAATCCACAATGTGTTCAGCTTTAAATAGTATACAGATTTGATTGTTTATCTTTTTGGTTCTTACAAGTTTTTCGAGATAATAATAATATGCTGATACAAGTTCTACTAATTGACCTATACCTGGAGGGAGAAGAGGTGGATTCATGCCTTTCACAAACCTATTTGCACGTAAGTGAATATAACGAACCCGACTGAAAATTGGGCTCGGCTTTCCGATTTTCAAATCCGTGACGTTATCCATTTCACCATCCGCACATCCCAGGTTATAGCACCAAACGGTCACTCATCTAGGTACTGACCAGGGACGACATTACTTAACCTTTGTGATCGTATGACAGCCGGTATTTCAACGTGATATGGCAGTAGGCCTACAATGTTTTAATAAGTCGTCAAAAGAAGTAAACAAATCAAAAACAGATTCGTTTTTTTTATTATCTGTGATTTATTATGAATTCTAGGAAAAGATAATGGAGTGGGTTCTTGGTAGTTTCTCCATGGTTTAGAATTCGGGTTAGTTCTTCAAGAATGTCTACCAAACCGGTGGCACGGATTGAGGAATCGGAGAGCCGAGTTCGAATTCCCGTCGAATCCATTACGTCTAATTTCATGCTAATACCCTTGAGAAAGGTATGAATCCCCTTCTTCTCCCCCAGCTATGGTAAATATCAGAACAAACCGGGTTGCCTTGGATGGCAACTAGCCTACCGCAGAAAGAAATGGCAACCTACTGTGGGAAAAAATCTGCCTCGTCAGTCATGTATCGAATGATAGATGATCGCCTAAGCGTGTGTCACGCACGGCACACAACTGACCCTATTTAACTATTAACGGTATCTGGCAGGGGAGTACATAAGAGACGGGGGACATACCTTTCCAGAGGGTATAGTTTTAAACTAAAGGAACGACTCAACAATTCCACTGTCAGCCTCGATAAACGGTACTGAAGAGATTCAGATTTGGAATGCGAGTATTTATTACTTGATCCCCAGTGGGATAAAAAACAACAAAACAAAAAAAAAAAAAACAAGCACATTCCACTTGTGCAAAAAATCATAAAATGGTAACTGGTTTAGTAAACAAACTTACTCTCAATTGATCCTATTTTCTTTTCGCTGTGTATATTTGTGATAACTACAAGCCTAATTCCTGGAAATCATTTTCTTACGAAGCACCACCCAGTTGCAGTAACAAGGATGGAAACAAAATACGGATTTTAACAGGGCAATGTTTTCCACTATCCAAACATTTAACAAATAAAGAAGCCTTATGCGGCATTTTGAAGCCATGAGAAGATATCACTTCATCCCAAGCGAGGACACACTTTATTTTTTAAATCTCTCACGTATCCATTGCGATCTGCTCTCTCACGGCCCTTGTTTTTTTTTTTCGTGTAAATGTTATGCAAAAATACATGTTTCATATACGAAAAAGGAACGATGAAGGCAGAAATAGTTTCTGCTGTGTTCGTTCAATTAACTTTCCTTTGTTATATCTATCTATAAAAGATTTCAGTGTATCTTAATTTTGATGTCTTTACTCCAATATTATCTTTGAATATTTCGTTCATTCCTTTCTTGATATCCAGCCAGCAAGGCTGTCAGAAGGCGTAATTGATTCCAGCTCAAATGAGCGAGTTTCTCCATGGTTTAGAATCCAGGTTAGTTCTTCAAGAATGTCTACCATCCCGGAATGAAAGGAATCGGATAACCGAGTTCGAATTCCAGTCGAATCCATTACATTCACTTTCGTGCTAATACCCTTGGGAAAGGTAAGAATCCTCTTCTTCTCACCCCCAGCTATGGGTAAATAGCAGGACAGACCGGGTTGCCTTGGATGGCAACTAGCCTACCGCAGAAAGACATGGCAACCTACTGCGGGGAAAAGACTGCCTCGTCAGTCATGTATCAAAAGATAGATGATCGCCTAAGCGTGTATCATGCATGGCACATAACTGACACTATTTAACTATGAACGGTAGCTGGCAGTGGGGCACATAAGTGATGGGGGCCATACCCTTTTCAGAGGGTATAGTTTTAAAGTGAAGGGACATTGAACGACCCACCAATTCCACTGTCAATCTGGATGCGGCATTTTGAAGCCATGAGAAGATACCACTTTATCCCAAGCGAGGACTCGCTTTATTTTTTCAATCTCTCAATTATCCATTGATTGCAGCTCAAATGAATCAGTTATCGAACACTGTGACACTCAGAAGTAAAAGCCTAACGTTCAACCATACAAACAATAAAAATCATAACATCGATAAAAACTATTTCTTATACGATTTTTCAAGTTAATCTACGAGTTTTAATAGTGGCATGTAACCCATCATTACCTCTCGCATGGTCGTTTCATCCGTTAATAAACTGGTTATCCCAATCATTTTTTCTGGTGAGAAGAGGGGAGCTAGCGGGCTAGCATGATTAAAAACTACTTGTTCAAGAGCGGATAAAACTTCACTTAGGGTCAACGGGCATCCAGCACAATGTTTTACGCTGGGCTCCATAAGCATGTACGCAACACCTGCGATACTGACAAGCCATCACTAGACAGAGGACTTCCTAGACTGCAATCAACAGCCTCCTTCGTGAAGTCAACGTATACATGTCCATGACGAAATTGAGCCATAATTTTGGAAGACATCAGTTGTGTATTTTACCTGAAGATAGATGGCCTCCTACTTGCTCAAGACATGATACGCATGGATGAATATCTCTCCGGCTTTCAACCCACGTATGTGGAGGATATGTGTCAGGTTAAGTGAACCTAATTCCAAACCTATCATAGGAGGGTGGAGGATGAAGATTGCGTTTTTGTATAATCTAAATAAGAGCATTTATTTCAAGACAAATACTATTTGAATCTTTTATAACACCTGTTAGTATCATTATAAATACATATTTTATGGTAGAACATCCACAATTGTAGAATAGTGATATTCCAAGCGTAGCTTAGATGCGGCAAAAGACCTAAAGTATAGTGACACCCAGTGAGGATCGAACTCACTACTCAGTCGTAATTGTTCTAACGAGACAATCTTGCTAACCACTACACCGCCTCGAGTTGCCCTGCACAGTTGTAGAATATATATGCTCGTCTTTATAAATGGGAAAAGGTCGTGAACGTTCGATAAGACACTTGAGTAAAAATGAAAAAGTAAGAGTTTTAAGGAAGTTAGTAATAGCATCGTTGGAGCTGCAAGAGACTTGTTGCCACATTATTCTCAACAATGGCCAGCAGAATCTCTTTCATGAATATTCATCTTTGTAACAAGAATTGTGTTCAGATGCTGAAAAATGAATGGAAGAAACTAGCGAATAATACAAATATTGTGTGCGCAAATGTGTGGGCAATGGAAAGAAATAATATGGACTGTCCTGAAAACGAAATGTATGATTCGAGTGAAGCCAATATGACGACAGCATGTCATATGGTGATGTGTTGTAATATTACGGTCGATTTCCCAATGGAAATGTCCGTTAAACATAAACCGTTCTCAAAGACGTACGCACCAATCAATGAATGGTGCCAGTCTTGAAACTGACACCAATTCCATGAGGGACTTCGGACTTTGCTCGTTGTACAGATGGACTCTAATTGGACTAACAGTGAAAAGCAAATGCCAGTCTATGACTTTGTATTGACATCGTCTCAGTGTTTACTGCTTCCTATTCTGTTTTATCTTTTATTAGATTTTCTTCTATTTTATTCTTCAGAATATTCTTTCGTTTTATTCTTCGTTGAATTGTATTAGTAAACGTTATGTTTTTTTTTTCATTTTATATTTCATTTTCTGTCGTTTTCTTTTTTGCTTTCATTCATTTTTCTTTGTTTCTTCCGATTTCTATTCATCTATAGATTTTTCTTTCATTCCTTGTTCAGTTCAGATTTTTTAATTGTATTCCGGTTTTTTTATTTCATATTTTTTCAATTCTAATTTTATTCCAAACAATTTCGTTATCTTTATTTTTTATCTTATGACTCTTAACAAAACATTCTAATTGTGTTAGCATATTTTTATTGTAGCTGCTTGAGACAAGGTTGTGTCTTCTCCCCAGATTTAATCAGCCGCTCAAGTTAAAAGAACTGTTAACCCTAACAAGATCCGAGGATATGACACTCTTCGAAGACTGACTGGACAAAAAGGACAGGACCGCCTAGATAGACTAGCAGAAGAAAGCAAGAAAAAAATAAGGAATAACCGTCAATTGAAAGAAGACAGAAAGGGTGATCATTAGTAAGAGAAAAAGTCCAAGATGTCAGTTACAAATTGGAGATGGCAAAATCAAGTAGGTGCAGAATTTTAAATATATAGGAAATGTTTTGTTCACAATATGGAAAATGTGAAGTATTCCAAAAACTAAGCAAAGTGTTAAAAAACGGAAAAATTCCGTTAGAAACAAAAACAAAAAAATAACGATAACGCTATATTTTTATGGGATATCGATCCACTTATTTGGTAGTGAATGTTTGACAATCTCCCTACAGAGAAAAAAAAATCTAGAGACAACAGTATTGTGCTTCTACAAATGAATATTGAATATTCCAGGGACGGAGCGAATAATCAACAAGGATATCTTAAAGATATTGGTAACCGAATCAGGAAGAGAATGCCGAAATTTCTTGGAGAGATAATGACGATGGGTGGCTTGGAAAATTTAATCCTCACGGGGCATATTGAGGACAAAGACATAATGAAAGATAGCGAGATATTTATCCGGCGAGCTTGTGTGAATAGATGACAGAACGGATGTCAGGAGTTTTAGCAAAAGGAGAAAAACAGCTGAGGGCCACAAGGGATAGGATGTTTTGGAGAGCCATGATCACCCATCTCCTAAGGGAACGCGACAAATTATATGAAGAAACAGTACTCGATCGCTGAAGAAAGCGAAAATTAGTATTAAGCAAACTAAACTACTTACCGTAAGTTGTTTCGTATCAAAACAGTAATATTAGTAACAGATTTTACGACTATTGTTTTGGTGGGGATTATTCCTGCTATACTCAACCAAACATTTTCGTGTAAATCTCTTAAATTATGTATACATAGATAATATACCTAGAGGAAGGATTAAAAAAAATATTTGTTCATTATGAAGAAAGGGGTTTTATCATGTTTTTCTGTTTCCAAAAATATTTGTAGTAATAATTACAGCTTGTAACCGTCCGATGGAGGAATATAATACCTATTTCATGATTAATATCATTAATATCCGGACAAGAAAAAATATTTATTTATACTATTTCCATTCGGACTATTGTCCTCATTTATTTGTTATTATTACAACGTTTCGGGCGTTGTAACGTCCGGCCTTCATCAGGTTTATATGCATTCACGTAACCTATAGGCATTTTATTTAATCTACAGAGGTAAACTATTCTCGTTCAACTGCACGTGTCTAGGTATATCTCATCTAATTCTTATTTTTAATATTGCTAGATTATTGTTTTCACTCTGTCCAAGTAACACTGCCAGAATAAGGGATTGAACTAACAATTTCTAAATTCATGAAACAACGGTTTAATCCACTAGGCTATTGTACCGTATTCTCCCATCAGATCGCAAATAATACAACTATAATTATAAATATAAGATAAATGTTAGTAGATAATATGAAAATAGCAATATATAGCACTCTCTGCAAGCAAAGCCTCAGCGTATTAAAAAACTAAACATACCGTGTTAAATAAATCATAATTCAACAAAGGAGACGGAATTTTAAAGTGTGTTTAAAATAATTTCTAACCGTATGAATAAAATATATCTAAAATATATGATACATAATTATAAAAAAATAGTTAAATATTCTTCTCTTGCTGATACATCTTTTTTTTTTGCTTCTGTGGCAGTGGAGACTTTTGGGGTTATTGGCCCTCGTTCGATGGAGTTCCTTCGGAGGACTGGCGCAATTGCGTCTCGATTAAAGGACGAGCCTCGCGAAACGGAGTGGATCTTGCAGCATGTCTCACTGGCGATAGTTCGAGGTAATGCTTTCTCCATTGTTGCGGCTGGCAGAGGATAGAAAAAAATGCTTATAATTACTTTGTTCTGGAATTGTCATCAATGGTCAACTGAACTTGCTTTGTTTCAATATTGTCTGTCTGTCTGTCTGTCTATCTATCTATCTATTTTGATACATTTTTTTCCGTCACGTACACATTCTGTGAAACACTTCTTCATATGACGTCACTCGTAATTTGTATATATTTTTAACTTTGAAATATAGCGTTCTAAATATTACCACAACGACGCGAAAAAACTTTGTCTGACACACTAGCTGTATTTACTGTTTGATAATGATGTAGATAGTCAAAAGTACTCGATAATGACGTAGATAGTTGAAAGTACTCAAACAAAATAAAAAAACGATAACTTCCAACAGTTTATCCAGATTTGTAAATGTGGATGAATTGTAAATACAATGAAAATGAAGTAAACATACCTTTTCGCTTGAACGTAAAACAGAAACATAATTACATTTATTATTTCTGCTTTATTGTGTTTCGAAGACTTATTGAATGATTTTTTGATAATTATAATTATAAAAAAACAGTCACTAAGGCTCCAAACAGAATAGAAATTTCTCTCCAAAAGAAAAATTACAGAATTCCCTTGGTTTTTTATTTCAATTACAATATTAAAAAATTATCTCATATCTTACAGATATGGGTCCTTACCTATAACTACAGAATGAACTCTTCCTAACACTGTGTATACTACGCCTCTCAAGAGAGAGAGAGAGAGAGAGAGAGAGAGAGACGAATTGAATCGAGCCGATAGTAGTTCACTCCAAACCAGACTGACAGTCATACTAACACCTTCCACATCTTGTATTATTATTCCGTGTAATATATCTTCGTTATTTCTACTCTTGTGTTCGTGTTGTTCTTCCTTGGTCCTAACCTGGACCATAACACTTACTAAAAGATATTCAGTGCATAAAATCAAGTAATTAATGAAGTATTTAGTGAGAACCCGCTTAACGTCAGGCGACAACATTCAAAACTTCACATTCCTCACAATTTAGGTATGCCCACTTTTTCGCTAAAAAAATGGGATACCCTAATCGAAAAAGGCCCCAAATTGATAAAAACAAACTTTTTTCGCGAAACATTTTATATTTTTTATTTTAATTAGAGGAGACACCAAAGTATTTTTTAATTATTTTTTAAACTTTTTATTCATTTTTAGCACGTCGAAATTTAGTTTGAAAATCTTTATTTTTTAGGTCAAAAGTCACCTAATTATTTAGCATTAGTTTTTTTAGCGCATTTTTCATTTGAAAAACATTAATTTGTAAATTCTTGCAAAAATCAAGTAATTGTCGGAAATTAATGAAACTTTCAGAACTTATTACAAAATGAATGAATTTATTTAAGGAATTTTTGTTTTTTTAGAAAGTCATGGTAAAAATAGTTTTTACATCTTTTACGCCTTTATTTAATTTTATGAAAACTTTAAAAAACTAATAACTATGTAACTCTTTAATTTTTTTAAAATTAAATGAAGAACACTGTGAAGAATATAAACATCAATTTTTTAAGATTTTACATGCAAGAGACCAAACTTTAGCTCTGAATCGTAAAATACAAAACTATATAAAACTAAAACATTATTTAATTAAAACATGTTTAATAGCTTTTAAGAATAATATATATTGTGGACCTTATTGTCTGAAGCCAAAAACTTTTTCGGTTGAAAAATGAATTTTTACAAGAATTATTTTGTTTTTCAATGTTTTATAAAAAAAAAGTGATAAATGTTTTAAAATTAAATTTGAAACTATGTACATCTGGAAATGCGATTATTAAAAAGTTCTTTATTTACAGATTATAAATTAGAAAGCTTATTAAAATCTGTTACATCCATTTATTTTCAAAATATTTTTTATTATGCCAAAACGTCTTAAAATCGACCTCTTCGACAAAACTATAGATGCACATTGCTGAAAAAAAACGAAATAACATCTCATTTCATAAATGAGTTACTTTTTTCATTTATGAAATAAAATGTAATTTTATTTAATTTTTATATTGTTTCAGTTAGGAAAAATAATCATAATTGGGGCAATATAAAATCCAATTAAAAAAATATAAAATTTTATAATAGGTGAACGCAACAAGTAGGTTACTCTTTTTTGTTTGTTATAAAATTTGAATTCTTAATGTATTTTTTCCTAATTTAAATGTTATTTGTATTCCAGAATTCTCCCTCAAACGTAAGGTTAAAAAAAAATTGAAAGTCGATTTTTTTTATTTAACTCCAGTAACCCGGTTCAATTTTATGAAATATTTTATCACTTCTGTCCTACCATCTGATAAATTCTCCTGACGTAGGTTGTCGATACATTGACATATGTAAGTTTACACCTCCGAAAAATCAATTACCACGACTGGACATTTCTCCCTTATTTTTTTTCCTGTTAAAAGGTAATATTTCTTTCAAGTTACATTAAGCATACTTTAAATGTTCTAATTTTCCTAAAATAACGTTTGAAAAAATTATAATTCAATTTTAGATGATTTTTAAACGGAAAATTTAATTTTTGTTTACAAAACCTTCAATAATGGGTTCCATGATTGATTTTACGTCAATTTTCATGACTCAAACAAGATTTTTAGCTTACATTTCGGATGTCGTAGAAAGGATTATTATTATTTTTTTAATTCTCAAAAAGTACTTTGATCATTCCTCTTAATAATGACATAAGCATTTAGACAATAAAAAATTCTTTTATTCAAGTTTGGGGATTTTTTTCATCAGGTATGTCTTCTCTAGCGAACTTTTGGGCATACCTACCTTACATCATCAAGAATACAAAAATCACCCCGTCCTGGGTATGACGATAAATTGAGGTGGATATGCTGTAAAACAAAACAAACAAAACCAAACCAAAAAAAAAATGCCAATTTACGAAGGTAACGTCTCGTGCAATAAACGCCTATGCCAAGTTTATAAACATATTATACAGATAGTATTTTTACACCACCTGACACACACAAAATAAGCAGACCTCAACATTTAACTTCTGACAGTTCAAATATAATATATTTACTTTTTTGCAAGAAAAGTAAAAAAGAAATCGGACACGCTGAAATAGGTTCTAATATCCGTCTTTTGTTTAATAACCACAAAAAACTTCAACGAAAACAATATCAATTTAACTGTAGTTCTGTTGTATTCTCTCTCTCTTCTCCCGGTCGGGTGTCGATAATGTTTTGAGTCCGGAGATGAAAGACATCAACAATGATAATTTGGACTTAACTAATTTATCTACGTCGACGTATACATCTCTAGCTAGCCATTGGGGTCCCTCTCTCACCTCACTGAGAAGCCGCTTCCCAGACACGAAGGAAACACATCTACAGGGGTTGGACAAAATAATTGAACCACTTGTTAAATTCAAAGAAACTTTATTTAATATGGAGTTGGTCCTCCTTTAGCCTCACATACAGCTTTAATACGCCTAGGAATCGAATCATACAGCTTTCTGACTTCATCCAGAGGAAGTTTCAGCCATTCTTCCATTAAAACCTTCTCCAGCTCTTGGTGGACGATAGAGGCTCCTAAATTGTTGCTACAAAATGCACCACAAATGTTCAATAATATTGATATTTGGAGATTGGGGAGGCCACTTCATGTGTTCTAGCTCACTTTATGCTCTTCATACCAATTCTTAACTACTTGAGCGGTATGTATTGGAGCATTATCACCTTGGAAGATGCAGTCACCATCAGGGAATAAAGTCTGGGCCATTGGATGAGCATGATTTCCTAAAATGTTCAGGTAAACTTTGCTGTTGATTCTACCATACAGGGCAACTATTGCATGACATTTCCATGATATGACGGCCTAAACTATCACTGATCCACTTCCATGCTTTACTGTTGGAAGAAGGCAGTCAGGGTTGTAAGCTTCTTTGAGCTGCCTCAAAACATAAACTCACTCTGAACTTGGGAAAATAGAACAACTGGACTCGTCTGAGAATATGACTTGCTTCCATTGGTCTGCAGACGAAGCATTGTAATCTCTGCACCACTTCAACCTCTTCAGAATGTTGCTAGTGGGAAGAAGAGCTTTCCCTCATAGCGGCTCTTCCATGATATGCAGCCTTATGGAGCTCTCGACGAACAGTTTTAGTAGAAACTGGACTATTCAGATGATTATTTAACTCAGCAGTCACTTTGGCCGCATTTGTCCGATGATTTTTTGCCACATTGCGTTTCAATGCATGTAGGTCCCTGTCAGTACGTTTGCAAGCCCGGCCCAAGTTGCTACGGTTGCTAGAGGATTTTCCCTGTTTCTCGAATTGCGTCATAGTTATTGATATCGTAGCTGAAAAACCAAATAGTTCAGCAACCTTAGTGATCAAGACTCCTGCCATGCAAGCTCCAACAATTTGCCCTTTTTCAAGAGAGGTCACGCATTTAGCTTAAATTTTACTAGATTCTAAAAATAAATAAGACAAAACAGTAAATTAGATAAATAAACATGTTTACAATAGATATAACCACCAATTACGAAGTTTTAGTTAAAGTTCTTAATATAATAGGTCTTTGAAATATAGGAGTGGAAGTTTCACCTGTTCCAATTATTTTGTCTAACCCCGATACATTGTATGACGGTTTAGACTATTGTATCTGACCTCAAAGGTCAAACTGAGGAATTCAGAGCAGAAAAAGACTTCTCTAAAAAATAATATTCTGCTAAACTATTATTTAACAGCTGCACATTTCAGCCAACGTTAGATGCGTCCTTTCAGCATCTTCATTTAAAATGCCAACAAGATCACGAGAAGTCCGAGCTAAAATACATTTTTAAAATAGATTCACACATTCTTGGATTAAACAGGAATTTAGGCTTATTCAGAGAATACACTTTGCAGAGAAAGCCATACGCAAACCTTTTACATCCATTATCCGTGGCGAACAAATAGCCGAAAACTTTCAACATTTTGAAAAACACAAAAAAATATTTAACACATGATAGAAAAAAACAACTCAATAACAAAAATTTCCCGGAAAAAAGAGTCCCACTTCATTTGTTTAATTCTCCTCTCGTTGAGAAAGGATAAAGTTGTGTTGGAAAATTACTAATTTTAAAATCTTTCTCAACATGCTTCCATTTGGTCAAAAGACCTATTAATATATAATAAATATTATTAGTCATATTATCAATGTTGTTATTTTTTGTTGTTTTTTTCTCTGAAATTTCTTTAAACGGCCTATTAGATCTACATATATATATATATATGTATATATATATATGTATATATACATATATATATATATATATATATATATATATATATATATATATATATACACGTGCATCCATATACATACATATATATATATATATATATATATATATATATATATATATATATATATATATATATGAGTGCGTGTGAGTGAAAAATAGAGAGAGCGGGGTGTAGTTTGTGTTTAGAATAATACATGTGGGGGAAACTAAGAAAAATGCTGTAATCAATTCAACATTTTTTAAATCTTGACTCCGATATCTTAAACTGTTTTTGAAAAGTGCAAAGCTTTCCAACACAGCCTAAAAGAAAAGATTGTTTTCTGGAAGAAAGTAAATTTCAAAACGTTTTTCTCTCATGCAGCTATGGTCACGAAAAAAAAACAAAAACTCAAAAAAAAAAAACGCTGCTTTGTTGTTCAAACAATCGCCAATTGCTTTGCAAGTTAGCGCACGCCGCCTTCACGGTGAATGTATTTTCTGAATATACACCATGCACCCCGAATGGTCTCACGGAGCATTAATTCAACTTGCCCTTCTATTCAACCTATAGCAAATGTGGAATCGCAAATTCTCCATTGGTTTTTACGAGAAAATCAGCGTAATGAAACTGGATTGCAATTCGAACTCAGCTCTTCGATATCCCATTCCGGCTCACTATCCATTACACTACCCTCACAATCATTATGGTAATGAATAATATATAAGATGTTAATAAAATAATAATGAAAACGGCATGTCATTAGATATCATCATGTGTTGTATTGCTTAATGGCGAAATTAGTCTTTCGTGTTATATAATAATATATAATATAAAAAAACGGACCTGTTAGCAAAAAGAAAAACCCAACATGCAGATTACAAACTGGAGATAGCAAAATCGAGCAAGTGCAGAAATTTAAATATCAAGCAAGTTTCTCAACAATGGACGAAAACTGTGACAATGAAATTAGAAGACAAATTGGGATAACGACAAATTCGGTCCAAAATCTAAGCAAAGTATTAAGGAACAGGAAAATTTCGCTAGAAACAAAGAAAAGACTACTGGACTGTCATGTGATATCGGTCCTCAAATATGGCAGTGAATGGTGAACAATCTTACTCCAGATGAAAGGAAGATTTGAGGCAATAGAAATGTTCTTCTACAGAAAAAGTTGAAGAATACCATGGACTGAGCATGTGAGCAATAATAAAGTTTTAGAGAAAATGGAAACGACAAGAACACATACATGACATCGGAAAAAGTCAGCTGAAATATCTTGGGCACATAATCAGGAATGAGGGCTTGGAGAATTTGACACCCACAGATCACATTGATGTCAATGGGGGAGGGACAAAGGAAAGCAGCGCATAGCCTACCTAATGAGCTGGTGTAAACAGTTGGCAGAACAGGGATTAGGAGAGATAACAAAAACACACATTTTACAAAGAGCTACAAAGACAGCACAACTGTAGACGAGATACCCGGTCAGGGACTGTCACATTGCTTATCCGTCTCTGGATTCTGTCGAGGAACTCGAGACGAACAGCGGGAGCTCCAGACCATATATGTCAGTAGTATTCCATTCAAGGACGATTGGTTGATTTATAGATATGAAGGATGAACTCAGACGAGAAAAACTTTCTGGCTCGACACAGAGAACCAACTATCCTTCCAGTAGATGAAGCTATTGATTCAATGAATTTTATTCCAATTCAGGTCAGTGGACACCGTGAGACCAAGCAGACGCAGAGACGCGCTCTCATGGAGTTGGGCATCAACCATTCTGATGGGAGATATATATTTACACATTTCTATATCTTTCGCCCTCCTCTTCGGTTCCTTACTCTTAGAAAATAAGAAGTAGTTTATTCCAGAGAATAATATGGTACTCGGTTGATAACACAGACTAATGTGGTAAACCGTTAATCGTTAACACCTTGGTATTTACCAAGACCTACCGATAAAATGCGGGATGTGGGACAAAGCCGTTTTTTTAACTTGGAGTCTCCCGAGCGCGTGCGCTCGTGCAAAAATTCCCCGTAGACCCCGCATACACGAAAACGGGCATAGCTTCGTCTGGGTTCCTCTCTGTCCGAAGTCAGAGAGGTCGACAACAGAGGGGAAAACCTATCCTTAACTACTCGGAAGTTGTGGGAAGATCTCTGGCAATTATCGCGAGACCTCCCCACAAGCAGGACGTGGCACAAGGCCCTTTTTTATGTGAGGCGTTGCGAGCCCGTAGGCTAGGGCAAAAATTCACCATAGACCGCGTATACTTTGATCGGGTTGCTGTCAACTTATCCAGATGAGACACTGCCCTTGGGCATAGCCTGTTTAAATCGTCTTAAACCAATCCATCTTGTGGGGGTGTTCAGCTACTCTAGAACAGCTTTCCACATCTTTTATTCTCTTTCTCCATGTAATTTACTTTTTTTTTTAACTTATTTCTTCCAACAATTTTTCATCATCTACATAATTTTGTTTTTATCATCCCTGGCCTCGTTTTTAAAAAAGTATTTTATTCTTTCAATTCCTTCCTTCATATTTTGTTCTCCCGTTTAATATCGCTCATTTTTATTTTGCATTCTACTTTATAAACCAAATAAATAACTATTTTGATGTATACATAGCGTAACAAGCTGTTGAGACAATGCAATGTGCAAGCCGAGATCAAATTCCATCGTCGGTGGCCGCTTTTAATTTCGCTTGAAAAAAAAGGTTAAAAAGATGTACCTTATATGTGAGAAGACAACATCGGGAATTATTATGTCTATAAGAAGAACATATACAAATTCATTATAATGTTTAGATTTATAACTTATCCTCCTTTTTACTCGTTTTCTGAAAACTTAATTAATCTTTACTACGATTTTTATCGACAGTATATTCAGCGTGAAATTCCCAGATGACGTTGTTTTTGCTACAAAATGCTTTCTTTCCGTTCTAATAATTTATTTTGTAGATTTTTTTTTTAATCATAGTGTTATGCCCGGCCTATTTCCGGGTGTTCCTCACTTGTGGATTGCATGACAAAAAGATAAGAAAACATTACATAGAATTGTACAGGGCGGTCCAAAAGTATTCTCAGCCCTTACCAGAAAGTAATGCGAACAATAGAACAAGTAATACTGTAATAACTAGCTGTACTGGGTTCAGTTTATTCACTTTCATTGACGAAAAGATCTGTATGAACACTATTATTCCCGTGGCACAAAATGATGCGGCGCCATGTCCTGTGTGATATTTTACGAAACTGTGCTTTGCCGATTGTTGCAAAGGCTCTCCGAACGGTGACCTTCAACTGATGAGTATTCTGGTATCGTTCATATGGAAATCTCCCTTTGATAATACCCCACAGAGCGTTTAAATATGGAAAATTATATTCTGAAAAGCGTGAACCTATCTCTTCTGTATGGGTTATAAAGCAAAATAGACAGGTCTCTCTAGTTTCAGGCTGCATCTATACTTTGAGAAAAACTCCTTTCATTTTCAGAGTCCCTTCAGAATGATAACTATAATGCCACTCCACAACTGACTTGTACTTGTATCTCTTAGCAAAGTTTGTCTCTTTGACATTCCATTTTCTCCATTTTCCGCCATCTTTGCATACATATTTATTATATATGTTATACGCGATTTCACTTCATCCCTTCATTATGTCTTGTGAGTATTAAATTTTACAAAGCATCTTTGTTTTCAAAAACTATGTTGTCTTTTTTTTTCTGATTTTATGTATGTATCCTTTTAGTTTATATTTTATTTAAGACTTTTTCATTGCTTAAAAAAAGACGACACTTAATTAAAATCCGGTGAGAACGCAACAAAAAATCACTTCGCTACTTATACTGAGATGTCATTCTAATTTACCGAAAAAAGAAATATATGTCGACGCATTATCGACCGCGCACTTAAGGGCTATGTTATTATGAAATAGTTTATATCTGCAACCGGTGGTAAAGTTCATTGTTTGAGACTAGACAAAAGTTTGAACTTTTACTGACAAATAGATTCATGAAGTAACATGAAGTTCTTACAACTATTTATTTTTTAAATTCTCATGCTAAGTTTGGCTCAGAAAATATATTCTGTTTTGTTTTTTTTTACATTTTGCCTTTGTTTTCTACAAGAGATAGACGAATAGGTCCCTATCTCAAAAACGTCCTTAGCTAAATTTTGATTGTGATTCTTAACTATTAGATCCCTTCTCTGTAAGTAACAGAGAAGCTTTGGAATAAGATGGAAGATTGTGTGCGTAATTTAGTGGAGAATAATTTGGAGGTAAGGATTAAAAGAAAAAAATAATTCAAATTAAATAACAGGGAAAATGCGAATAAACTGAACCCATTACAGCTAGTTACTGTCTGCTATAAATATAGTATTTCTAAAAGACAAAAAATTTGACAGGTTCAGTTGACGGTTGCAATTCCCCGAAAAATATAAAAAAGAAACATGATATGAATGTATCTTTTAATTGTCCCCTGAACCAAAAAATGTGAAATTACTTGATGAAAAAGGAGTTTTAGCCTCCAAAAGTCTTCAGTGAGATTTTTCCGTGGATGTTATAGGGCAGCAATGCTAGGACTGGGATTTTTTTTTCTCTCGCGTTACCCTCTTCGTCACTGACAACTAGTCAGAAAAATTCCCAAATTGGAGACAATAAAAGTATCCAAAATATCTATATGCATTATGCTATTTATATTACAAAAAAAATTTCTCCTAGAGATTAGTTTAATTTTTATTAAGATACAAAGACAGTTCAATTTTTGTGTATTCGCCTGAAGACAGTTGTGGTGAGTAACGTAACAACTCAACCGATATGGCCCACTATAGAACAATGCCTATAATAGCCAAACACGATTTCGATCCACATGCTTAACATGTCTTCTATTGAGAAGGAAAGCGATTATATTGACAAGCTGACATTTATGTTATTCACTAATATGCTCTGAACTTAATAATTTACCTACGTTATTAATTTACCTTCAGGAATGTGCTGGTAGCGTAACAGTTCACAGCAAGAGAAACAGAATCAGCGAACAGAGTTCAAGTTCCACCATGTTGTGTTCACTTTAGTATATTGGCCTTGTGCAAGAAAGACATGAATCTATTTTTTTTTCTATTAGAGCTTACGGCCACCTCACGTTGAAACACGGATTCCGGTACGATCATCGAATTTAAGCAACGTTGAGCCTGGTCAATTCCTATATGGGTGACCACTCGGGAATACTAAGTGCATTAATCATGGATGTGCGGATGGTGCCATGGATAAAGGCTTGGAATTATTAATCGGAGAGCAGAGTTCCAATTACAGTCGGGTTCTTTATATTCACTTACGCGCAAATACCCTTGCGTAAAATATGAATCAACTTCTTATCCCCAAAGCTATAACTTAAAGAGTAAATCATTAAAACGATTATTATCTAAGCGAAATGCGTACAAAATATTCTTATTTCGGCATTAAATATCACATATGCCGCTAAAAATCAACGACATAAGCAACAATTCTCCCACTAGGTATGCGTTAAATTGCAGGGTGGCTGGAGTCGAGTGTCATGCGGAGGAAACGGTCTAGAACAGGGGTGGGCAAACTACGGCCAGCGGGCCACATGCGGCCCGCCAAACGATTTCGTGCGGCCCGCTTTAAAATGTTATTTATTAAAACTATATTTTTCCTTTAAAAGCCCTTTATTTCGCCAATTTTAAATATCAATTATTTTGGTTTATATATACCATGCGGCCCAGTAAAACTCTAAATTTTTAGAATGCGGCCCTTGTACTATAAAGTTTGCCCAGCCCTAGTCTAGAAGAAAGATAAATCTGTATAAATAAAAAAGTGAAGAAAGCAATAGGAAAACATTCCATTATCTTTCACGACAAATCATATCATTTGACAGATAATAAAGAAAAGGAAGCTCTGGAGAGCCATTATCGCCTGGGTCTTGAAGGAAAAAAATTGATTTAAAATTGTATTTCTACATTCATTTTCCTTTAGCATTATTTGATATTGTTTTGTAAGCTTTCTTTTTGTCTTCTTTTCTTCCTCATCATTCTCAATGTTTTTTTTCTTTCATTTTTTTTTTTTGCCCGTCTCTTATTTCCGCCGTCACATCTATTGTCGTTTCAATCTGTTAACTTCCTTTTCCTCTTATTGACAAATGCAGAAATGCATTCCTACAAAAAAATATACACTTCTCATGCCAGATAAGACAGCGTCATTGGTGAATGTGTAACTGTCACACCTCCAGCCTCACAATCTGTTTCCCTTGGCGTGTTACTCTTTTGTAGCATCGGACACATGCCAGCGCTGCAACGGAATGGTCATTGTTTTCTCCATTTGAACTAAAATATTGCACCATATATGTGAGAATACAACACCGGAAATTAATATGTCTATAAGAGGAGCGGTTACAAACTCATTATAATATTTACCTTTACAACTTATCTTCATTTTCCTCGTTTTCTGAAAACTTAATTAATTTTTACTACGATTTTTTCGGCAGTATATTCAGAGTGAAATTCCGAAATGAGGTGTTTTTGCTACAAAATGCGTTCTCCGTTCAAATATTCTATTTTGAAGATTTTTTTAATCGTAGTGTTGTGCCCGGCCTCAGTTGTAGATTGCATGACAAATTTAGCGTAAGAGATAAGGAAACAAGAAATAGAATTTTACGGGGTGTTCCAAAAGTATGCTCAGCCACTACAAAAAATTAATGCGAATAATAGAACAACAAGTAATACTGTAATACATAGGTGTAATGGGTTCAGTTTATTCACTTTCATTGACGAAAAGATCTGTATGAACACCATTATTCCCGTGGCACAAAATGCTGCGGCGCCATATCCTGTGTGATATTTTACGAAGCTGTGCTTTGTTGATTGTTGCAAAGGCTCTCCGAACGGTGACCTTCAACTGATGAGTATTCTGGTATCGTTCATATGAAACGCTCTCTTTGATAATACCACACTAATTATATTATATAGGCGTGACAAGACTTTCGGACTACCCTGTAGTTTCGCCTAACACTGGAAATTTCTACAAAAACTCTAAACTGCTAGCTCGAGTTATGTTCTTAAATAGCTTCGTCAGACCATGTCTTTCATACGCATGTCCTGCATGGCACCAAACCGGTTTAGAAACATCAAAAGTATCAGCTATATACAACTGTTTTCTTGACTCAATAGTTAAAATGGTTTTGAGCAAGTGAAACCTATAGATCTTGATAATGACCAACACTTGTGGACTGGCGCTACAAAATCAAAAACCAAGGAACTAAAAAAATAACAAAACCCCAATCACTTGTGGACTTTCAACAGCAACAATAGATAAAATGTATATCACATGTAATTTGATATGAGAATAATGACATAAGATGTTGACATTTCGCACTACTTTAAATAACAGATAGTAAACCCCTATGAATACCGGTTAGCGCAATAAACCTACTCGCTTTGAGAAACCTATTTTCCTGAAACATTGTTTTAAGATATAGATTTTATAAATTTTAACCAACAGTTGCACAAGCCCATCGGCCAATGAATGCCAAATGTTTCTTTGTAAGGAAACGTCTAATATTGCTGTTACCATTTTTAACTCGCAGGAAATCTTGAACAGGTCTCTACATTACTCCTTTGATATGTTCTCAGTTTTCAATCAGTCAATGAAATAATGTTTGAACACACAGGCATGCACGTACGCACACACACAAACGTACTCACAC
>OZ038476.1:30332816-30352816 GCA_964036315.1 Acanthosepion esculentum
AGAGTTCAAAACTAACTATTACTCCCACTAGGGGAAAATTATTACGTCAGATGTAACGGCCAATCAAATTATAAGCATGTGGTAATTCAAATAACTCGACAACAGACCTTAGATATAATTTATTAATGTTTTAAAATAAGTATTAGAGTTTATAGGAAATCAGGATAAACAATTTATCTACAATCTTTTGTAATTAAAAATTAAAGTTACGCATATTAAGCTCTAAATTAAACCATGTATCATGTTTAGAAATTAACAAAGATATTCATAGAAAAACGGAGAAAATATGTATTAACTTCCGTGTCTTGTCCTTAGAAATGCATTAAATTTTTTCGTTCGAATAAGAGCGGTGGTAAGCGGTACAATATATGACCACGTAGTCAGTTACAATGATAAGGTAGTGGTGATAGGTTTAGTTGACAAGGGAAAAAGGTTTGTGGCTAGACATACAGACATGACGTCATATAAGATAAAATGTGACTGAATATATGAGCATGAAAATATACGAAAGATAAATAGATTCATTAAGATTCAATCTTCCAACATAATTATGTTGGAAGATTGAATCTTAATGAATCTATTTATCTTTCGTATATTTTCAACGCAGAGACAACGCAAACTACCCGTCAAAATTCAATAAGAGTTACAACTATTAAAATATATAACTAAATAGTCCACTTTATATTCAATTCTTAGCAAATAAAGCTAGATAACAATCGGAAACTTAAGGAGAAAAATTACAGACTTACAATACCATTTCGTCTTTATATACAATATTCTAGCTAGCTAGAAAGCAAGTTAAAATGTAAGTTATGCCTGCAGTTGACAGTGAGTTCTTTCCTTTGATTTAAAATGTTTATCTTGTCCTTAAATTTAAGGATTTCTAGCTTTTCATTGAGACAAAGATAACATGGAGCGTGTAAAGAATACAGGTACGAGCTCTTCCAATTAACTTCCATTTAACTGTGGGAATTTTATTTTTCTCCTTTAAACTCCAATAGTATTTGGACAGTGAGATAGCATGTTTATGGCAACTATTTTTGGAGGAAATCACATTCTGGTCCCAACAGCGTTTAAATATATTTTTAGTACTGCCAATGTAGACCATTTTAATATTTGGGTTTTCAAGTGAGGAAATGGTAATAAGATAAACTAGGGAACGTGTTTGGCAATTGTTTTGTATTGGGCAAATATTGGGATTCCTACATTTGCATTCATTAGTATTGGTTTTGTGATATTTAGTATTATTTAACGTATCATTTCATTTCACCATGCCCGTTGAGTTTTTATATCTATTAAATACCGTATTGTTATACTTTTTAATTATTTTTCGAGGTTATCCGGACAATTGTAGCTAAGTTTAAAAGTATTTTTATTGAAGATTTTACAAAGCCTATTCGTTTTCGTGAAGTGCCTATTAACGAGATTTAAGAATTTTAGTCCTAATTTAGTTTTAACCACGAGGTTGAAGGGTGGGGGAACCAGATGATCTTTCTGGATTCTCGCTTTTTATAATGGTCAATATTAATGGTATTTCTATATTTAATATTGGGCCCTCTATAACCACTGTTACTCAGGGCGGAGTTATAATATTCTCTATGCCTATTGAAGACCTCTAGCACCGATTCTAAATTCAATTGAGGAAGGTATATGCTAAATAACTGACGTTGGGTTGTTAGAATTGGGATGTACAAATACAGGATTAGAGTGTGTCTTCACATAATGTGGATACAAATTTATTCAAAAGGTCCAAGGTTACATCAAGAAAATCTCCTTGTTTGATGTCGTTTGTTAACTTCGTTTTATGGCCTAAATATTTCAGCTCTCCATGTATCATCTTCCTAATATGATCTACCTTATTGTTAGTAGATTTCTTGAAAATTAACAGACCATCATCTCTATATAGTCCTATGCTATCGTTATCAATACAATCATGGACAATTAAATTATACAGAATGATTAATCCAACTAGATCGACGGCTTCAGCGGAGTCCAATGAACCCATGGAGATGGCAAAGCTGTCGTTTGAAGTTTGTTTTTGTTTTTGTTTTTAGTCCATTGATCATCATTATATATTAGGGCAGAACTACTACATTTTAAGATAATATCCAGCTCCTCTTTAGAAAGGTTTGAATATTCTTATGCAAACTCCAAGGCTAGGGTAAATAAATCCTTAGAGATGGAGGGATATTAGTCAATGATATCAATTTGTACGAACGTACAGTTATCTTTATTTTGTATACCATTGAACCATTTGATGACGTCCGCGGTATTTATCCATTGTGAGAGTCTGATGGTATGTTTAGTGAACTTGTTAACACTTTCTAAGTTGGTTTTACAACTTCGGGTCTTGTAGGATTAATCAGACGTTTAGATGGCTTGGCTCAGAAATCTTGTTTATGATCCTTTAAAAGAATGTATGCTTGCTTAGCTTGTAGCAAGTCGACGCGTTCACTAACGTCCAATTTATCTGTGGTGTATTTGCTATCACGGCTAATCTTGTTATTAAGATTAGAATAAGCGGTGTCAATTTTGTTATAGTTTTTCATTAAGTTGCTTTTAACTAAAGTTTCGTAATCTTTAGGCGATACCTTGTAATAGTTGTCCGTTTTCTCTGTTTTGACATATATATTCTTAAATTTATTGATATCATTGACAATGTTGTCAAGATGTTTTTCAAAAAGGGTTTTTTTTTCCATTATGGAAATTTAAACCGTTAATAATTTCCAATAGATCCTTTTCAAAACCGAATAACGCTTCGATTATTGGTGCAGATTTTAAATTCTTAAGGCCATAATTTTCGTATGTATGAAAGCGGTTTTCTCTATTATTTTCATTTTTATAAGATTCGTCCTGATCCAGAAGAAAAAATGGGCTTTCCACCGCATTCTTCTAATAAGATCTTCAGTGTGCAGAACAAATCTGGCGAAATAATCCCGTTTGTTGTGAGAATGTTTTAAAAGATATTCCTAAACATGTTTTTCTCCATTGTAACAAAAAATATAGTAGATAGCGCACGACAATAATAGGAGCATATATCCGAAAACAAGGTTGGTGTAGATGGAATAAACTTCCAGTAACCAAAAACGCTATCCATATATATATATATATATATATAAAAGTGAACATAAAAGTCAAAACTGAGAGGCGACAGTCTGTCTCATGCTAGATGCAATCGCCAGGTGGCCTGACGATTGCATCTAGCATGAAACAGACTGTCGCCTCTAAGTGTTGACTTTTATGTTCACTTTTATATTTACACACGCTCTATCTCTGATATTGAGCATTTTATCCCATAAATATAGCACATTTTAAGACTATATTTCTTCATATATATATATATATATATATATATATATATATATATATATATGTATATATATATATATATATATATATAATATTATAAATATATTTATATATCAGTATCTATCTACTATATGTTATTTCTCTCTTCTTTCTCTCTCCATTTATATATATATGTAAATATATATATATATATATATATATATATATATATATATATATATATATATATATATGTATGTATGTGTGTGTGTGTTTGTGTGTGTGTGTGTGTAATCAAGAAGAGAATCTTAAAGATTCATTTTGGTTATAATTTATTTCGTATATATCTATATATTCATCTTTTTCGACCGAAATCACTTAGTAAATGGGGACTTCTTCAATTTCCTTTCCATACCCTCTCTCTAACTCACTTTTTAAAATAACTTGACACTCCGTCACTTTTTCTTCCCCTTCTTCTCGCTTCTCATCTCTCTTGCTTTCTCTTCCATCTGTCAATCTATTATATCAGTCCGGGGTATTGTCTCCATTTACTAGGAGATTTGGGCCTGAAGAAATAAATATATAAATATTCACGAAATAAATTATAACCAAATCGAATCTTTAAGTTTTACTTCTTATTACTGTCAAAAAGACGCTGCATTCTACATTGAGTACTCCCTGGATTTATATCCTCCTTGGAATTATCCGTAACCGTCTCAAATTGGTAATATATATATATATATATATATATATATATATATATATATATATATATATATATAAGAAACCTCAACAGAATGCAGAAAGCACTGGACGGCCGTTTTGTCCTATATTTCGCCGTCTAGTGCTTTCTGCATTCTGTTGAGGTTTAAGACTCAATGAATTACTTTATCATTTGTATATCATCGCTTGAACCGACTTCTAATGCTCAAGTTTGAGCGGCTTGGTGATAGTAGTCGTGGCTCCTGGGGCACAGTCCTATGGTTAGAGAGAATCTCAGTTGAGTTCCACCACGGAATATGTGAGCGAGCGGCGTTATATTGAGTCTGATTTGCTACCTCTTCGTCACCGAGGCCCGTTGGAACAGTTGGTATGACGTTTGCTTGATAACTCAACTGTCAGGGTTTCAATTCTCGGTAGTTGATGCGCACTGCTGATAAGTCCCAAATATAGGACAGTGCTTTCTGCATTCTGTTAAGGATTCAGACTCAATGAATTACTTAATAATATATATACATATATATATATATATATGTGTGTGTGTGTGTGTGTGTGTGTGTGTGTGTGTGTGTGTGTGTATGTGTGTGTTTGCCTGTGGGTGCGTGTAGAAAATAAAATAGAAAAAGTTGACTATGCGACTCAACGTTCAAAATTTTCGAGTCAAACACAGACACACTAAACACAAAACACACATATTATATATATATATATATATAACCAAAACTGAGCAGATATGCCTTTCGAGAAAATCTAAATAATAAAATGTGCTTTAAGGACATGTAATTAAAAAGTGTCTTCAAATCTACTTTTATACCACTATAACATGATTTCATTGTAATTTCTCCATCATCGTGGTTTTTATTCTGATATCCTCTCACAATCAGTAACCCCTAAAGTTTTCGTGGCATTACAGTCTTGCTTGGGATGAAATTCTAATAAAAAATTAATTAATTGTGAAGATTTTGTTAGCTGAGTGGTGAAAGCCTGCCTGATCCGACTGCAGTTTCTCTTGAAAAGTGAGACGCACGTTAGATTCCTGCCGGTACTCATTCTTTAATATTTTTTTTCGTGTGTGCAGGCTGCTAGACGACAAAAAAAAACAACGTTTAAAATAAAAGGAGGTTCTATTCAAATACGAGTATCCAGTAATAATAAGCTTTAACGTAATACATACGTATATAATAATAGCTGGCCACTCGTTTTCGAGGATACTCGTCTATTAGGGCAGCTAGCCAATCCCTATTGTAGACGCTCGATCAGGCACATTTGTGCTTGTTCAACATCCACAGAGCCCAACTGATATATACTAAAACTATGCTGTGCAAACCTTAGTCCTTTAGTTTTTAGTTCTATAGGAGAGGGCGGGTTATTTAGCGTGATCAAAAATCTGAACAAAGTCAGCACACACAAACCCTCGGACACGATGAGTTTTGACTTCGTGCTAGTAGATGTCTCTACATCCCCCAAGTGCTGTAGAAACACAATTTCACTCATAAAGGTTGGTTCAAACCGTGGTATCCTTTTCAGACACTTTCCAAAGGTGAAGTTATATGAATGTTTTATTTTCCCAACACGGCCATCACATTCTGGCTGTATTCATGGTTAATTTTATTGAGCTTTGACACTTCCTTTTTCATTATTAGGGCTTTCATTATTTTCATCTTTCTTTTTTTACATGTGTATGTACTCTGATACGTGTATTTTCTACTAGTATGTGTCGGACGGAGTTTGGCCGGTTTTCGTGTGTGTTTAAATGAGTCCTAAATGAGCTATTGTCAGGTAAGGAGTAACGTGAGTTGTCTAGATAGGCATGTAGTCGTATGACCAATCCTAATTTAACGAAACTTGTATAAAATAGGAATTACTGCCCAAATACACATGATAGTGCATGTGTGTGTGTGTGTAGGCGGGCGTTCGCGCGCTTATGTGTGTTTATGTATGCGTACGTGCGTCCGCACGCATGTATATATATATATATATATATATTAGGAATGGATTTTTCATTTATTAATCAAATATTTTATTTTATTGGTTAAATTTTATTTTATTTTTCTAATTGTTTATTTTTCTTCTATTGCCTGCGAATTCACACACACACACACACACACACACACACACACACACACACACACACACACACACGAACACACACACACACAGGCACACACATATATATATGTTTATATGTATTTGGAATGGATATATTGATTTATTGATCAGATATATTTTTATTTTATTGCTTAAACGTTATATTTTGGGGTTATCCATATCCTAGTAGATATTTATCTATTTCATAGCACTTAAGCAATACTATATATTAATAAATATACATGATATATATATATATCATTCCTCACCGCTAGCCCGATTCGAAGTTTCATGCACATCGCAATCTTCAGGTGCTGAGTAACAATTTCTACTAATAATATGTATATTTATAATATATACTGAATAACTCTGTTATATTACATCAAGCACTATTTTTTAACACCAACACTCAATATATATATATATATATATATATATATATATATATATATATGTGTGTGTGTGTGTGTGTGTGTGTGTGTGTGTGTATGTATGTATGTGTGTGTGTGTGTGTGTGTGTGTGTGTGTGTGTGTGTGTGTGTGTGTGTGTGTGTGTGTGTAGTGAGTCCCCCGTATTCGCAAGGGCTAGGGACCAGAACCAACTGCAATTAATTTAGAACCCGTGAATACTTGTAACCCCGACAAAAGTACTTATAAGTACTTATTCTCATTGTTAAAAACCCATAGCCTTAAACTTTCATTCTAAGCACTTTAGAAAATTTTCAGATCCTTATTAAAACATTTTTGAAAAAAAACATTTTTAGCCATGCACTTAGCGTAAATTTTTTTTCATATGTAAATTAATCGTTTTTAATTACGCCTAGATCGATACAATCATTGAAAATACTGTATAAAATATGTGTAACAAGACATAAAATATAAAGTTTAAACCATTTTCTAAAAACAGAATTGTGATGATGCCCCCAGACTTAGCATAAGCCACTTTTAAGATCCCAGCCCAAGCCCCTAATAAAGGACATAGCCCAAGCACTAGGCATATTTTTGAGTTTGTTTTTTACAATGAAGATGTCCAATTCTGACAATTTTTTTACCATAAAAATGGACTGTTATATGTTTTAAGTCACTTAAATAACAGAAAAATAATATCTTAAAAAGAAATATCTTAAATATGTTCTATCGAAAAAAAATACGGGAATCGAGGGAGTTCTCAGCAAATAATTTCTACAAAGGTTCTTCAGAAAAAACGCGAATATTCATGGTTTCCGCGAATAACAAGTGGACATGTTCTAAAGAAAAATCCGCGAATATGTGAAGCTGCGAATGCTGGAACGCGAATAGGCGGGGGATCACTCTACACACACACACGCGCGCGCACACACACACCCATATATATATATATATATATATATATATATATATATATATATATATAGAGAGAGAGAGAGAGATAGAGAGAGGGAGAGAGAGAGAGAGAGAGAGAGAGAGATAAAAGCAAAAAAGACAGGAAATTGTAGAGATCCATGATTGCCAACATCCTGAAGAGACACAGCACAGAGAAGAAAATAAGGAAATAATATCAAATAAAAAATTTATTGATTCCTCAAAAACTACTACAGCGTTTTAAATATGCCGATTATTATGACACTTAAATATATGTTATGTTAGCATCTAAGGTTACTTTTAATGTCAGGTGTTACGTCGATAATGAATTCAAAATTTAATTTCATCATTACGGTTTCGATTTGAGATTATGCATAAAAAATTTGATTGTCATTCCAAACAGTTTAAAATGTCCAAGGAACTTTAATACGGAATGAACAGAAATAAAGATCAATACATTTGTGAACTGATTTCTTAGTAATGGGATATTTCGTTTTCATGGTTCAAATTACTTGTGCCCTTCGAGTGGCGTTGAGGAATTACGAATATCTCATTATTAAATAGTGAGCCTATTATTATTACCTGACCCATAACTACGTATATATATATATATATATATATATATATATATATATATATATATATATATATATATATATATATATATATATATATATATATATATATATATATATTGGCATTTGTTTACATTTGTAAAAACAATACGCTGGATTTAGCTGTGTAACTCTACCGAGTGAAGATAGCTCTGGCTGACACCAAATTAGTTGTGTTTCAATCCTGGCTTGAGGCATTCGGAAGTCCAGTCGCAGCGAAACAGTAGTGTCTGTGAATGACATATATATATATATATATATATATATATATATATATATATATATATATATATATATATATATATATATATATATATATATACAGCGTGTCCATAAAGTTCGTGTGCACTTTAAAAAATTTCTAACTTTATTTGTACTTGCGATAGACATAATTTGTAAAAAGGATTAGAAAGAAGTAAATCTATATATTTTAAGGTTTTAGTGAAATTTTATTCAAGTTTCTACATGTCCTCCATCATTAGCATTACAAAGGGTAATACGATTTGTCTGTTCACGGAAATCATTTGCCAACTGATTTACAGTAATGCCTCAAATCATATTAGTTTTAGCTATACTTAAAACTAGGTACATTAAACTTTAAAACATTTTTACAGATTATTTCTATCGCAAATACAAATAAAGTTATAATTTTTTTAAAGTACACACGAACTTTATGGACACCCTGTATACAAAAGTGTATCCCAGAATTTTCTTTCGTAAATATTGAGGTGCGAAAATGAAAACCACCGTACAGTTTAGACATCTATGTCTCAACTGTCTATACCTACAAACGCTTATACTGAATAAACTTCCCTCATAAATATAGCTAACATACATACATATATATATATATATATATATATATATATATATATATATATATATATATATATATATATATATATATATATATATATAAATAAGGGTCATTCAATAAATAAGGTGAATTTTTCGGTATAAGGACTTCTAATACAGATAGAAGCTTACTTTTTTTCAACGTAGTCTCCCAGCACTGTCACACAATTTTCCCATCTGTGCACAAGCTACCGTATTCCCTCAGCGAAAAAATCTTTGGACTGATGTCTCAGCCAGTCGCTCACAACATTTTTGACTTCATAGTCATTTTTAAAGTTCGTGCTTCTCGTGAACGCTTTCGAGGAACCAAGCTGGTGAATATCTGAAGGGGCAAGGTCTGGGCTGTAAGGGGGGTGAGGGAGCAGTTCCCACCCCAGCTCGTTGATGGTCTGCACCTTTTGGGCTGCTGTGTGAGGCCTTGCGTTGTCATGATACAAAATGACTCCTTCTGACTGATGACCCCTGCGTTTGTTCTTTATGTCTTTCAAAGACCTTGCAATGTCATCCACTGTCACCCTTCTGTCAGACTGAATGAGGTCATTGACTGATTCGATCACCTCAGGAGACCTCACTTCTGTAGGCCTCTTAGGCCTGTCTTCATCCTCAAAACTGCTCCGTCCTTATTTAAACAATTTAGGCCACTTGTAGACATTATTTTGGCTGAAACATGTGGCACCACAAACAGTTGACATTCTCCTATGAATATCAACTGGTTTGCACCCTTCAGCAACCAAAAACTTGATAACTGACCGCTGTTCAATCCTGGAGCACGCTTCTTGGTCGGCCATCTTTGTTAATCGGCAAAACACTCAAAGTTTTTATTCTATCTGCAAAAGAAGTTAAATCCATGTGAAAAAGAAGTTAAAAAAATAAAATAAAAAAGAGTAAGCTTCTATCTGTATTAGAAGTCGTTATACCGAAAAATTCACCTTATTTATTGAATGACACTCGTATATATATATATATATATATATATATATATATATATATATATATATATATATATATATATGATAAGTAAAACAACATATCTTTGATTAGAACAAATAAAATGATGCATTAAAAATAGGAAGAAAAAAAAAACAAGAGAAAAGTATTAACTTGCCCTGGAAATAACAAAATGGGAAAGACGAAAAAAAGCGCGGGAAAAGGGTGGCAAAAAGAAAGAATTTCACAAAAAAACAGGAAGGGAATAAAGAAACGAAGAAGATTATTTAAAAAGGGAAAAGAGTAAAAAAATGAAAGAATAAAGACGGAAAGAAAGAAGATTCAACGGAAAGGGGTTACAAGTGAAAGAGAATAATGTATAAGTAAAGGCTAAAAAAAGCTAATAAATATTGCCATTAGCCAATCATCCTGCTATTATCTGAACATATTCTGAACACTAATTGAACTTAGCCTAAAGGATCCGAATGCTGATTTCTAATTATTTATTTCACCCATCGTATCCGAAAACGAACGAAAGAGTTGGTTATGATTTCACGAGATTTGCCGATGTTAGGGGCATTGTGTTCTACACCGACGAAACCATGACAACGAAACGCTGGAATCCTATCGAAAGCACACTTCTCTCCCTCTCCACATCCACCGCTTCCTCTAAACGGATGTCACGTGCTTTTCTTCTACGTCTTACTGCTGACAAGAAAATGCATTTGTCATCGCTTTCTGAAGCCTTTAGATGTACAAGGCAAGTGGAAGTTAAAAATTGCATTTCTACGATACAACCCTGTTGCCTGCACTTCATAGACACTTCAATAAAAGGTTCAATCGATAGGAAAAGAGGAGAGGAGCGTATTTGGATTAGAAAAAGGCGCCGGGAACATTACATTATTCGATTTATAATATACAGTGTGTTAAAATCATTTCGGCACGAAAAAAAAAATGGTAATAGTAACATTCGGCAGTCATTGGCCGAGCAGCCAACGTTACTTTCTGGTGAAATTTATAAAATCTCTCTATTAAAATAATTATCAAGTAATTATTATTGCTCTTTCCAGTATTAATGGGGGTTTCCTTCCTAAACCTTTTCTTTCGAAATAGTGTGAAACGTCAACATCTAGATTGTAATTAGATTATGTTCTATCCATATTAGTTGTAGCAGGTGTTGAGTGTCATTACGTGGTGTAGTTTCTGTTATTTGGTAGTTCATTGTTTGAAATATTGTAGCACCACTCTACGTCGCTGAAAGAAAAATGGTCGTCGTTGATGCCTGCAGATTTTCATCCGCTGAAAGGCGCCCTTATCCTTCTGAGAGAGTGGTTGTATACGGCTCACAGTTTAGATATATCAGAACAGGTTTGACCTCATGCATGACATCCTTTCTGTCCGACGAGAAGACATGACTTTAGTGTTGAAATTAATGTTTTGGTTTTGCAGCAACTTGTGGTGTTGAGGGAAACTACCCCTACCGCAGGATAAATTGTCGCCTAAATTAAGCAAATGTGAAAATAACACTGATATCTCATTTTAACAGATATATTTACGAAAATTACACAAAAATATCTTCAAATAGGAAAGAGTGAATCTATTCAATAAAATCGTCATTGTCTTCAACCACGGCCTCTAGATGACTTCTGACGGAGAGAATTGCGCCATGGTGCTCTTTTTCTCACAGACATTAGCCAACTGACCCTTCTACGATAGGCAGTCAACAAAATCAGACAAAACCAACGCGCATGCGCGGAATTAAAAATATAAAATGACGATAATTTACCCATCGCATAGTGTGTAAGACACTGGGTCAGTGAGGGAAAAGTGTAAAGGAGGAAACTGGATTTTCCGAGTTGCATTGTTTAGATTTAATGCATTGGGTTATATATTGTCATGACTTTTTTGCATAATTCATTAATTATTATATTCTAACCTTCTTAGTTTTATTCATTCATATATATTTTTTATCTATTTCTTTTATATATTTTCTTTGGTTCTAATCCTTATTTCCAATTTTGTCTTTTACATTTAGGTTATAGTTTATTCGAATTTATTTAGTCATTTTGATCATCGTGTGTTTTTAGGTAATGCAATAGGAATTTACTTTTTTATCTGCATTTTGTAATTATCTCTGAACCTTTGTTTTGAGGCAAATTGTTTTGGAGTAAAGAGTAAATAACAGTAAATTATGACTCTTTTTAAAAGAAAATAGGTTTACATTATATTGAAGGCGGTGGTTAATCAGGATAACTGCATTTACACTTACCAGAAAAAATACAGAAATTAAAAATATCATACATTCCAACCTCTCATATATAAATAATATAAAATATAGGTAAATATTCATAACAAACACATCAATACCCGTACACCCACATCAAGCAAACTGTAAAAATGTTCAAAAATACATTAAAACTTAACTATAACTGCAAAGAATTACGAAAAAATATAATATATAAATCTTCAGTACACCAGAAACACATAAACTAAACAAGTACCAACTGAACAAATTACAAATGCCCACTAGAGAGTAATTGTCTAAACATTACCTAATATACCAAGCTCCGTTAAGATTGAAAGGAAACCTAGAAAAATATATAAGAATAATAGAATACCCCTGAAAAACAGAGCAAATAATATTCAAACCGAACAACCAAATGATATATGGAAAGTCAAACGTACAAAACAAACTAAACGAAAAATAAGTGAGAAATCAGTAAAAAAAAGCAGCAACTCACAAACGTTACCCTAAACGTCCACTCGTCTAGATCCTTTCGTACTAACGCTGTGTCCCAGGGCACCATTCTACTCTATTTTTAACTTTCATTAATGACCTCCCTGATGGCATCAGCTCTCAGCTTTGTATGTACGCTGACGGCACAACAATTTACTCTTGACTCGACGGTAAGACTTATCTGTCTGACAAGATCACAATGACAGCTGATGTCCAAAACGATTCAAGTCTGTAGTTAACTGGGGCAAAAGATTGCTTGTTAATTTTAACGCCTCTAAGACTTCTCTCCATTAATCATCTGAGAGACCCCCTGCCGCCTTCCATCAGCATGGCTGATGCTATCCTCCAGAAAAGTGAGTCATTGCGCCTTCTCTGTCACACGTTCTCGGCTGATATGGAGTGGAAAAACTATATTGAATCCATTGCTATGTCAGCCGCTAAGAGCGTCGGTTCACTATGTATGGCGTGAGACTTTGTCTCTCCAGAATTTTACATATCTATAAGTCTACCATCCGTCTATGCTTAGAATATTACGGTCATATACGGTCCGATGCCCATGGTATTTACCTTGAGCTCCTTGATGAGATCCAAAGAAAAATCTGCAATATTAATGGTCCTAATCTGGCGGCTCAGCTCCAGTCACTTTCCCACTAACGTAATGTTGCCTCTCTATGTCTTTTCTATAAATACTTTCATGGTAATTGTTTGAATGATCTGTTCGCTATGGTACCTTGATTTTTTTCTAAATGAAGCGAAATATTAGACTAGGACTGAGATCTGATCAATTTACAGTTGATCTGGCTAGATCTTGCAATTCGCGTTTGTGGAAAGCGTTTACGGCACCATGCTTTCCAGCCAATTTTAATCTGCAAAAATTTAAATGCAACGTCAAGCGCTATCTCTTGTTCACCTGATCACTATCTTCTCTTTCTGTTCATCATTGATGTTTCTTTTCCTAATTCTTTCACACTCAGTAACTCCTTGCTTTATAGTGACATTACTGCCTTGGTTGGGGTGATTCCGATTGAAAAAAACTCACATTTTAAAATGATGTAACTTTTGCCTAAATCCCTAAATAGCGATAAATCCTTTTCCAGGAAAAACAAAAGTCCTAAGAAAAGCCCAGCTCATATTTCTGAATAAAGATACGAAATCGAATTCCCACTACTCAAACTAAAATTATACAACCGAAAAGTCTAAATAAAAGCCCATAACCGAAAATACAATAGATTTTACTTACAGTACATATACACTGAACAAAAAAATATACAAAACAAATACAAAATTACATATATTTGAATAAAATAATATATTTAAAATAAATAAACAAAATAAGAAAAAAGAGGACATGATTATAAATAACCTACAACATTAACTTTAAACACAAAACTTGAGAAAAGCCAAATTCATCATTTCCAAGTTGACAGAATCACTTAGGAACCTATATATAAAAAACACTTAATGAGTAGTAATACAAGGTCTGAGGAGCACTTGACGCAACATACAGTCCACATTGTATATATCTAAAAACGATATACTTTCATTACTGAGTACTCTTCCCTAATTAATATCGCAATTTATATTACAAATGTTCAACTATGAGTAAATGACATTTCCACTGGAAAAATTCGGCATCTTACCTGATATTACCGCAGATACGACTTAATAGTTCCCTTTTCTTTCCTTCTTTATTTCATGTGACAAAAGCCCTTTTCGAGTTTCTGCAACTGACTTAATAGTAATAATATTTATTCAAGTTCATTGCTGAAGTGGTTGGACAAGTGTCAACAAAATGTGTCTCGCAAACGAAAATCAGCAAACAGAAATGCTATTACACACATAAAGACATACTGATATATATATATATATATATATATATATATATATATATATATATATATATATATATATATATATGCGTGTATGCGGGAGGACACCATTTAAATTGGTGTGTGGAAATATACTGTATATGGGTATGCACAACGATATAAACTGCCTTCTTTTATGCGTCAAGTATTTTAGGATACGGAGCATCATAGCTCACCGCAACTCACTCTCTTTTGTACCTCGAATTAACTTGTGACCCTTTACCATCACACTTTGTCCCGTCTCCTACTGCCCATTCACACAAAATCGTTGTTTCCCTCTGCCTCTCTTGACGTCAATATGTCCTATGAATGTTAAAATCTCCAGACCTTTCAAAATGTTGTGGCATACGGCCTTATCACGTTCAAAATCTGGTTCTCGTTCAATCGCCGAAGTTAACCAACGCTGATCCTGGTCAGTAAATGGATGGCTGATCACTTGGGATTAGCATATGCTGTACGCTTAGATGTGCGTGTGGTGTAATAACGGTTCAGAGTTGGAAATCGTTGATCCGAGTTCGAATTCCAGTCGGCTACGTTATATTCACTTACGCGAAATATACTTGGGAATGTTATGTGTTCACCTCTTCTCCCCCAGCAATGAGTTAATTAGTAGGTCTAGTTTTAGTAAATTATTATTATCTCCCCCCAAAATATTTACATTCTAGGAAAATATATTTTCTGGCTTTAAATAACCTGCAAAGTGTTGATAAACCGTAAAAAATAATCTCTGTTTAGTTCCAGAAATTTCTTTATTTTCATTATTTGGTCTCTTTCTCTGTTTATATTATTTCGTCAGTTATTTTATTTACGCTCTTTGGAGTTAAATCATTTTTTCATGTCTACTATAGTAATCGTCTTTGTTGATTTAATCACAGCGTTTCGACTGTTGTGCCCTTCATCCGGTTCTGCTGATGAAAAACGAAACGTTGTGATTACAAAATCAAAAAGAGACACAAGAGTTTGCATACAAATAAAGATAACTGATCATCGTAGAAACTCAGATATTCTCACTTTCTGATTCTATGTATAAAATTTTTAAAAAAGGCTTCGAGCATGAAATACTTGACTGAGAAATTTTTGAAGGGTTCAAAGTCATTTAGCAATGTTTACTTTAACAGACTTGCCATATGGAATTCATTTCGATATCGAATGATCTTCGGGATATGATTCTTAGCCAATGCTATGTAGCAGACGACCACTTAAATCAGCCAATGTCCAAACTTTTGCCTCATAATGTAACTTTATACCTTCATAATTCCACCTTAACATGCGAATTAATAGAAGAATACTTAAATCTATTTATCGAAAATTCAATCAGTAATATTCTGTACATAGTCGTTTATTCTTTGTGTATAATCCCCGCTATTTTACCTGCTGCTTGCTTTCTGAATAGTTTCAGCCATTCTTATACTGATTTTTTTTACAGGTATACTGTTTAGGCTTGTCGATAAAATTGATATCTGCATTTTTGGAGTTGCGAAATCGGGGCAAAATGGATTGTGTGACTATCACAAAGGCATACATTTTATGGAGATTTCCTAAAAGATTCGATAGAAATAAGCCTTGATTCATCGTAGCATGTAGATACAGCCATCAATGGGTTGATTCAACAAGAGCTCACTTCACGCCATACTTTCTATTACAAATATTCTCCAAAGAATTCTAAGGACAGGTTCATATTTTTACGGTTATAAAATTCACATTCTATGACTACGGCTTACTTAGTTACTAACTTATGCTGATTCACATGTTAGTGGAAAAAACGTCATTTTCTAAAATAATGAATACACACACACAATATATATATATATATATATATATATATATATATATATATATATATATATATATATATATATATATATATATATATATATATATATAATAGGCTGGTTAATGAAATCTGAGTAAAGAAAGACAACAAAATGCTAACAATATTGGAAATAACATTGATGTTATTTATTATATATTAGAATTTTGACTCGAAGAGTAAGATTTTAAAGTTGGAATTTTCGGAAACGCCTGTCTTTTTTCAACGAGATGAGGAATAAAAAAGAAAAAGACGTGAAATGTTGTTGCTGCTGGTTAGAGGGATCCATGTGAAAACTATATTCTCTGAGAAAATCCAAATCCCTGTTTAATTCTTTAATATGTGATTTTATTATTGTTATGGGTCCTTACCTATAACTACAGAATGAACTCTTCCTAACACTATGTATATTACGCCTCTCAAGAGAGAGAGACAAATCGAGTCGAGCCGAGAGTAGTTCACTCCAAACCAGACTGACAGTCATACTAACACCTCCCACATCTTGTATTATTATTCCGTGTGATATATCTTCGTTATTTCTACTCTTGTGTTCGTGTTGTTCTTCCTTGGTTCTAACCTGGACCATAACAATTATGGAAATATATTTTAACTCAGATCTGCGTCTTTCTAGTCGGCTGTTAAATGAAGATTCTAGAAGCACTCATCTGATGTCATCAATGTTAAGTAACGGTTGGTTGACATCAGATGCGTGCTTTCAGCGTCTCCATTTAACAGCCGAAGAGTTCTGACCGATGTATTTTTGATAATTCCTCACATGAATATTACATCATGAATACTTTGAGTGTCGTCTACTGTTGTGTAAAATTTCGGTCAATTAGGACGACCGGAATTCTGTCCGTGAAAGATGCAAACTGAATTCAGAAACGTTCGAAACGTGGAAAGAAATAAAAGGGTGAAATGTCAAACTGGCTTGAAAATAACGACAATGAAGATAATAATCCAAATCACACCAGAGAATAATTAAAAATAGTCATTTTTGTCGTCTTTCTGAGTTTTGTCTAATAATGCGTTGACCCATTCAGTCATACCATATTGTTTTTTGGGGATTAATTGATTTATTAATACGCCTTATCATCTATTTTCAGATTACTTAAAGCGAACAAATACCTTTAGATTGCCTCTTCTTCAGGGAAGTTAATAATGGTCTAGTCATTCAAATCTTACTAATTAACCCATATCAGGATGGAGAATAGGTGAATTCATACTTTTTCCAAGGGTCTTTGAACATAAGTAAACGTAACGGACTCAGCATGAATTGGAACTCGAATCATCGATTAACAATTCCAAGCCATTATCCATTAAACCACCGGCACGTCCAACCTTACAACACCTGGTACTCCCAAACGGTCACCCATTTGGGTAGGGAACAAGCTCGCCGATGCTTCAGTGATTGTACATAAACCTGTGTTTTATGTGAGGTATTTGGATTTTCTTTGAGCATCTTGAAAAAGCGAGCTGCATGTGGACAGAAAATTAATTAAGTATAAGAAAATAGAACGGAGTTTAATAAAAGGATGCATTTTCTCAATTGATTTATTTAACATCTACAGCAAACAATCCTAAAAAATACTTACTATGATATATTATTGGTTAGTACAAACGTAAAAACACAAGATATGCAGATGGTACCCTGTTAATGGCAGGGACAAAATAAAACTTCAAGATCTCCTAGGCAGGGTATTAAAGAAAAGCAGGAAGAGAGGACAATGCATCAACTGTTCGGAGACGGAATGTATGATTGTCAGCAAGTGGAACAGTTTCAAAGCTACGAATTGGAAACGTCAAAGTCAACCAGAAAAAAATGTAGCTATGTAGAATGACAGAAAAAATGACACTGAAATCCAACATGGGAACACCAAAAAATGTCTTCCGAATGTCAATTGGTAACAATTTTAGCAACAAGAAAAATCGCCTGAACAGTTATATCATGTCAATACTGCTATATGGAAGTGAATGCTGGACAATTTGACTGATGGAGCGTCAACTGAGATATAGTTCTACATAAAAATTCCGAGATTACCAAGAATAGAGGAAGTAAGCAATTAAATAAATGTTAACGGAAATGCAAACAAATACTTATACTTAGAATTTGAAAGAGACAGTTGAAATCTGCCCGACACGAAGAAAAGGGACTTGGAAAACATGGCACTCACAGGACATATTGTGTTGCAGAGAGAAAAAAGGAGTCAACTAAGTAACAGGCTTATGTAAATGGATGTCAAATCAGGTCGGCGGTTCGATAATAAACAGAGGACATGAAGAACTACAAAGGTGAAAAAGTTATTTAAAGCCATGAAGGGACCCGGCATATAGAATGATAGATTACTTTTGCTATCGTTCTGACTTGCCTTATTTTTGTAGGGTGTATTGAATGTATGTCTTCTATTACAAGAACCTCTAATAAACATATAGAAAAATGCTTATTGGTTATTGTTGTAGCGTTGTTAGGGTCAGAAATAAAGACACAAGATAGGATTTGAGTTAAACAAATATATAAACAGAAACAGTAATACAAATATATACAAACGAGAGTGTGACAGCAAGAATGTTCAATCCGGCTGTCAGAGCTGACTGCTAGAAACTTCCCTCTCCAAAAGTCAGTACCTGCTCCTATTTATAGCTGGGAGAGTACATGCGTTCGTGGGTAAATTACCATATATATATATATATATATATATATATATATATATATATATATATATATATATATATATATATATATATTGTTGTGGCCTTGTTAGGGCCAGAAATAAAGACACAAGAGAGGAATTGAGTTAAACAAATATATTAACAGAAACAGTAATACGAACATATACAAACGAGGGTGTTAAAGCAAGAATGTTCGGTCCGACTCTCAGAGCTCGACTGCTGGAAACTTCCCTCTCCAAAAGGCAGAACCTGCTCCTATTTATAGCTGTGAGAGTCCATGCGCGCGTGGGTAAATTACCATAACATTTAGAAAAATCTAAAGCAACCCATTTCCAATTTTAAATTCAATAAAAAATATAATATGATACCGAAAATAAATAGATGTAAATAAATATAACTACGACACAGAAATCAAAAGATCTACAACATATCTACACAAAAAATACAACGTTCAAAGCCGTTGCTCAATCTATCATTGATTCCATGACAAATATTCCGACTAGCTATATTCTTTCCTCTGCCATGTGCCGTGTTCCTTCAGGATGTTGGTGATCATGGCTCTCCGCATTTTCTTGACCTTATAGCTCTCTCGTAAACCTTATTCCACCATCCATTTTATCAAACTCTCTAAACAGGTGCTGTAGTTTGAATGTGCGTCTCGTGTAATGGATAATGGCTGGGAATCGTTGTGTATATTATATTCAATTACGTGCAAATACCCTTGGGAAAAGTGTGAATCCATCACTTCTCCCTCCAGATATGAGTTAATTAGTAAAACTTGTATCAGTAAACCACTATTATCTCACCCAAACACAATTACAATCTAAAAAGATTCTCTGGATGAAAATAGTTGATAAGCCGTAAAATTCGAATAGATCAATCGAAAACCCTAGGTATGTTATATGTTGTTTTCCTCTGTCCTTCTTACTTTGAGTAAATCCTGTGCGTATCAAATTCTCCAAGCCGTCTTGCCCTATTATGTGCCATAAAAATTTCAACTCTCCCTTCTATTTGTTCCCATTTTATCTAAAACATTGTCGTTGATCACATGTTCGGTCAATGGTATTCTCAGCATCCTTCTG
>OZ038476.1:30355316-30412816 GCA_964036315.1 Acanthosepion esculentum
TTATTTATGCAATTTTTTTTTTTTTTTTTTGCAGTGGAAATTGTCATGACGGCATTTCTAACCTTAGGTCCCTGGGCGGGACCCGGAAAGAAATGTGTAAACGCCAGATATCAAAGGAAATAAAAAAAAAAAAAAAAATAATAATAATAATAATAATAACAATAATAATAATAATAATAATAATAATAATAATAATAATAATAATAATAGACAATATCATACAAAGCTCATGGGCGGAGATATTTTAAATGAAGAAAATAGACACAAAAATGGAGGGACAAATGAATACACGGCAATAAAAAGAATAAAAAAATATCTGAAAACAAAACTTGAACATTATATATATATACAGGTTGACCCCAAAAAACGGGAATTTTTTTAAGTGCATATTGCCAGACATGAGCAAGTGGCAACACTGCGAGACAGTGACCTTGAGCAAGTAAACATTTCGACATTCTAGTAACGAGAATGAAATTCACAGTATCCCAGCTGAGATGTTGCAGCAGTCAATGAGGAATCTCAACAGCAGATTTCAAGAATGCATTCGTACAGGAGGACGCCATCTACAGGACGTAATTTAAAAAAAATGAAAATTCTATCATTGTTTCTTAAATGGTATGTTTTAAGGTTTCAATTACTATGGATTAAATATTTTTTCTTCCATCGCTCTTGGCTTTATTGGATTGTTAAAAAGTTCCCGTTTTTTGGGGTCAACCTATATATGTGTATGTGTGTGTGTGTGCGCGCGTGTGTGCTTGTGTGCATTTGTGCGTGTGCATTTGTGTCTGTATGTGAATTCGCTTCATGCATTACGACTTAATTTATATATATATATATATATATATATATATATATATATATATGTCAAATTTCTGAAGTGTCTTAATCTCTTAATTGCGTTCAGGTTCTTACAACCTTTCGCCACTCTTAGCAGATATTCTGTTATCACATTTTGGGATATTTATTAACAAAGTTGATGGAAACGACATCGAAAACAAAAAGAAATGAAAATGGTTATATTATATATACAAAATGGTTAGATTATATACCCAAAACATAGATAAAAAAATTAAAAAGAAAAAAACTACTTATTCTAGATTTTAAATTCCCAGCGTCTCTCGTTCCTGCGCATCTGTATTTTGTATCCACGTAAACAAACCTGGTCCGGTGACGTCCTAAAGGATGAAGCGCCTCACAAGAAAGCTTTTTCCATTTTGTTATACATCATGCCTCCAAAATTGTTCTTGATGAATAAAATGTATATATCGTTATCCAATACATCCGACCAATTTTTACTTACTTTAAATATAATTTTTAGTGGATACCCATATTTGAGTAGATGCTGTGTTTATTCACTAAAACAGATATTCTTCTACCGGTCTGAATATTCAAATATTGTTACCCACTAATAATATCGTTTAAATTTATTTATATATATATATATATATATATATATATATATATATATATATATATATATATATATATATATATATATATATATATATATATATATATATATATATATATATATATATAAATGAACATTGAGGTCAACACTCAGAGGCGACAGGCTGTTCTATGCTGGACGAGTGCGTCCATCATGAAACAGCCTCTGAGGTTTGACTTCAATGTTCACATTTATATTTATATTTACATATGCTCTATCTCTGATATTGAGCACTTTATCCCATAAATATAGCACACCTTAAAACTATATTTCTTCATATATATATATGTATGTGTGTGTGTGTGTCTGTGTGTGAGTATTTAGGCAGCAATCCTTCTTTCATGCACATTTCATTGAATGCGACAAACAAGGTAAATTTATTTAGTTTTTTTATACAATTTCTCATGTGACAAAATATTTTTTTTCTTTTCAGATAATAAATTATATAAAAACTGTCCGAATGTTCTTTTTATCCGAGCGCTTTCGGCTATACATTTAGCCATTTTCAAGATTAAATATTTTAACTGTTAAATAAGAAATAGTTTTTTGCATGTATGTTTTATAAAATGTTTTCATTTTTTCAAAACACGGTCAAGGTATTGTGTACATGTTCGTAGTTAATATTTTTAAGAGTTGTTATTTGTTTTTATTAATAAGCCTTCCATTATTTTTCCATTCGGTCAGTTTTTATATAATTTATAATCTGAAAAGAAAAGAAAACATTTGATCGCTTGAGAAATTGTATAAAAAACGGAATAAAAGCACCTTGTTTGCCGTATTCAATGAAATATATATATATATATATATATATATATATATATATATATATATATATATATATATATATATATATATATACATACATATATATATGTGTGTGTGTGTGTGTGTGTGTGTGTGTATATATATATATATATATATATATATATATATATATATATATATATATATATATATATACAAGTTTAGGATTGGTATATACGGAATGAAATCCAATAACCAACAATCAATATTCTTTAAAGAGTGCTCAATACAGAGTAGAGCAGATATAATTATTTATTTGAATATTACAACATAAATATGTTATAAAATCACGACAAAAGTAGCCATTATAATAGAGATCTGATTTAGATTTCTAAATAGGTAATTTTAATTTTTTACTTTTAATTTTAATTTCAAATTTTATAAATCTTTTAATATCTAGATAGCCTTGCTTAGTTGTCAAATTTTTCGAATCATCCTATACTTGTTTTTTGATTGGCCACTCTGGCTTACGTAACAGCGTTTACTCTTAGCTAAGGATCGTTGATTAATTTGAAACTTTTAAAACCATTTATTCTATACTCTATATTATCACTTGACAAGACACAAGAAGTGTTGAAACAAAATGGCTACTTTTGTCGTGATTTTATAACATATTTATGTTGTAATATTCAAATAAATAATTATATATATATATATATATACAGTCGGTTCATGCTTCAACACAGTTTGCAGAGCGCCTTAAAAATATTACAAATATAAAATTTACACTCAAAGGGAATCTAAACAATTCCCTCACATATTGGATTAAGTTGGCCTATTTCCGTTATCACTTACAAAATGATTACTGAAACAACGTGCGATGTTTATTATTTTAGAATAAGAATAAAATAAACTAAATAAAAAAAATAGTTGAAAATAGTTCAAATCTAGATTCTGTGATAATCCATTTACAATAATCCAGATTTCATATGATCAATTTGAATCACGTTCTTTCTCTCTAATATGGATTTAGTTCTTGAAACTTCAGATAGACTCGTCATCTGTCATCGAATTCGGAATGCCGCAAGTTATATAAACGTTGGTTTAAAAGAGTCGAATCCACGTGAAACATGATTAACCAATGAAAATGAAACCCAAAATTAAAAATACTAGAATTGGTTTATTTTTATCCATATTTCAGTCTCTGACGAAGCTTTAATAAAAATGAAACATGTTACATTTATATACATTTCTTGCTAGATAGATAGATTTTTTTTTTACAGTTCATCAAACTTTTACAGGTTATTTAAAACCGGAACATATTTTTGGATTGTAATAATTTTTTTTGTGTGTGTGAGTTGGGGGGAGGGGTGCAGTTAATAATATTTCTCTGATGCAATTTTTACCAATCAAAATATAATTAGAGGGAGCAGAGGTGGATCTATAATTTTCTCAAGGGTATTTGCATCTAAATTAATATAAAGAACTTGACTGGAATTGGAACTCGGCTCTGCGATTTCTCATTCCAAAGCGCTATCCATTGCACTGCCGGCACATCAAACCTCACAGTACCTGGTGTTGCCAAGAAATCACATGCCTAGGTACTGACCAGGCCCGACGTTTTTTAAACTTCAGTGACCGGATGAGAACCTGTATGTTCAACACGATATACCCATACTAGAGATAGATAGATAGATAGATAGATAGATAGATATATAGATAGATAGATAGATAGATAGATAGATAGATGTGAATAATGAGATAGATAGATAGATGTGAATAATGAGATAGATAGATAGATAGATGTGAATAATGAGATAGATAGATAGATGTGAATAATGAGATAGATAGATAGATAGATAGATAGATAGATAGATAAATGTGAATAATGAGATAGATGTGAATAATGAGATAGATAGATAGATGTGAATAATGAGATAGATAGATAGATAGATGTGAATAATGAGATAGATAGATAGATGTGAATAATGAGATAGATAGATAGATAGATAGATAGATAGATAGATGTGAATAATGAGATAGATAGATAGATGTGAATAATGAGATAGATAGATAGATGTGAAATAATGAGATAGAGAAATAGATGAGATAGATGTGAATAGTGAGATAGATAGATAGATAGATAGATAGATAGATAGATAGATAGATAGATAGATAAATGTGAATAATGCGATAGATTGATAGATGTAAATAATGAGATAAATAGATGTGAATATTGAGATAGTTAGATAGATAGATAGATAGATAGATAGATAGATAGATAGATAGATAGATCGATAGATAATTTCCTCAGAATGTTTTCCTAATATATGTCATTTTGTTGATGATAGATTAAAAGTAAAGTGGAAGACAGTAATGATGAGGATGAAGAGTAACATCCAGAACAAGAACGGAAGTAGATAAAATTGATGCACAATTGGTGTTTCGAAGAAGCCGGGAAAAGATAGAAAAGTATTGAGTGAAAAATATGTGGAAAAATCAGTCGGACATGCGCAGTTTGGATGGTGAACTGGAGGCAAGGAGAGCTGAGATGAAAATAATGAAGGGTTCTGCTGAGGCAGAAGCGTGTTGTTTTCGCTGTCAGTAAGAGAAGACATTCATAACTGTGGGCAGAGGTAGATGCCAGTCCAACAAAAAAAAAATGTAGGATATTGTTCGAACAGATGACATGAGATAAGTAAACAGACAAAAGGAGAGAAGATCGTACTGGAATAGTATGGGACGATGGCAAGGGTAAAGTGAACGAGGAAACAGTCGCGAGATTAGTTGAGGTAGCAGAAGAGAAGAAAAAGTGTCTAAAACAGGATGATAGGAGAAAATGAAATAATTTCCTAACAGAAGAATATAAGCTCAACTGGTTTAAGTAATACTTTTTGTCCAAAATTTCCTACACGTTAGCATATTTGAACATAGCTATATTGTGTTACATTAGAAAGAAACAATCGGCTCTCATTCGGCACTCGTAAATGTACTGACTCCTATCCAACATACAGTTTTTATTGGTCATTTTATAGACATAATTTCACAGAGGGCTAAGAGAGAAATATACGACTAAATAGATCATGGTACAAAGCACGTTTTCAGCAAAATCGTGCCTCAACTAGTTCGACCTTGGAGACCAGCCTGACAGGCGAAGTTTGGAATTATGTTTTTTTTTTCAAGGAAAGCACATGTTCTCATTAGGACTTTTACGAATATATGTCTGCTAGCTTCAGTTTCTTACTCGAAATATAAACAATTATCATTTTTTAAAAGGACTTTTAATACGACATTATTTATTAATACTATATATGGTATATTTAGTGTCTGAATTGGTGTTTATTTTGTTAAACAATGAAATCACAAAAAGGTATGAATTTATTTTTATACTGATATTCATCCTGTACAAAGCCCGGGAGCCACTCGAGGTAGAGTACTACATTGTTAGATGTAGTATTTGTGCGGATATGTGGGGAAGATAACGGTTAATCCTAGACTTGAACAGGTTAAGATTATCTTGATCGGGTGACGCATTTTCGTAAGTTTCGGTTCCATGTATATATATATATATATATATATATATATATATATATATATATATATATATATATATATATATATATATATATATATATATATATATATATATATAAAAGAGAACATTGAAGTCAACACTAAGAGGCGACAAGCTGTTTCATGCTAGACGCATTCGAGGCCTGATATATATATATATATATATATATATATATATATATATATATATATATATATATTATGAAATGGTTTAAGTACGGCAATTATTTAATATATTTTCTGCTTATACGTTATTTTCATAGATATAATCTTTTTAAGTAAATGCTCTGTTTTGTTTTTAATTAAACATTATTAATTAGATTTACCGGGCTAAATATTTAAAGGAATTTCGTAGAAAATATCCGCTCCCCGAAAGGAATCGAACCTGTAACATTTATAGGAATCGGCATATAGCCTGACATGCCGTTATCATTGAGCCACAGAGAAGCGTCTAATTAGCAAAGGTCGAATTTCTCGAATATTCACTTAATTAGATTACATTCATAAAAATAACATATAAACTGAAAATATATTAAATAATTTTCGGAATTCATTTCATAATATGTTGTCATTGTTTACGTTAAGATATGTTTCGTGAGCAGATATGATCGATCGAGAAAAAACGTCAAAGTTGTGTGTTTATAAACTGTAATTCGAACTTTGCTAACTAGACGATATCTGGTAAAAATATAGTTTTATGCTATGCTATATTTGTTGGTAAAAGCACTTAATATCTGTGATAGATCATGTGTGATTCTAAATGTGGGCACATGCTTGAAACTAAACTTCAGGATCGAGAACTGCGTTCAAATATGAAACAGACTGCGTTATTCGGTGTTGACCTCAGTGTTTCTTTAAAAATCGATGTCCATATCACGAAAGCAAAGTTTGAAGGCAATAATAGTCATTTCCTTTGTTTTCTAGACAGAAGCAATTACAAAGTAATACTTAGTAATAAACGATAAAAAGTCAAAGTTTTGTTCAACATTGTTCCACATACCATTTTGTTCCACATCAGATAATGTAGACAGTGTTCCATAGTATTTGCATCAATTATCACATAACCTATTATACATACTAGCTGAAAAGTGTTCATTTGTTTTATGCTAAATCTAGTTGGAAACAAACTCACTGCATTGTTCTATTAATTTTCATTTGTTTTATATATTTTGAGGATTTTCTTTTGCTTAAAAAAGATCCAGGATAGCAAATGTTTACGCCTTCTTGGACTCACAATTCCTACTGCCACGAACTGGATGGATTATATTGAATCAACTGCTAGCTCTACTGCTAGGAAAGTTCACTCACTGTGTTGTGCCAAACGTTTTTCTTATTAGAATTCATCTTGCAAACTTATCATTTGTTCATGCATTGAATATTGCTGCCATATCTAGTCGAATACTCCTGCAAAATATCTCAAGATTCTTGACAAAATCCAAAGAAGGATCTGCAATGTTATCGGCCCCGACCTAGCATCACGACTTCAGTCACTTTCTCAACAGCAAGACATGACTTCTGTCCGTATTTTCGACAATCATTTTTATAAATAAGCCTTCCTTTTTTATGCATTGATTGCATAAACTTAAGCGTACTATTAGATTGACAACAGTTTCTCCTCCTTTTGGTGAGGGAACAGCTAGAATTTAAACGTAAGATATCGCAGTGCCATCTGATATACAGCTCCTTTTTAAAAGAGATTAATTACACCGCTCATCTAACAAAGAGAGTATTATCAATGTAAAGAAAATATTCCGCATTAACATTAAAATATGTACTTTCCACTGTCGTTTCGAATGATATTTTACGACAGTTGTTCTAAAGAGCTGTCCTCCTTCGTATATTAACAGCGTGAATTTTAGCGTATTACTAGATTGGCAATTAGGTCTCTTCCCTTTTCTGTTGAAATAACTAGATGCAGCCGTAAGTTCTATTCGATTACCTTCCTTGCTCGCACTTCTCGCCTACGGACCCAGCTTCCGGTTTCTTGCTTCGATGTCATTTCAAAAATTTAAAAACAGTTCTAATTGCCATCTTCTGTCTTCCTGAAGCGTTTTCTTTTATTGCTATTTCTCCTCACAAAATCTTCTCATTCTCTTTCATTGCCAGTAACCTCTTGCGTTTTAGTGGCACTATTGCCTTGCTTGGGGTGAAATGATAACAAAAAATAAAATAAGTATTTCAGATGGTTTAATAATATGCAAAAATATACTGTATAAGAATAGCCGTCTCCTTGTTTCAGTGTATATTCGTCTATTTTGCGGCGTGCTCAGGACCATTTGTGTTTCAATACCCACCGTGCGAAATCTACTGAAACAATGCTGGGCCTATCTTATTCACAGTTTCTGGGAGAGAGCGCATAATCTGGCGTGATCAGAATTTGAATAAGGCCTGTGCTTATGACAAGATCACGATGACTTGCCATTTCGTACTAGCAGAATCATTAACGCCTTGCGAACACTTTCGTCTAGCCAATTTCAGTTACAATGCTTGAGCCAAGCTGTGATATTGTTTTCAGACACCTGCCAATTTTGTCGCACAATGGGGCCGTCTACGCTTTCTTATCAAGAAGTTAATTCCTTGATAAATTGTATTGACCTCGAATATACTCAAATTTAAGCACTTATGCCGATGAAGATGATTACGTCGATTTGTACATTTACACCGCTTGTTAAGCACCAACAATAAAATGCCGAGTTCGTGAAAATTTATAAGTAAATGAAATTATATAATGGCTTATATATTGATGTCATTTGTGAACAGTAGCGACAAACCAATTGATAATAAAAGAGAAATGTGAATAGCAAAAGCAATACTAGTATCTATAAACACTGAAAGCAATAACAGAAATGGTATACGAATAAGAGAAACAATAATAAATGAAGAAGAATCAAAACAGCAATAATATGTATGTATAACAGTTTTAGTACCAGGTATGAGCAAATAGGTCACCCCCAAATTGGTGTCAAAACACTGTGAAAGTGTCAAAGTAGATTTTTATAGTGAGTATACCAGCAATACATTTTTGGAAAAAAATATATTACTAGCGATGTTTTTAAAAAAACATGATTACCAGCGATACAAGTTTTTGAAAAAGATTATTACCAACAATTCATTTTTGAAAAAATATTACCAGCAAACATTTGACTCTCGACAAAAACCATCTATAAAAAAATATGTCAATAAACCTAATATACAAGCTGATTTCTTACAAACAATACATATATTATTCATATGAACCTGACCTAAAATCATGTCAGCAATAGATTGAGGTCGATATACCGTAAAACAAAATAAACCAAACTAATAAAACCAAAGACAGATTTCGTTGTGGCAAGATATTAGCATTAAGTGTGTGAGATTTATTTCTCGGTCACGCGTTGTATTGTTTATTGGTTTAGAATTTCTGTTAATTTATCTCTTGACTCAAACTGGACACTAATGAAAAATAGGTCTAAACTAAAATAGAAAAGTCTACTATACAGAGAGATGAATATAAACATATTTAGAATAAAGGACGTATAATCATGGATACATGTTGTTGGTGATAAATTTGTTTCGTGATTTTATTATTAAAAAGGAAAACAATATCTAGCTATATAAAAATTGTGGCATTTTTTAATTATAGTAATAAAACTGTTATTCTTTTATTCAGGTAATCGACTGGCCAGTCCTCATATATATATATATATATATATATATATATATATATATATATATATATATATATATATATAGAGAGAGAGAGAGAGAGAGAGAGAGAGAGAGAGACATACTTTCATTCACAAACACACACACAGATATATATATATATATATATATATATATATATATATATATATATATATGTATGTATGTATGTATTTAGATAATGTTCTTGGTATTCATATTAAGAGAGATGCATATGTGTGTACATAAAAGTATATATATATATATATATATATATATATATATGTGTGTGTGTGTGTGTGTGTGTGTGTATGTATGCATATATATACATATATATATCCCTATATATACAGACTTCTGAAGACATGTCTACTTATATACACACATATATACATCTCTCTTGAAGAATACCTATACTATTATCTCTCTCTCACTCTCTCTCTCTCTCTCTCTCTCTCTCTCTCTCTATATATATATATATATATATATATATATATATATATATATATATATATATATATATATATATAGTGTGCGTGTGTGTGTATGTATGTCTCCCGAAATTAAAACCAATATACAAAGCTTAGAATGGCTCATGATCAAACATAACAGACATTCGTTTTCTGTTATATTTAACAATATATGTTTGAATATATATGTGTGTGTGCATTTGTTTAACGTTATTTCTTTTTATTAAATACTCATTTGAGTAGACGCGCCATTTCTTTATTTTCATCTAACAACTCTCTGTCCTACAAACGGATACACAAGTTCGAATTCTACCGGAGTGCGCATAATGTTTTGATTATTTTAGATGTCCTGTTAAAAATAAACGGTACGTCTACTCAAATTAAATTCTAAAGTGATAAAATCTATCGGATTAATAAATAATAAATCCACTACTTCATACACATATATATATATATATATATATATATATATATATATAATAGACATATATTTATATGAATGTGTGTATGGGTATGTATATATATTTATGCATGGATGTGTGAATGTGTATGTCTGCGTGTATGTGTATGCGTATGTATATTTATATAAATGTATATATGTGTGTGTGTGTATGCATGTATGTGTGCATATATATATACATATATATATATATATATATATATATAAGTGTTGACTTCAGTGTTCACTTTTATATATATATATATATATATATATATATATATATATATATATATATGTATAAAAGTGAACATTGAAGTCAACACTTAGAGGCGACAATGTTCACTTTTATATTTACACACGCTCTTTCTCTGATATTAATCACCTTATCCCACAAATTATATATATATATATATATATATATATATATATATATATATATATATATATATATATATATATATATATATATATATAATTTGTTTGTTTTTTTTAACTTTTACTGTTAAATGTCTATTTCCGACACGAACTCATTCCATACTGGGGTTGATAAGACAGACAACCGAAAGCTTCGTCTGCGGAAATAGGCTATTCCCCATATGAGGTGATTTGGGATTTATTGTTTATTATTTATTTGCTTTGTAATAATGAATACATTGAGTTTTTTTGTGGATCAGTTTTCATATTTTATATAACGAGGATGTATTTGAATTATATACCAATTATATATTAACGGATATTTTACCTTTACTACACACACACACACACACACACACACACACACACACACACACACACACACACATATACATATATATATATATATATATATATATATATATATATATATATATATATATATATATATTAGATTCAGGCATATCAAATTTCCGTTAACGTGTTCTATCACGCTTTCAATATTCACCTAAATTACTACCTTTTTTCGATCACCGCTAAACGCTTTTGATCGGAAAACTATATTGAAGAGTTTGCAGAAAGGATTTCACATCAAAATGTCTCGAAAAGTTGCTTGATAACTGTCAAGAAGCCATTGGAAATAATCCTGAATATATAATTCAGTTAAATTTTATTTCATTTTTGAAGAACAAAGACGAAAACAAAAATTGAAAACATTTATGACTAAATCCGAAAGTTAAGAGTAATAGTATACGTATACGTGCAAAAACAAGAACGAGAATTCCAAGAGAGCTGAAAAGAAAAACACGTATACATTATAGGTCAATATTCCCGCCATTGTCCCTAAAAGCAGGACGTAGAAAATGCAAATACAAAAAAGAGCAATGGAGAAAATTCCTAAGGAAAGCTAGAGTTTATTAGGAATCTCTTTACATTCTGACGTAACTAATCGACAAGAGGCGTGACTAACATAATGCAAACTGATGTGAGAGAAAGAATGAAAAAATATTTCGAAGCTAAAGTAGATGTGTCTCCGTGGGGGAATGTCTGAGTTTTTACGTATCTAGGCGTGTATTATCTGGCTCATCTTGGCCATGTGTTTTCGATGGTAAGGGTAATTTTGTAAAAGAAAATATTTGTGCACAACGCTCTGATAAGTATCTCTGTGTGCTTTTTCCAGCATTAACTTTTTTTTTGTGTGTCGTCATGAATAATAATAATAATAATAATAATAATAATATATATATATATATATATATATATATATATATATATATATATATATATATATATATATATATATATATTAGCTATATTTATGAGGGAAGTTTATTCGGTATAAGCCTTTGTAGGTATAGACAGTGCAGACAAAGATATCTAAACTGTACGGTGGTTTTCATTTTCACACCTTAATATTTACAAAAGAAAATGGGATACATTTTTGTTAGGACAAGACCCTCTCATACATAAATCTCTCTTTCTCTCCCTCTCTCTCTCCCTCTCTCTCTCTCTCTCTCTCTCTCTCTCTCTCTCTCTCTCTCTCTCTCTCTCTCTAAAAAAGTTTCGACCCTTGACGGGCAGTGTATTTTCTTTAATAAAATTCGAATGTACTGGCCAATAAACAGAATGCATAATGCTTAATGAATAAAAATAGTGCGTCTATTTTAGATGCGAAGTATCCACTATGATATCGTTTGAAGTAATACAAATGCCAGTTTAAAAACAAATTCCTTAATTCTTTATAAATTTCCTTGCTTAACTTTCGCATACAAAACTGATCAGTTATGAAGCTTTGGAGAAAGTAATCTGACAGAAGAGGGTGTGCATTCCTTAACAAGGTAAAAGAGAACATTGTTTGCTGTGAGGTTCTTCGTGGCTGAGTTGTGAAGCACGGCAGGTCAATGATTTTTCCTCTACAAAGTTCATCACTAAGATTTATCGAATGCAAAGGACGATAGACGTAATACACACTTTAATAAAAAAAAATGTAAAATTGATCCCAAATACGAATTATCCACTATAATAATGTTTAAATTATTACATATATATATATATATATATATATATATATATATATATATATATATATATATATATATATATATATATATGTATATTATTATTATTATTATTATTATTATTTCTATAAATGTAATTTTTAGTGGGTACACGTGTTTCACTTGACAATTCTTGTTATTTTAAATAATAAAATTGATGACAAGTGAGAACGCCTTACTAACAAAGGATATGCTTTCAAATGTGTATTTTCTCTATAACGGAAAGCACTTTAGACAATTGTGCCCTACGACTTTGAAACTTTGATAAAGCAAAACGCAATTCCCTGATTATATATTTGACATGTCTCACCCGACACGTAAACATTTTTTACATGGATTTATTTGAAGAAATTATTTCTTTAAAAATCTTTGAAAAAAATAGCGTTTGTAGTAATAAGAAATAACGTCGGATTAACAAGAAAGCGAATTAAAATAAATATATGTATATATATATATATATATATATATATATATATATATATATATATATATATATATATATATATATATATATATTTATATATATATTATATATATATATGTGTAAAATTTCAGATATATATATGTAAAAATTCATATATATATATACATATATATATATATATATATATATATATATATATATATATATATATATATATATATAAATTTTTGCAACAAGTATTTATAATGAATAATAAAATAGCTGATAGCTTTTCAAAATTTACATTTATGAGCGTTCATTCCATTTAAAAATTTGTAAAAGTAACAAAAATTTTAAAATAGATATACTATTTAATAAATAAACGGAGCGTCTACTCTCCACATCAACTATTGGTATCCTTTTGTATACACTAAAACAACATTAACGTAATCATATATATATATATATATATATATATATATATATATATATATATATATATATATATATTGTGGGAAATATATGATACATACATTTCAATATATCAGAACAATATTAGGGGAACGAAAGACAAGTCCTTCTAGAATACGAAACGCATTGCACAGAATATTTCACACTTCGTCATTCATTAACCTAACACTGTCTTGATATATATATATATATATATATATATATATATATATATATATATATATATATATATATATATATATATATATATATATATATAGGAGACGAGAATTATTTTGATAGTCTATTTAATTCCGGACCGGATCATTTATTCTATCTCTCTATTTCTATCTATTTACATATATATATATATATATATATATATATATATATATATATATATATATATATATAAATATATATATAAATATATATATAAATGTGGGGCGTATGAATGTATATATATATATATATATATATATATATATATATATGTGTGTGGCGTGTATGAATGTGTGTGTGCGCACCTGCGTGCGTGCGTGTGTCTGCCTATGTTTCTAAGTGAACAAATGACAGTCGACAGAATGGAATATTTTACTTGACACGTTTCAACAATAAGCTGCTGTCTTCCGATGGCCAATTTTATTACGTCAAACTAAAACCTCTCATAAAAATATATGTTAATCAATTTAAATCTAAGTTTTAATTAGTTAAATTTTATATTTGCATAACGATACCGTTTAAGTATTAAACGATTAGACGCTTAACATCAAAAATGTTTTGTAGATCTTTATTTGTTCAAATAAAATATAATTCAAATAAAAATTCTGACGACGTCGGACTACTGGCAAAACATGTCAAACTTAATTTTTCCAAATTTCGTGTGGGTCTTAAGGGAGAGAAATGTTTTGTGCGCGGATAGTACTAATATATAATTTGTAACCACCTTGGTATGCGTACCCAGTGGATATTTCGTAGCTGAATTACGTAGACAAGACTACAAACTGAGAGTGGTGTTTGATAACTTCACCAAGACTGTGTTAGGCGCTTCGCATCGAATATTTAAAGCATTTTCTTCATTATTATTTTGGTCTTATATGATAATGAGGAATTCAGATGCTGTTAATACGGTACACGCCCAAAATGACGTGGGTAAATGCAGCTGTGAGGTCCAGTCTTTCGAATATGGGGGAATTCTCTTTCGAAATGTTTTTTTTCTTTCTTTTTTTCTTTCTTTTTCTTATCGCCAAAGCCGTATACAAGACAGTTTGTTTAATTGTGACGACCTGATCAAAATGGTGTGAATGCTAGTTTGATAGTCATTTTAACCAAATATTATTTTTAAACTTGTTTAAAGAAATATCGAGAGAAATTATGGAATGAAAAACGAATGGTGAATATTTTGTAGAAGAAAAAAAACCTAAGAGCGATTATATTTATAAAGTTTAGAAAAAATACAAAATAAATAAAATGCAGGAGACAAGATATATCTATTTTAGAAAAAAAAGTTTTTTGTGTTTACTTGAAGTACTTTTAGATGATTTTAATTCCATTTGAGTTCCTTACATTCCCTTATGTGTTAAAACCCTTGCTAAATGTGTGAGTCCCGCCAGCTATGGGTAAATAGCAGGACAGACTGGATCCTATAGCGTTGTTTGTCAACCGGTCTAGGACAAGGAAAAACTCAAAATGCAAAACTGTATGTAGCCCTGGTGAAGCACATACTATGCAGCTAAGGTAAGGATCATTCGCATTGACACGCTGATTCCGACTTCGGTCGACATATATATATATATGGGTAAATTGTCGCAATTTTATATATTTTTAATTTACCGCATGCGCGTTGTTTGCTTTTGATTTTGTCGAGTGCACAGTATAACAGAGTCAGTTTGGCACCGTCTGTGAGAAAAGACGCACCCTGACGCAATTCACTCCGCCAGAAATTTGGAAACGGCATTCTGCACTGCTTTGCATTCGGCCCGTAAGCTCCAGTATCAACATTTCAGAATGTTTGGGTGTCAATCTGCGTATAGTGCAGTGGATCTGGAAAGAGGCGGATGAGTCTAATGGTGATTACGAATGTATAGCAGCTCGGAAAACTCCCTCTGATCGTTCTAATAAAAAAAGAACTTCAGAATTTGTTGTTGAAGTCCTTAGCTCAACAAGGAGGCCTATATTTGTAAAAAAAATGTAAAAGGCATTGTCGGTCCTTTTAATTAAATTTGATTGGATGAATACTTTCCGCCTAAATATACCATATATATATATATATATATATATATATATATATATATATATATATATATATATATATATATATACTAGTAGCATGGCCCGGTGTTGGCCGTGCTTGACTCAAAAATCCTACGGTTAGGTAGTTTCCTCTTGCTTTTCAACGAATATGTGTAAACTGATTTGCAGTACAAACGGTATTTACGCTCACCAAGCGTTTCATGTGACAAAACATACTGCTTGAGATTGACTGAAAAGCCTCAAAGAGGCCACTACCTCGGTTTCCTCCTCGCGCTTTTTCTTTGCTGCAGAGGCTCTTTTAGAACCCCTGCTAAGGTTGCCTCGCCATGGTATTTTGGCACGCTTAGCAAAGCTGCCGGGTCTGTCATCACCACGGCACTCAGAAGAGTGCAACGCAGAGGTTGAAGGAGATTTCAGCCGCTTCTCCTCCAAGGAGGCGCACTCAATGGAATCCTGCTCCCGTTTCCCCTTAGCCGGTGAGGCTTTTTTAGAACGCCTGCTAAGGTTGCCTCCCCTGGGTGTTTTTGCAGAGTTATTATGTGCTTCTCCGCAGTCGCCTGTTCTGCATGTGTAACGTTAACGGTGTTAGGGGTCTTCAGTTGCTGACGTGCGGATGTTCGTCGTGTAGGAGCCATTTGAAGAGTTGTAGAAATGCTGTGTAAGAATGCGAATAGAAGTTTATGCCGAAGCTGAAGCGGTGCAACCTCGTTGTATACGAAAACTAAAAATGCAGTGGAGCGGTATGGAAAAAGCTTCTCCTAGGTATGGGCCGTGCTTTCTGGCAGCAGGAAAACGTCTCTGTACATAGAGGTTACGCAACCAAAACCTTGAAACGTTGAAGGTTAAAAAGTAGTGAAACACTGAGGTGTACTGGGCCGCGTAGTAAAGGCAGAAGAGAAGTAACTTGCGACAGCAGTTAACTGTCTAATAGCAAAACTGAACTACGAAAAGGTAGAAATAGGTATGGACTGGGCTGCGCAGTAAAGTCAGCACGCGGAGATAAAATGGGTAATGCAAACGTTTAAGCAAATAGGCAGTGAAGTACTGAGGTGTACTGGGCCGCGTAGTAAAGGCAGTACACTTCAACTTACAGTGGAAACTGTAACGTGGAGGTAAAATAGGTTGGGCAAACGATTGAGTAAATAAGTAACTTGCGACAGCAGTTAACTGTCTAATAGCAAAACTGAACTACGAAAAGGTAGAAATAGGTATGGAACGCTAAGATGGACTGGGCTGCGCAGTAGAGGCAGCACGCGGAGATAAAATGGGTAATGCAAACGTTTAAGCAAATAGGTAACTTGCGGTAGCAGGAAGCTGTCAATTAATCCAAGGACAGATGCGCTAATGGCGATCAAATCAAGACGTGAGTGCGGATGCAGCCGCACTGAAGGTATTTAAGGGAGCGCGATGAGAACGCAAGGAGCTGCAATGAAGCGTTTGCTTGTTTGGTTTGTGCGACAACAAAAAGCCGCTAACCTTTTGCCGGCATTAGCTTTGAAATGGTTTGGGAGGGAGCCTTGCTGTTTTAGCGCAAAAACTCCTCGTCAGGTCTGGGATGCGGCCTGGGCTAGGGGAAAATGTTTAAAGAATTGGAAAATGGACTGCTGAGGCGGAACTATTTTCACTCAGCACGTATGCGTTTTTTTTTTTTTCAGTAAAGACGCGAATAAAGGAAGTGCTTATTTTGGTAAGATGCGACGATTAAAGTAAAAGTGTTGACAAAGTCGAATATGTCATTTGTGGCTCAAAGTCAGACCTGGTAGCAAGGATAAAAAAGCCGAATTTCAATGGCCCTGCACCAATTCCAGAATTTGAGGTCAAATGTTTTCTTTCACTCCACTGCACGCACTGACCTGTTTCTTCCCGCGCATAGCGTGACGTTAAATTAATCTGCATTTAGGAAATACCAACCGGAAAAACATATAAAAATGTTTTTCCGGTTGGTATTTGACCGATTGTCGATTTGCACGCCGTTTGGGGGGCGCTCAGAGTTGAAACTTCACATGGTGACTCCCAATGGCTTCTTCATAAATCCGGTCGGTTTTCGCAAAAAACCGACATGCGGTTCAGGCGCAATCTGGGCGTATCGGTTTTTGGGTTTTATCGATTTTCCGCGCTGTTTAGGGGTTTGTGGTCATGAAACTTCTGGACAACACTTCTAATGGTAGACTCTAAGAGGGTGTCAAATATAGTTGAAATGCGATCATTCCTTCTGTAAGCAGATTTTTTCGATTATCGATTTTTTCGGAACCTGAGTCCGAACTCAAAAATCAGGATCCGTCATGTCCTTATGGCAGCCATTTGCAAACTTGTGGTGAAAACCGCATCGAAATCGGGTGAGAAATGCGGCCTGGGCGAGGTAACAACGCCCACGACAGACAAACAGACAGACAACATAAGAAATATAGATAGTATATATATATATATATATATATATATATATATATATATATATATATATATATATACAAATGTAAAAGTGAACATAGAAGTCAACACTTAGAGGCGACAGTCTGTTTCATGCTAGATGCAATCGTCAGGTCACGAGTGTAGTTTTTTTTCTTTTTCTTTTCTTTTTCATGAAACAGACTGTCGCCTCTAAGTGTTGACTACTATGTTCACTTTTACATTTACACACGCTCTATCTCTAATATTCAGCACTTTATTCCATAAATATAGCACATCTTAAGACTATATTTCTTCATATATATATATATATATATATATATATATATATATATATATATATACATGTTAAACCATGCTGACAGTACGTCTCGGAGATTAATGCACCGCGCAATCTTTAGGCACGTTTAGCTGACTGCTGTAATCAGTATATTTAATAGGTCTGTTATCTTGCATTGAGCACCGTTTACTTAAACCTAAGTATATATATATATATATATATATATATATATATATATATATATATTGAACATTTGCATGTATACCGTCGAAAGCATAGCGAGTATCACGAGTAACAGAGTCCTGAGTTGTGTCATGAAACCATAGAAATATGAAAGGCCCGACTTGTCGAAAATTTGGAAAGTGTATTGTTGATATCATGTGAAACAGCACATTTTGAAGGTGTATCATGGATATCATATGAAACAACACATTTCCTATTGCATAAATAGTGGAAATACTTGAATAACCTTTTCGACATATATGGCAAAACGGTAAATGTTTACTCTACAAATATGAATATCGAAAACAACATACGCATCTTTTTATTGACAAAAAATTAAAAAAAAATATCTGTGTTTTTCCCTATGCATATCAAGAAACGATGATACAACACCCTATTTCTGATAAGAGTTCTAATGTCGATGTACATGCTTTTTTATGATAATCTTGAACGCATTACTTGATTAAATAAATTGTCAGAATGCGGAGGCTGAGAGAGGATGGCGGGCAATTTATCAGAATGCTTTGTGGGCGTGGTATTTTGGATTGCTTTTGCCTAAGTTTTGGATATAAAATCTTAACGGCACGAAGTTGGCAGACGCCCGCAAGAATTATGCAGCGACTTCTGATCCCTTAGAGAAGTTAGGCCACACATGGCGGAATGATAACTCCACGATTGACCATTCGTTCCCCTGAAGTCCATCCTGCTACCTTCTATGATCGATGCTACCACGTTTTCCCCTCTTGTATAGAAAAACGAAAAATAAACGGTCTTTTGTTGATGCAGCCTATGGAGTGGCATCGGAGACTGAAGGTCTGAAGCCCGTGGCGACAGGAATCTTGTATTTCTTTTACAACAGAAAATGTTATAATATTTCCGTTACAACATTACGCAAAGCAACATAATTATTGACGTGGATCTATATGCAGATATTTTGTACATTTTCTGCATTTGATAATACAACAAATATTTACTTTACAGTTTGCTTTATTTCTTTGTCAATACACTCAATATGACAACACGAATCTCGTAATATAAAATAAAACATCACGGATAGAATCGCAGTTAATATATAATAATATGGAACGGAATATTAGTTTTAAATTCCAAATTATTTTCCAGTGATGATATAATACAATTGAAACCTGTTAAATGATGCCTATATATTTGTGTTCCCCTTATTTGAAATTTAAAAGGCTCTTGAAATATTTAAATCACTTTTGTTTATGCTTAATTGGAACATTTTGGTTAAAATATTGTTGTAACCTAGGGGAGGTTACTGAACAGAATAATCACACGAAGGTTGGTAATGAACGATAAAACTTAGGACAAGAACAACACATATAAGATTCGCCAGCGGCGCGTAGAAGCAGTAGTCAACAGCTAGAAGTGAGTTAAGTGGATTCCACAATGAATCTCCAACTGCAGGATATCTACCAACCGCTTCACGTTGTCAGAATTGGCACAAGGCCGAATTTAAAGTTGGCTATCCGATCGCGTATGTTTAGCCAATAATTCCCTGTAGACCCCGTATAAAACGGGGTCGAATAGCTGTTTCCTGAGACGAGACACATATAGCCCTCGACACAGCTTCGTCTGAGGATGATTTCTGCCAGGATGAATCTCCAACTGCAGGATATATACCAACCGCACCACGCGTACAGATTTGGCACAAGGCCGAATTTAATGTGAGTTATCCGAGCCCAAAATTCCCCGTCGACCGTGTATAAAACGGGGTCGGTTAGCTGTTTCCCGAGACGAGAATCTGCCCTTCGACATAGCCTCGGCTGGAAGATCCTCTCTGCTCGGAGGCAGAGAATTTGACCAGCAGAGCTGGAGAGAAATCTCCGACTGCCGACCAACATACAGTATTTACTACTGCATTTATGTGACTGGGGACATAATCGTCCGTCGGTATGCTACAACACATACAATATCTGGGTGATAAATAATCGAATTTGCATCATTTTGTAGCTTCATGAAATTAACTAACTTTCTAGATGGTATTTCAATTTTGTTAACTTTATACTTCTGCTGGGTAAATCTTTTTGCCCTGTCATTTCTTATAAGAGGTACTCATTATTCTTCCTATGTCACTTTCTCTTCCTCTTTCACTGCCCATCTCACATTCCATATACATGCATATATAAATATATGTGTGTGTGTGTGTTTTATGTGTGTGTGTGTGTGTCTGTGTGTGTCTGTGTGTGTGTTGCGTGTGTGTGTATATATATATAGGGTGACCCCAAAAACGGGAATTTTTGAAGTGCGTATTGCCAGACATGAGCAAGTGGCAACACTGCTAGACAGTGACCTTGAGCAAGTAAATATTTCGCCATTTTAGTAACGAGAACGAAATTCACAGTATCCCAGCTGAGATGTTGCAGCAGTCAATGAGGAATCTCAACAGCAGATTTCAAGAATGCATTCGTACAGGAGGACGCCATCTACAGGGCGTAATTTTTAAAAAATGAAAATTCCATCATTGTTTCTTAAATGGCCTGTTTTAAGGTTTCAATTACTATGAATTAAATAGTTTTTTCTTCCATCACTCTTGGTTTTATTGGATTCTTAAAAAGTTTCCGTTTTTTTTTTGGTCACCCTACATATATATATATATATATATATATATATATATATATATATATATATATGTGTGTGTGTGTGTGTGTGTGTGTGTGTGTGTGTGTAGTCCAGGTGCTGAATATAACATCAATCATCTAAATGTTAAATATTATATGTATTATGTATATATATGATCAAGTTTTAGATAAAATAGAAACAATAAAAGGAAACATACTTATCATCAGGAAGAGACAGTTGAAATTTTTAGGGCCTATATTGAGGAGTGAGGCCTTGGAAATTCTAGTATTCACAGGAGTGATTGAAGGGGAGAGAGACAAGAAAACAGAAATGGATGGTGGATCGGTGTTTAGGAGAAATAACAAAAAGACAAACTGTAAATGTAAATTGATACACATACTTGATATATATATATATATATATATATATATATATATATATATATATATATATATATATATATATATATATATATATATATATATATATATATATGTATGTATATTTCCACACGATCCGCCCTTTTGGGCGAATCCATCCTGCGTGTTTTTTTCAATAACAAACACCAAAAGGCGTTGACACAAGCTTGAATGGAGTTTCAATGAATAGTTATTTGCAAATGACATATAATGGTGCAATTTGACTCTGCCTATGTTTGTCCTATGCTCCGTTTGTCTTTATCATTTCTTTCCGTTTTTCGGAGATACAAGCATTTAAAATAACGGGAGCATAACAAAAGAACCCATTAGCCTTTTAAAAGCGGCACCTTTTTTTTCTAGCAGTAACGGGATCGCTTGTGTAGTGATTTTAGCATGTCTTTACGAACCGAAAACATCTAGGAAAGGATCTCTGCTGTTAGCACACAGGACGAGGGTTTCTTGATGACGAATGTTTAACTTCAATAACCCTAGCTGGAGATCAGGGAACATCGGCTTGGAGTAATAGTGAGTTAGTTTGGTTGATCGAGTTATGTGGGTTCGATCCTCACTGGGTGTTCCATAATGTGGTCCTGAGACAAAACTAAACTGACCATTGCTTAATAAATAACAAATCTAGATAGAGAGTGCAAATCAGTTAATTTGAAAACTGGATAATGAGAGCAAGTACAATTCTACTCTGTGCGTTTATTTATCTAATGGTATATTTGAGAAGACTTAAATTAAGAGCCTTAATTCTTTACTACTTCATATCGTCATTCTACAGCAGACACCCTGGCTTAAATACAGACAAGAAATCATAGTAATGTAGCTGTGCTTATTTGAGTCGGCAAGTCGAATTTAAATTCCAGCCTAGTCGATACCGTCTCCACGATTTTGAATTCGGCATTGTCCTTCTTCTAGACTATGTGCCAGTGAAAACCAGACAGACCACTTGACTGTGTTATTTAACCTATATCTGTGGGGAGAAGTGGGTATTTATACCTTTTCCAGGAGTATTAATATAAAAGTCAATGCAACACACTGAGCACTTTCACCGTACCGACATCCTTAAAATACATTGCTTTGATAATAATAAAAAAGAACTATAAGAAAAACTAAAAAAGGCAATGATGAACATAGAAATATATTAATAACGAACACATGTCTATGCGGTTCGTTTTAGGATTTTGCAATTAACTGTATATGTGGACGTGGTCTTGAGTCTGTCAATTGAATAAGTTCTGACTGAAATCCTAGTCGTTAAGTTCCTTCGTTTTCACAAGATAACAAGATTAGCAATGTGTTCTATTCGATGGAGGCATAATAATTTCCATTCTGACTGAAATCTTAATCGTTAAGTTCCTTCGTTTACACAAGATAATAAGATTAGCAATGTGTTCTATTCGATGGAGGCATAATAATTTCCATTCTGACTGAAATCTTAATCGTTAAGTTCCTTCGTTTACACAAGATAATAAGATTAGCAATGTGTTCTATTCGATGGAGGCATAATAATTTCCATTCTGACTGAAATCTTAATCGTTAAGTTCCTTCGTTTACACAAGATAATAAGATTAGCAATGTGTTCTATTCGATGGAGGCATAATAATTTCCAGAAATTAAAAGAGAATTATGCGTCCAATCTCCCTTAAAAGCGGACAAAGTGTATTAGAAAAAATACCAACCTTTCAACTTGGTCTTCTTTTCATATGTATCCCCCTAAGGACGCTGGCGATCATGGCTCTCTCCAATTTACTGTCCTTTCAAGCTTGTAGCATGTTTTGACTTCTTTTCTCTCCTAAACGTTGTTCCGACATCCATTGTTCACATGCTCCTTAGGTAGGTCATGCGCTGTTTTCCTCTGTCAATTTTGCTTTGAACAGGACCTCTGAATATCAATTTTTTCCCAGCCCTTACTCCTTAGAAATGCCAAATGTCTCTTACTCATGTTAAGTATAGGCATACATGTTGTTTAAATTATCACTAGAACTTCGTTGTTACATTCATGTTCAGTTCATACTATGCTCATCATCCTTCAGCAGAACAACATTTCTCTCGCATCAATGTTTTTCTTTGTCTGTGCTGAGATGATCCAGCATTCACTGCCAAAGAGGAGGACAGATATTACTTGACAGTTCAGTACTCTATTCTTTTTTTCTAACAAAATGTTCCTTAATGTTGTGCTTAGATTCGGATTTTGTTGTTGCATTCTTGTACTTGCTTTATTTTGTCATCTCCAATTTGTAATTTGAAAGTTACTCTGTCTCTTTTGCTGACAACCAACCATTCTGTTTACTTCAAATTGTTCCCCCTTTCCTCCACTATTTTCTGCTTTTATCATTTTAGTCAGCTTAATTTTGTTTGGGATAAAGGCACAAGCATATGAGGCCTTACATACCGAAACAGTACTAAAAGTCAACGAGACTAGCTTGCTATTAACATATTCCGAGAATCTATTGATTCTAAAGTTTTTTTTCATTTCAGGATTAGATAAAAGAGAACATTATTCTCTGTGTTATTTACCCAGTTATAATTGCAGAAACTACACATTTCCTTTAAAAGTAATGACCATTGATCTCTATCTCAGTAGAAAGAAGAAAAGTAACGTGATATAAATTATACTAAGACGAAAGAATACAAACGAATAACAAATACGATTAATGAAAATGAAAGAAATAAACAAGATAAAGTATATGATGGAAAAATAAATAAACGAAATTAAAGAAAGACAATGACAGAAGAGAAAACGCCGAGGAGAGAAAGATATAAAAGCAGATAAACTTAAGGGAAGTAACAGTTAAACAAACTAACCCAATAAAATAACATAGACCGTTAGAAAAACGTGATGAAAAACGAGATTGTGAAAAACGAAAGAAGACAGTGGAGAAATAAAAAACAAGAAGATACAAGACAGTAAAAACAAAAAGAAAAAAATGTATAAAAATATACACCGAGAGAAATATTTCCGCTCTGTCTCTTTGACAAACGAAAATCAATCGGTATGATTTTCTTCATCAGAAAGCAAAGCCCATTTTTCACGTGAATATTTATTTATTTAATCATTCATTTGAGTTCTATTTTAATAGTAACTGTGCTGTCACCTGGGTTTAAAAAAAATCCCAACGTATTTTTTCTCTCGTCAAACGACAGCTGGAATAAATAAGCAAGACCACCATTTAAAAACAAAAGAATCATTTGATACTCAGGAGATGACGTGTTGTCGGCGATTTATTATTACTTATTCCCGCTAGTTGGCAGTTTAAGGCATCGTCATTTACTTTGTTGGGGATTAGAAATCGTCACTCACATTTATGTTGTTAGTTTTAAAATGTCTTTCTAGGGCTTACGTTCTGTTTATTTTATCTCCGTTTTCTTTCTGTTTCAAATACTTTGCTTTTAGTTGATTTTTTTTCAGTAACTAGAACAACTGGAAAAAAATTGAAAGAAACTACCATCTCTAGACACCTGAGCGATAGCGAGCAAGTTAATGATGACGGCCTACTGCACAATGGTTGCAATATTAATGTAGGCTGGTGTAAAACAAAGCTGAACACAAATACATACACTGCGTATGTTCATAGAGACATTAATATATATATATCATCGACTCTCCCGTCGAATTCGACATATGAGGGTCAAGCAGATCAGAAACTGAGAGCCCGACGCCGACACATGAGATTTGATTATAGTGGTGAAGGTTTCGTGCAGGGCCATCCAAGCTTTTTGAAGGGACGAATACAGGGACCTGGTGCAGCGAATGCCACAAGGTCCCCAAACGACCCTCCGCGGGTTTTGAATTCAGAGTTGTCTTTCTCCTAGACCAGTTGCCATCCAAGTCTATAGAACCCATTCTGTCCTGCTATTTACCCATAGTTGGAGGGAGAAAAAGAGGATTCACCCCTATCCCAAGGGTATTAGCACTTAAGCGAACCTAATGGATTCGACTGTAATTCAAACTTGGCTCTCCGATTGCTCAATCCAAGCCGTTATCCATTATGATGTTATCCGTGCCTCTCTCTCTCTCTCTCTCTCTCTCTATATATATATATATATATATATATATATATATATACATACATATATATATATATAGATATAGATATATAGATATAGATATATATATATATATATATATATATATAGATAGATAGATCTCTCTCTCTTTCTCTCTCTCTATCTATCTATATATATATATATATATATATATATAGAGAGAGAGAGAGAGAGAGAGGGGGGAGAGATAGAGAGATAGAGATGATGTCCCCAAAAATTTGACATCATTTTAAAAGCAATTATCTTGAAAACTACTAAATAAGTCTAGCTTAATGAAATTGAACAGTTTAGATGCTGGACCATCATAAGTTTATTATGGGACAGATTTCATAAGTGTTTAATATTAGCACCGCTTGTGATATGACACTCATTAAGGCGGTAGTTAATCTCTTACCAAACACGCTGTAGCATGTCTGTGACAACATTATAGAGTGCGGAAGTGATTCTCTACTTGAGTTCATCAATGCTAGCAGGAAAAGGTGTGTGGGGGTCATAAACAAGTCCATTCACATATCCCCATAAAAAGAATTCACACGGGAACTGGTCCGGTGCATCAGAAAACATCAGAAAATTTTCATCACCGCCACCACGCCCGATTCATCTCTCTGGCAGATTAACTTTGAGATAACAAAAGTAAAACATTCAATATTATATCTGGATCTGTTTCTACACATTCTGTGAAAATTTGTGGTTATTTCAACAAGAATTGACAAAATTATTTGCCTGCGAAATGATGTAAAATTTTTGGTACACTATATATATATATATATAGAGAGAGAGAGACAGTGAGAGAGAGAGAGAGAGATGCTGCATTCAACATCATCACTTGATAAGACACCAGAAGTGTTGAAACAAAATGGATATTTTTGTAGTGATTTTATAACATATTTATGTTATAATATTCGAATAAATAATAATTATATATATATATATATATATATATATATATATATATATATATATATATATATATATATATATATATATATATATATATAAGATGCAATGAGAACAAAAGTAATATATAAATTCTAACGTCCACAGCATTAATTCAAAAGAGGGTTCGATACCAATAGTAGAGCATATCACCTTTTTACTTTATGTATATTTTTTCTCAAACAAATGGAAAAAAGAGAAACGGACGTTTCGCATACGGCTTGCTTACAAGCAGAATTTTTCACCAGTCGAAGTGCAATTGAAATGCACCGAAACGAAGTTGCATCTTTGTAGTGAGTAAACAGTTTTTGTCATGATAAAATTATAATATATATATATATATATATATATATATATATATATATATATATATATATATATATATATAAAGAGATAGAGAAAGAGAAAGAGACAGACACACATAGATAGATAGATAGATATAGTCATTTTAAGGGGTTTTAAAGGAGTTTTTGGCAACTGTTGGTTGTCTTTTCACGCTTGTCTTTAAGATATATTGTGTGGTGCATATTGTATGATAGTAACGGTTATTCCGAGCCTAGAGAATTGAACAGACGTTATTACTGGAAGCCAGATGTTTTAGAGTGCTTCTTTCGCAGCCACATCTTTTCGGTTAGGGGATTTATGTAGAAATGATCGTGCTCTCAAGAAATATATATATATATACATATATGTAATTTCAAGGTCGTTCTCAACGGATTCACATCCAGTCCCTATCCCACGAACGCAGGTGTACCCCAAGGCTCTATCCTAGGCCCTACTCTGTTCCTTATCTTCATTAACGATCTTCCTGATCTCATAGGTTCCCAAGTAGGCATCTATGCGGACGACGTTACTATTTACTGCTGCCTCAAAAACAAATCTAGTGTAGGCGACAAAACTAACCTGTCCGTTTGTCTTGAAAACACCTCCAATCGGTTGTGGACTGGGGCAGGAATTGGCTGGTTAACGTTAATGTCACAAAAACAAAACTGCTCTCTATTACTCACCAGAGAGAACCATCCCTGCCTCCCATTAGAATGTCTGGCACTCAACTCCACGAGAGCATCTCATTGCGACTGCTCGGTCTCACATTGTCCTCTGACCTGAGATGGAATGAATACATTGAGTCAATAGCTTCGTCCACCGCTAGAGTTGGCTCCATGTGCCGCGCCAGTAAATGTTTCTCAATCTCCAACTATTCAAATGTAATGTCAATCGACGTCTCCAGACGCCCTGATCTATCCCCTAACCTTCTCTTCTTCCTTTCCTCTATCACTGCTTTTACTTCTCGCTCCAACTATCTGTAACCCCTTGCGTGCTACTGGCTTCCCACCTTGCTTGGGGTTGAATGCTTAACTTATATATATATATATATATATATATATATATATATATATATGTATATATATATATATATATATATATATATATATATATATATATCATAAGTTACTTGTTTTGCTTGATTTTGTTTAGCAGCATAACAACGTCTATGGGTTAGTTAATGCCGAAATCTAACTATTTTGGCCACAAAATCATGGCTGCAATTGAATGTATTTTGATCGCGATTTTATGCTTTCAACTCCAAATATTTTATTTTGTACATAATTTCGTACTTTCAACGCAATTTTATAGACGTATGGTTTGTACATAATATATTTTAGCTGTTATATATGTTTGTATATACGTATTTATTTAAGGAAGCACATTATGTTGAAATTTTCAGTATTTTCAAAATCTTATGATAGATTTGAAGTTCTTGTATGTTTGGCATACAAGATATCATTACGTAGAAATTATTGACTAACATGAGTTTTGTCTGACAATATATATATATATATATATATATATATATATATATATATATATATATATATATATAAATATATATATATATCTGTGTGTGTCTTTAGAGGGATAAATGTTTTGATTGATTGATTGATTTGTTTGTATACCACCTCTTTATAGGTCATTTAATGCCGAAATTTAAATTTTCTGGGAGATTTGAAGTAATAAAAATATATGTTATTCTGCTTTCACAATTGAATACATGGTAGATGATAAACATCGCCACATTATCTATTATTATGTATTGGTCTTGGTATGCATTACAGATTGGTTGTTGGTAGCTTGATTTGCTTCGTGGTATATCAACTTACATGGATTATTTAATATCGAAAACTAAATATTTATAACACAATTTTATGGCTTCAACTACAAATAAAATGTTGATAATTCTGGTATAATATATATATTGTTGGTCATTTTGCTTCAAAACTATATTTTTGGTAATTTTACTATAAATAGTATTCATTATATCTTTATATAATATATATATATATATATATATATATATATATATATATATATTTATTCTTCCATAGAGTTTTATTTTTGTTTGAGAAGTTAATTATTGGGCATAACTGGAATAATAAGAGGGGCTGCCATTCCGGGTCAGGGTGAACATGAGTATAATTGCAAATTAAGGGGGATTCCACGCTCTTCAAACCTCCAATCTCCCGGTCAGAGGCCTCGTGTATGCATATATATATATATATATATATATATATATATATATATATATAGAGAGAGAGAGAGAGAGAGAGAGAGAGAGAGAGAGAGAGAGATAGAGAGAGAGAGAGAGAGAGAGAGATAGCATACCTTCATTCAAGTATATTTGGATGAATAATCTGGACCTATGCGTGTTTTTATTTTAATCCTCTCAAATCTACGGATCAATTTCTTGATGTTGTTATTAAATTTGTTAAGGATGGCGCCGTAGTTTTTTCATTTGTTCTATTTTCACAAATATCTTCAAGCTCATCTTTTACAACAACAACATTATCGAGGAGACTTACACTACGTATATCACATTCAAGTTCCATAACCTAATATTTAAATGAGGATGCCTTTTTACGTTCATAATATAGAGAAATCTTAATTGGCAATACAAGTATACTCCACAATGAAAATGCAAAAAAAATGTTCAAATCCTTGAAGCCATCCATGGATGAATGATACAACCAAAACTAAATAAGTTCAATTATGAATATTGCAACAATGTTTTAAAATGCCTATAATAACAATGTTTAAACACTTAAATTGTAATTTAGAAAAAAAAAAAGAATCGTGTAATTTAAGTTGCCTCCCTTAGATGACATAATAAATTTATCGATTAATTTTTAAATTGATTATCACGGAGCGTTTTCATGGGCGCTTATAACCATAACGGAGTGCGTTTGATGAGCATTTACAATTATACACTATGCAGCAGGGACACATAAAATTTCACCATCCAAAATACATCGTAGATAATAGCTAGAGAAGTAGTTGAATATCTATGGGCAATTCCTTTGTTCCTTAACACCCGAAAAACGAAAACATGTTAGATTGCTGTAAAAACTAATAAAAATATTAATAAAAGATTAATTAAATATCTACCTTGCCACTCAATTTCAAAGAAAGATGCATATATATATATATATATATATATATATATATATATATATATATATATATATATATATATATATATATATATATATTTCTCATGTTTTTTGTCTGTGTGTCTGTCGTGGGCGTTGTTACCTAGCCTAGGTCTCATTTCTCACCCGAGGTCGATGCGTTTTTTATTTGTGTGTGTGTGTGTGTGTGTGTGTGTGTGTGTGTGTGTGTGTGTGTGTGTGGCTGTGTGTATGTATGTGTGTTTTGTGTGTATGTGTTTTGTGTGTGTATGTTTTGTGTGTATTTGTTTTGTGTGTGTGTGTTTTGTGTATGTGCGAATTTATGTATCCATGTGAATGAGAGTGGGGTAATAGATAGCGGCTCGGAATGAGAAATCAAAAAGCCAACTTTGAATTCCTGTCGAGTTCGTTACGTTTATTTACGGACAAATAACTTGGAATTATGAATCCATTTTTTCTTTTCTCACCACAACTATGGGTTAAATAGTAGGACAGACTGCGTTCATACACCAGTCGTTGAGAATGAAACTTATGTCAGTCGCTTCAGTGAGAATCATGACATCTCGCATTTCCGTTTCATTTTGATTCTTGGTATTGCTGGTGTGAATTATTAGGGTCTTGTGCAAGCCATACATGACTATAAACTCGGCACAGGCATTACTTCCTATCAATGTTTTTTTTTCTGGTCTAACAACTTGACCGATGTTTATCAACGAAAAAATGTCCACACACCATTCAACATTAACTACCCGGTCCACCCAACACCAAACTGCTATCAACAACCACTATTGTTTCACTTAGATACTTTATGTATATTTTGTAAATACATTTTCCTTCTCAAAAAATGGAAAATAGGAAGTGACGTTTTACATCCGGGCTTGCCTACAAACAGGGTCTTTCATAACCATTTTCGACCCTCACCCGTAGATGTCCAGTTAAAATGCACTGAAACCAAGTTGCATCTTTGTTGTGAGTAAAATGTTTTTGTCTATATGATAAAATTATAATAAATAAATAATTATCGCTCTACTACCTGTATCGAGCTCTTTTCTTGAATTAACGCTGCGAACGTTGGAATTTATATATTACTTTCGATCTCATCGCATCGGATACATATATATATATATATATATATATATATATATATATATATATATATATATATATATATATATATATATATATACGTTTTACCATATTCTGTCTGGAAGGGATACATCTGAGGAGCATATAAATCCAGGGAGAGCTCAATATAGACTACCGATCGTTATAATAAGAAACAGACGGAGACTTTAATTAACCTCCTCCGCAAATTTTTATATATATATATATATATATATATATATATATATATATATATATATATATTTGTGTGTGTCTGTGTGCGTATTAAATTCTAACCTCTTGTTTTTTCTCCTCGTATTTATTTAACAAAGACGGACGTAAAAATGTCGTTCTTTATTGTTATTAATTATAGTGAAACTGTAAAAGCGATATTTCCATTCACATGAATAATAAAAATAATAATAATAATACCTCGACGAAATCATGATTATAACGAGAAGTGTGAGGGTTAGCATAGAACTCACGGTTACATCAACCCTTTTTTCTGTAAAATGCTAATAACTTACCACAGCGGAAAGTTCATCAAAATAATTACTATGAAAGTATTTATAGAACAGGCATACTGAGCTTTCGTTAGGGCTGTGGGAATGGAACTAAAGCCGAGACACCAGGTCAGGACCAATAACATAGCCGATTCTTCTTTGTATTTTATGAAGAATATATAAACTTATAGCAGAAGCAACAGACTAGAAGTTGTTGTTATATTCAAAACAAGGACGAATGGTAGACTTTTAAGTATGTAAGATAGATTTTGGTGGCGAGAAATTATGTCTAGCATGACATAGTTAAGTAATCCTTTCAGCGCTTAATCAAATATCCTTTTTGCACATCATGTCAGCTGAAACTTTTAGTCCGAGATGGTTCGATGGGTCACTCTCCTGGCGATTAGTATAAGCCATACTGATGGAAGGTAAAATGATCAATGAGTCAAACTCCTGGAGGTTAGCATCAGCCTGGAAAGTAAAAAGGGATCTCTCGGATAATTAATAGAGAGCAGTTTTGTTTTTGAGGCGTTAAAATTAATAACTTACTCCTTGCCCCATTTAACGACAGATTGTAGGTCATTATTGAAATCAGCTGCCAATTTAACCTTGTCAAACCGATCAGACTTACTATTACGACAGGAGTAAATTGTGTCATCATCGTAAATACTGATTTGAGAACTGTTGACATCAGGAAGGTCATTTATGAAAATTACAAACAACGTGGACCCAAGGATAGCGCTCTGGAGAACACCTGCGTTTATGCACAAAGATCTAAAAGAGTGGCCATTCAAGAACACCTTCATTTCGCGATTTGACAAGAATGACTGAATCAGTTAAAAAGTTCGCCCAGAAATACCATACCTTTCAACTTGTGAAGTATGCCAAATCACAAAATTTACATAGACACATACTTAGATACATACATATTATGTCATTTGCAGACAGTTGTGTTTCGCTGTATCACAGCTACTCAGTGCGACTATGCAACCGAATGCCTCAAGCCCGGATCGAAACTCAACCAGTCAGAGCCATTCCACTCGATAGAATGAGTCAGCCAAATCTAGCGTATTGTTTTTACAAACGTAAACAAATGCCAAGCAGCCATAGTGCTCCATTCATTTTACTGAAGAGCTTGGCATTGAGGCAGGTGACCGTTGTTTTAGAATTAGCTTGCCAATCAACAGCGCTCAATTGAAAATATATTTTCAAGAGATATTGGGGACATATTGTGGAAGTAAAAATTAAACAAGGTAGATAATTCAACTATCTGGACAGTTGGATTATAGACCAAGGGAAATGCATAGAAATAGCGAAATATAGAGTGTGAAGTGTGATTGAGGAGATAGTTAATATTTTAATAAAAACAACTCTAATCCCATAGAAACCAAATATATTTTAATAAAGACTTATGCATATTTTTCGGTATTTTTTCGCATGAGTTTATTCCATACATTCGCCTTCAGCGTTGATTACAAATTCAATGCAGAATTAGTGACATGACTATACTAAATGATCGTTAGTCATTTCGAATAAACCCTGGCTTTCAGTGAAGTTATGATACTGTGAAGATCTCGATTAATCTTTTTTCCAACATCGTTCTAAACGTAGAAGTTCACGTGATGTGCATCTGGCGAGGTTGGCGGCCACATGTTTAGTGTTACATAATCATAAACATTGTCTTATATCGATTTTATTCATGTGAGAAGGTGCCGCGTCTTTTTTAGACAAATATGTCCTTCCAATGCGTACTTCATCCATCCCGGGCATTACGTAGTCTTCATCACCTCAGCCTCTCTAGCAGAATTAGATCTAAGTCCCTATGGAAAGATAAGAGGTAACATGATATGACCTTCGTTACTCTTCCCTCCTAAAACCATCAAAGTTGCTGAAAACAGTGTGTATCACTCTGGGGACAGCAATTTAACCGTCTCTCATTTCTCATGTTAAACTTTTAGTGTTGGCCGAAGTTTTTTTTTTTTCAGATGATGATTCCATGTTCGTGACGGTTTTTAACCTTGTTAAATAACCACTTGGCACAGATGAAACGGCTTTCCTGTATTTTTGCGGAGATGAATTGCTCTATCGTCAGTACATATGACTTGTAGCCAATGTCCTCGTGCATCACGGTTCTGATATTCTACTCTGACACATGAAGTTCTTTGGCGATGACCCTCATTTTTTTCCGGAGTCATCATTAATTATCTTCTGAACATTTTGTTAGATGGATTGCATTGTCCGTTCATTTAGAATGTTTTTTTTCTTTTCTATTCGGTACAGCTGAAATATTCCCGCTAGAGGCTTCCGGTGTCATCTGCACAGTGTGCACAAAAAAGATATTGCAACATTTAGAAAATAGAACATTTCTAAATTACTATGTTCTGTACATAATGCACCAATGACTGCATTCTTCTGCATTGCTTGTGTTAGAATTTTATGAACCATGGGGTATTTGGAAGAAGTAAAACATCTTCCATTTGAATATAACGAATCCAACTGGAATTGTAACTCTGCTCAACAATTATCCAGTAAACCACCCGCACTTCTAATCTTGCAGTACTTGCCATTCCCAAGAGGTCACCCATCGAGTTACTGACCAGACTCGATGTCACTTAACTTCGCTGATCATCCGGGAACCGGCATTTCAATGTTATCTGACCGTAAGCCCTGAATTTAAAATAGAGTAAATATATTAAATACCCTCAAATACTCATCGCAGCCGATGTTTTACACTCTGTGTTTGATACTAAATCTAAAAAATAATATTGTCAAAATATAGAATAGTGCTGGATTGTTCTATGAGACCAATTACTTGGTTGGCAGCTCATGATTAACAATTTTGTCACAGATTGAAGCGCTTATACCGACGAATGCCGAAATAACATGAGCTGACGATAACACTGATTAGGGTGTTCTAAACAGAGCGGAACCTACAAGGGAATTTGTGCCTAGAACCAGAAATATACAACTAAAATCTTTAGAATATATAATGAGGGAAGAAGGTTTGGAAAATTCGACACTCATAAGAAATCATCAACTAATCTACCTGCGAACATATTTTATTCATGGAGAGAAAACAAATTACTGATAAAAGTAAAAGATAAAGTAATGCAGGCAGAGAAAGAAAGGGACAAAGCCTTTGCATATAATTTATCACCAGCCACATGGAATAATCACAAATTTATTTAGAATACTTCGTAAAGTTCAAATTCTACGATGCTATATGCAGATAGTGTCAGTTTAAACTGACGTCATTTTTTTCATATATCTGAACTATAATTGTAATCTCTAATTTTTGAAACCTAAAGTTTACTCCGATTTTATATTAAATTTTTACTTATTTTTATTTTGCTTAAATTTGGCCTTTTCGTGATTTCATATGAAATCAAGAAAATACCTAATTTAAGTGAAGTGATCGCAGTTTAACACCTATCCTCCTGGGCTCAATTTAATCGGACGCTTTCTTTTTCCTTATATCTAAATTATAAGTATAATCTACTAGAAAGAGCCGTGAGAAATAATGTAAAAAATTGCGATATAAATTAATTCGTGGAGGTAAATTTCATAATTCTATAGACATAGTTGTTTATGAAATAAGACAATGTGGAGAGTTGTTAACTAGTTTATCATTCTCCTTTCTAAACCGCCACAGGCTATCATATTTAGCTTCCTTGCGGTCTACACAGCAGCAGGTATTCCTTACGTAACAAAAGAGACTTGATCAACTTCTGCAACCCTACAGTGCGTTAATTATAGAGTATAACTTTTTCTAATAACAATATATGCTAAAAGGTTTGAACATTGCAGATTAATATTTTCGCATTTGTTTTAAATGTTGTGTAAGTTTCGGACATTGGCGATCATGGTTCTCTAGATTTTCTTGTCTTTTTGTTATTTCTCCTACAACTTATTCCGCCATCCATTTACTCAAACTCGCTAGGTCGTTTGAGTTTCTTTTCTCCCTCTTGCCTTCAATCTGTCCTCTGACTATCAAATTTTCGTAGCCCACTTTCATCATTAAGAACCTATAAATTTCAGCCGTCTCATCCTGATGTTACTAATGAGTGCCCTATTTGTTTCCATTTTCTCTAAAACTTCGTCGTTGCTCACATGTTCAGGTAAGGGCATTTGCAGCATCATTCTATAGAACCATAATAAGTGCTTTTTTTTGTTTTAAAGAAAACACTATTATAATAGTTTTCATTCTAAATTTCGGGAAAGCAATAAAAAACAAAAAACAAACGCCACTTGACGCTTACAATTCTCAGTATGCTGACTAGATACTGAATATACCGTGTGTAACAGCAAAATTGTCTAAGTTGATTAAACGGCATGAGATAACTGTCCATCCCAGAAATTGCTTAATATCTTAAAAAAAAAACACTAAACTAATTAAGTTTCTTTTTTCCAGGTTTTCAGATAAAGAGTTTAACCAACTTGACACTATTTGTCGTAAGAATCATTGAAAAGCCCTTTGAGTTATTCAGCTAGAAAGAAAACAGGTTGAAATCGTTTTGTGTCAGCCACAATATGTCTTCCCAACTGAACGGAAAAAGATCATTCAGGCCTTCAATAAGGGTACCAGCAATCATACTTTGGCTTCTACAAAGTCCATTCAAGAACAATCATGAGAACGGTGAATGAGTTTAAAAAAGATGGATTAGTAGAGAGGAGAACTGGATCAGGAGGTCACAACAGCAAGCCGGATTATCATTTCAACTTTTGAGCTAAATACATTCTTATTGTAGAGTCCAATAGTGTTAAAAAAAAAACTTGGAGACTTCCAGTAAGATATCTTTAATCATTTCTAAGATACACCAGTTCAAATCTCAATCCAACAATTGGACAATTTTGCTATTACTGCAATTATGTAAAATGGCTAGAGATATTCGCATCATCTGTGGATACGAATATTCAATTGCATTTGCAGTGGAAACATCTAAGACTTCACTGATGGCTTTGGAGGAACGTTCACTACACACTTATAATAAAAACAATCTTATTTTAGGTAAAATAAATGGCATCTACAGTTGTTTTTGGCTGTTTGCAAGAAGTCTATTTTAAAAATAGATAAATGCAGATATATTTTAGTATCATAACAAGGATAGCCCAACATGCAAATTACGGATTAAAGATACAGAAATCAAACAGGTGTAAAATCCCGGGCAAAGAAATAACATAAAGAAAATTGTCGTTAGAAACAAAGAAAAGGGCGCTGAACTGTTATGTAGTATCAATCCTTCTGTATGGCAGGGAATGCAGGATAATCTCCTCAGAGATGAAGAAGACACTTGAAACAACAGAAACAAATAAAAGGGTTCTGTACTGTTATGTAGTATGAATCCTTCTATATGAGAGGGAATGCGGGATAATCTCGCCATAGATAAAGAAGACACTTGAAACAATAGAAACAAAGTAAAGTGTACTGAACTGTGATGTAGTATCAATCCTTCTATATGGCAGGGAATGCATGATAATGAAGAAGACACTTGAAACAACAGAAATGTGGTTCTCAAAGGATGCTGAGAACACCATGAACTTAATATGTGAGCAAGGACGAAGTTCTAGAGAAAATGACAAATAAAAGGAAAACATTTTACATAACTCCATGAAGAAACAGTTGAGGTTTTCGGGAACACATAATGAGGAAGGAGTGCTTGGAAAATTTAACACTCACAATGCACAACCAACCTGGCGAACATGAGTGAATAGATGGCGGAGCAAAAAGATAAAATTTATTAAGAGCTACAAGGGGTAGGAAATTGTGGAGATCCATGATCGCCAACGTCCTGAAGGGACACAGCACATAGAAGAGGCAGAATATTTGTTTTTACTAATATTCTCGATTGTTCAGATAGTGTTTGAATTCGTATCCATATCGCAAACGATTATACATTCATGGACGGCGATTTAATCATTTCTATCAGGGAAGCTTCAAGTGTCTGTATATCATAATCGTTTAAAAAATTAACTTTAAACGTTTATTTTTTCGATGTCTTAATTTGCTTTCGGCTCGGAACTACCAAAAATAAACTTTTGCAGAATACGCAATCTAATGATTTCAAGATATACTCATTTAATTAAGTACAAGTGAATAAATTTTCTTTCATGCAAGTGTTATGCAATAGATTGAAGTAATTTAATGTATCATCATGGCGACCAGCTAAATTTCCTTTCATATATTAGTATGGAAGAAAATTAAGCGATATTGAAAATTGTATTGTTGTCCGTGACAGAGAAATAGATATGAATAATTCGAAACTTACTGATGCAGTATAAATGTCAAACCGAACCATGTTTAGGTTTTGGAAAGTATAGTCAGAAAAATATATTCCACTGAGCTGTAATTCTGGTGGCCGAAACCCCTTTTTGATGAAAGATTTTGGAGGAAAATATTAAGGCTGGCTCAAGTTGATAAAAAGGCAACAGTCGATAAAAAGGCAACAGTTGTTAAAAAGGTAACAGTTGTTAAAAAGGCAACAGTTGTTAAAAAGGTAACAGTTGTTAAAAAGGCAACAGTCGATAAAAAGGTAACAGTTGTTAAAAAGGCAACAGTCGATAAAAAGGTAACAGTTGTTAAAAAGGCAACAGTCGATAAAAAGGTAACAGTTGTTAAAAAGGCAACAGTCGATAAAAAGGTAACAGTTGTTAAAAAAGTAGCAGTTGTTAAAAAGGCAACAGTTGATAAAAAGGCAACAGTTGATAAAAAGGCAACAGTTGTTAAGAAGCAAATAAGCATTCTTTATAACGGATGAATTTTCTAAAGAATTAATGATTTTTATTTTTAAATCCGACAATTTTATTACTTCAACCATTATTTTAGTGAATACCCGTATTTCAGTAGACGCACCAATTTTATGCTAACATAAAGCGGATGGGCGAAATAAATACTGTTTAAAATAAAAACGGGGCGTCTGCTCAAAAATGGGAATCCAGAAAACGTAACGCGGGTAAGCAAAAGAGCATATCTGAGTGCCATTCTTCTAAAATAATAACAGAAACTAAAGTTATAATTTGCTAAGAAATCAAGATCTCAAGAAATCGCTCAATTGGAGATAGGAAAAACTTTGCCTTTCAGATGAGTTTCGATTTCTACTACGATATGGTAATGCCTGAATGTAGAGCAAACAGCGAGAAATTATAAATCTTGTATCAAGAGGACAGGCTGGCTCTAGTGGTGTAACAGAATGCGGAAGATATTCAGGGTCTACATTGGGATCCTCGCTACCCATATATGATCATGTAAATACCTCAACCTACCTAAGTAGTGTGGTCGATAAGGTGCCTTAATTTAGGAATACGTTGTATCCATCCACTAGTGGCGAATTGCAAAACAACGTCGCATCGTGTCTCAAATAAGAAGTAGTCACAGGTTACATCCTGGAACACAAGCATGAGTTTCCTGTGTTAAAATGGTTTCCACAGTCAGATTTTGGAGATGGTGATAAGAGCGATTCGAATCCCGAAAAGGCAGCCTAACAATCCAGAAAATTGCGGGACGTTGCAAAGGAAGCATGAATAGAAATTTTGAAAGAATGTTTGTAGTACATCGTCGTACACATGTCAAGAATTGAGGCCGTTTTAAAAGCAATAGGAGTAGCAAACAGGTACAAAAAGTGTATTACTAATGAAGAGACCGTAGAGCGTAAATCAGCCCGTTATTGATCTTTCTCACAGAAAATAATCTTTAAGGTGGATATGAAAGAGTTTATAGCGCCAAATGAAAACTTGAAATTTCTGTCTAGGTTAAAATTGGATGAGAATGATTTTTATCGCTATTTTAGTTACAAGGTGCAAAATTAATAGATTTCCAACTATTGGATAGATTAGGAAAACAGAAAGAAATTGATAAAAAAAACCCCACTAAAATAGAGTAAAAAAAGAATATTTTCGTGATAAATTATCAGTATTTCATAGGAGAGAAGGCGTGGAATGAAAATGGATACAAGTGAAAAAAAATAAAATTATATCATCATTCATTACAATTGTTATGATACTGGTTGGTAGATTTCACATTTTTTATTTACATTATTCTGATTAAATGTCGCATTGAGTCACAAGAGAAGAACACTGTGTTAACTGCACAGTATTCCTGTCGAATTGCAACTTAAGTAAATGTAAACCCCGTCACTTCAGAATATTAAGGCAGTCATTAAAAAGAATAGTAATGACTTATTTATTTGAAGAAAAGAGTCTTTTGGTGAACATTTAACAAAAAAAGGCATTATCAAATAATTTTAAAATAGGATTTCCTATAAATCAATTAACAAATCTAAGATAAAATTATGAAAAATTATTTTAGTTCTATTTATAAACAAAAACTGTACGAATTTCCCCACTAGTTTCTAGTAGGTTGATCTTGGAATCAAATGATTAGAAGCCTGTTCAAATCTCAAGCAAACCCTTTAGTAGTCATGCAGATTTTAATATTTTATTATCCAATCACCGTAGTTCATAGGATCTCGTTTCTTTTTCAATTATCTTTGGAATCATTCCAAGCACTTCAATAATTATGTACATTCTCATATAGCATTTCCTATTCTCATATTCCTGGCAAAATCAAAAACATCAAGGGCAATACGAGATACACGCTTGGGCGACCCTGTCTCTTTCGTTTTATGACTAACTAGGCAGTTGGCGGCGGTTTCTTTCTGTGGTAGACTGACTGCCAACAAAAGATATTAGGCCCAGTCTGTCCTGCTATTCAACCCATAGCTTCAAAGGATAAAATAATACAACGAACACTGCTAGAATTCGAACTTGGTTCTCCGATTGTCTCATTCCGAGCTGCTAACCAATACACCACATCGCCAACACAACTGAAGCCACATCTTCGTCTTAATTTAACACTTTTACTTTCATTCTATGACCTACCGATGGAACATCATCCATTGTTGAACATAATTTTAGATTTGCCAAAAAATCATTAGATATGTTCTACTGGCTAGAGTTTGTAAGTTCGCAGAAATGTATGTTTGCAACTTATTTGGATGTCATTATTATTGATTGAGAGAGAAGCAAGTCAACAAAGCTATATAATAAATGCTAATGTCAGTGTGTCACTGTATCACACTTTTTCAACTTCCCTCCTAGAGGCTGTAGCCCAACATATCATATCATTTTGGAATCAGGCCGATTCCGTGAGTAAATTAAAAACATTCTGGGCCGGATACAGTCCCGCAATCCTGAAATTTTGGACTCCCAAGTTTTCATTACTGTGGTTATTTTGGGATTCCGCCATCTTGGCTTCTACTGATAAAATCAATTAAAGGAACACAACTCAATAATGTTCAAGAGCTCATGTTGAAATGAAAAATTGCTGTTCTCAAATTACAGTATTTCAAAATAAAATTGTCCGTGTTTTCAACTTCACTCCTAGAGGCTGTAGCCCAACATATCATATCATATCATTTCGGAATCAAACCGACACCGTCTGTAAATTAAAAACATTCTGGGCCGGATCCCGTCCCTGAATCCTGAAATTTTGGACTCCCAAGTTTTCATTACTGTGGTTATTTTGGGATTCTGCCATCTTGGCTTCTACTGATAAAAACAATTAAAGGAACACAACTCTTTCATGTTCAAGAGCTCATGTTGAAATCAAAAAATTGCTGTTCTCAAATTACAGTATTTCAAAATAAAATTGTCCGTGTTTTCAAATTTACTCCTAGAAGCCGTAGCCGAACATGTCATACCATTTTGGAATCAGGCCGACTTCGCGAGCAAATTAAATCATTCCGCACTGGATTAGGACCTGCAATGCTAAAAGTTTGGACTCCCGGTGATTTTTTTACGTGATATTTGTGACATTTTTTTCTTTTTTGTAGGATAACGTTCTTTATAAATTTAAAAATAAATGTTGGAATAATCTAAATTAATTGTGAAATTCAACGAAAGTCACCCATGAAATAAAAATAATTGTTTGTACGGAAAGTAAGGACCTACACACATCAAATTGTCTTTAAATGAAGTGGCGGCATAAGAATTATCGCTAGACTTTTAAAATTTAAGCTTAAACATTAATGTAATGCTTAAATGAAGAAACCAGTTTTGAGTTCTGTGGTTTTTTGTTTCCTATCGTATCTCCACATCCAAAACTACTGACTTAAATGCCGCCCCATAGGACAACTTTTAACAATTGTACTAATATATAATGTTCAATATACCCATCGTCACAGCAAATATAATAAGAACATATCGGCTGTATGCATCACCGCCATATAGTGACATGTATTAATACAAACAGCGTATAACCTTGCAGGTGGAGCCCAACTAGAAATAAATTCTGGTTGGGTCACGACGTCGGCTCAGACGGTCTCCGATTGTGATTGTTCCAAAATATTTATTTCGGTGTTTGTCGGCCTCAGCGTTGAAAATGTGAAAAAAAAATCAAACGACTCAACAGCAGGACATGATGCTGCCCAACTACTCTCCCTCCTGAACAGACATGTACAGTGTGTGATCCATTAGAGGACAAGCCCAACAAGCTCATGTAACTGACGTGCAAATCTGTAGTACTTAACTGTAGCCTATCATAATTCGCCCAAACACAACTTACACTTTTAATGCTTTCTATCAATTAAATTCTGAAGCCATCAAAGACATGCCTTGTATAGCATCAGGCATTTAAAATAAAATTAATTCACCTCAAGTAAGGCGATGATACCTCTAAGATACGCCGAGCTACTGGGAGAGAATGGCAATGAAAATCATTTAGAAGAAACCAGAAACACAATCCTAAACAGCGAACAAGGGATAAACCGCTATTCATGTTCAAAAAAACTCGGGAGGAGTGTGAACCGGACGATAGACGAAGTTATCTACTCCTATTTACGAGAAAAATAATTAATAAATAAAATTTCAGAGTTCAGGTGGAGTAGACTTTTGAAGGAATCAGAAACCCAACCCGAAACAAAAAACAATGGGTAAACTTCTACTACAGTTCCAAAGCCGAGGGAGATGCGTGAACCGCGCGATCAATATTATTATTATTATTATTATTATTATTATTATTGTTGTTGTTGTTGTTGTTGTTGCTGTCGTCGTTATTTTGTTTTAGCATTTGTATGGTTCCACCAGATATGTGAAGGTCATCACCGAGGAGTAAGTGGCAACAAGTCTCTCAAATCTTCAACACCTCCCTCAATATAATTATAGACACTCTCAATGGTGTGGTATTTACTGTTTTTATATGTTTTCCGATTTTCGACTGATCCGATCTCGATTACACTTTTTGGACACAGTTCCAGGCGCATATACTCTTCAGGACACGTTTCTAACCCTCCTATTTCCTATCATACTCAACTCGCTGACAGGACCTTGGGCCTCTGATTTCTCAGTCTTCTTCATGTTCACTCGATCTTAAGCCGGCACTATAACGTCCATCATTTAACCGATTCATTTCTTAAGAGACCCGGATATAAGAGAAACCCGGATATAAGAGCGATTTTCTCTGATCCAAAATTAGAGCCTGTGTTAATGTATATATAATAGACCAAACCCGGATATAAGAGAAGCCCGGATATAAGAGACTTATTATCCGGTCCCGACAACTCTCTTATATCCGGGTTACACTGTATTATCCTCATTTTGGTCGTATAGATGTTATTATAAATACACTGTTTCAACCAACAACTCTCTGGTCATCATCAGGTGATAATTGATTTCTCATTTGTCTCGGTTAAATGAGAAACTAGCGTGAGAAACTTTCAATGATGTTTGAACCAAGTAGGATGTGATTTCTACGCATTACATTTAGAAACTATATAACTTCATTTGCTGCTTATAGCTAACGTGTGGCCACGTGTTAGAAATTATGATATATTTCGTCGCTCCCTAGAGTCTATTTAAAAAATGATGCCATTTACGGAAGCCTCACGGTTTGAAACGCTAAAAAAAAAAATTATATAAAATAAGTTCTACATCAGTGTTTATGAGTTCGTTTGACCTATCGGTAAGACCAGAATTACACTGAGTACAACACCAGCAGAAACATAAGGCCCCTGCCATTGAGTGCCCCTCCCACTGAGGACAGCTACCAAGTAAATGCTGACAGAGTCAAGTATAAATGAAGAATATTTACCAATAAACTCATGTATAAACCTCCACTTTTTACCTATATTTTCAAGTATTAATGACTAAAATTTACCTTCAAGATCAAATACAGGGTGCGATAGAAATAACCCTCACATATATAATTCCCAGAAATGCGACCACACAATGGTAAGTCTTAGTCATGAAAACCCCACAGCCACTAATGCCTTACAATTATGTGGGAGATATTTCTGGGATGAATTTTCACAGCTCTCTGGATTAGCGACAGGTGTTCACCTATAGAGTCAATTATAAACGTAAGTGCTTATTATATAGATAACGGTTAATTCTAGACTTGGACAGGTTAAGATTGTAGTGATCGGGGAACCAATCTGTTGAAAATCGGTTCTACAATGCAGCAGCTTGTAGAAAGAAGCATATATATATATATATATATATATATATATATATATATATATATATATATATATATATATATATATATATATATATATATATATATAATTTAAAGACCGATTCCCACTTGATATTTTGTTAATCCTAAAATGAAGCAAAAGCCTCAACAGTCAGTATCGGTCTATATTTCTGGGATGAGGTATTATGCACACTATTTACATTATTCGGACTATTGGCTTCATCTTTGTTGCCATATTTATCACAACGTTTCGGCCGTTGTACACTCCGGCCGCAAGGACACCACTGGATAAAGGCGTTAGTTAGATCAAGTGACAGGACCCAAAGTGTGTGAGTTCAATACCTGTTTAAGGCGGTGTAGAACATGGAGAGGGGAATTAGCATGGGATAACTTATAACTGACATCAATTAGACATGGTACGTGGAACTAGAACTGTCTACCCCAGCGAGCGAAATAAAGGGTTCAGTTCGACATTCCAAGGCCCGAGCGTACAATGAACGAAACGTTGTGATAAATATGGCAACAAAGATGAGGACAATAGTCCGAATAATGTAAATAGCGCCACAACAATCATCAAGAATATACATAATCTGTTTTTAATGTGTTAATGTCGTAATTTGTTCTCTCCTGAGAACTACTACTTAGCACTCTTTAAAAATCTCTTATGATTTTCTTTTAAAGATAGCTATGGCATGATAATGATTATGCTATTATTTGAAAGGCACTTAATCATTATATTACGGCGAGAGCGAAGCACATTTATTGATACCCCAATGAAAATTCTAGTAGATATTAGTGGTTGGCTATCTAAGTCCATTTCTTAAGTACCAATTAATAGAGAAGTGGTAGTGATATCGTTGCTTGGTTGAGTTAGTTCCTCGGCATATAAACCTCTATAGGTGGGTACCTCGTCGTGGTGTAATAGTTAGAAAGCTTGTCTTGCTAGATCAATTACGACTGAGTAGAGCTTTCGATACTCACTGGGTGCCCCATGCTTTCAGCCTCGTGCCACATCTAAGCCGGGCTTAGAAAACCACTATAAACCTCTATGGGTTATTTAATACAGAAATCTAAATATTTTAAACGCAATTTTATATCTGAAACTAAATATATTTTTTGAAAACAATTGTATGCTATCAACTACAAATAAAATAAATTCATGGTCATTTTACTACAAAAATGTATTTTTACTATAAATATTTATCGTTTGTAACTTTTCTATATAAAAATGTATTACTGGTATTTTTACAATGAAAGTGTATTTTTTGGTATTTACATAGTGTTTTGTTTCTGTTTGGGGTTTCCCCATTCGCCCATAGCTGTGACCCTAGCAGGTGATACCTGGGAACATCAATTAAAAGGTGGTTTCAGACTCCTCAAAAGTTCCAATCTACCGGTCAGAAGCCTGATGTATAGTGATATCGTAAAAGCCTATGCAGAATAAAACTAACAAATAACTAAGCTAAAAATCCCTCTATATTTCTGAGATGAGCTAATACGTACGCTATTTACATTATTCGGAATATTGTCCTCATCTTTGTCGCCATATTTATATATTGTACGCTCCGGCCTTCTTCAGGAGGTTGGAATGTCGAATTGAACACTTTATTTCGCTCACTGGTGTAGACTGTTCTAGTTCCACGTGCCATATTTAATGGATGTCAGTTATCAGTTATCTCCTGTTAAGTCCCCTATTCTCACGTTAAGTTTTCCACTACCTTAAACGGGCATTGAACCCGCACTATTTGGGTCCTGTCACTGGATCTAACTAACGCCTTTATCCACTGTGCCATGTGTTTAAGGCAGTAGAGTACAACGGCTGAAACGTTGTAATAACTATGGCGACAAAGATGAGGACAATAGTCCGAATAATTTAAATAGTATAAGCTAAAAATATTATTACTTTCATCTTGTTTTTTTTTCCTTTTTTTTTTAAGGAAAATAATCCGGATTTTAGCGTTGGATATTGAGTGACAGCAAGTATTCTTAAATACTAAAGATTTTTTCCCAGTATTTCAACAGACCAGTTGTCTGACCAATCTAAATCCTTCGTCGAACATCCCTGCTAATTTCGATGCTATGGGGTTTTTGGCACGACTCCAAATGCAACATCTCTTATGAATCCGACCCTAAACCTCATGCTTCACATTTTTCTCAATTCTTGGGCAATGTTCCATCCTTTCAAGTTTTCTCCTCACTCTCTGGTCTCTGAAAACCGCCTACGATATACCAGGTTATAATTTCCCTGTTTAAGAGCGAAACCGGTCTTCCAACTTGCGATGGTATCTCTTTTTTTGTTATTTGCAATGAGAGCGTCTGTTTATTGCTGATTAGTTTATGGCTCAAATCCGAGTCTTATACAGTGAAAAATCGTCCAGGTTATTATTATTATCATCATTATTATTATTATTATTATTATTATTATTATTATTATTATTATTATTCGAAGAAATTCTGAATTTAAACATCTTGTTGCCTTGTATGTCCTGCTTCTTGAGGCAAAGGCGCGAAGAAGGTAAATTCAGAAACAAACACATATCGCCTATCGTCTCGAAGAAATACACTGACCTCACCTACTTCGAGCCGAGACAGAAAATAATGGACTCCTTGCGCTTAGCACATTGGTTCGAACAAACACAAGACTAGTGTACGGAACGACCGGGAACATCTTTAATTTCGGACCATTCGCTCATGGATTTATCACACACGATACTTTAGACGACGAGGATTATTATTATTATTATTATTATTATCATTATTATTATTATTATTATTACATCCTTTCGTCGCTTAGATGTTTCGGGTGGATAATGATCATATCTCAGATCCTACCCCCAGATTAGACACACAACACTTTCCTCTGCGTATGAGCCAAGCTGTGCCACCCAATGATGTCAAGTATCTATAAGTTGTCTGGCCAGGCAGAAAGATTCTTGAAAATGGTCCCGATTGCACCATCCATAAAAGGCACAACTTGAACAAATTTTGGTTCCGATTAATTTTAGCATGCTCCGCTTTATCGATGTTCTTCTTTAAGGTACAGCAACGCCTATCAGGACCCATCCTGGCTGCTCTTATGCCCAATCAGGTCGATTGCTCCCCAAGCGTTTGTAAGTCAAGTTGGTGGATTCTCGCTTTATTTACTCGTTCTAGTTATTATTATTATTGTTTTTATTTTATTCGATATCTGGCGTTTACACATTTCTTTCCGGGTCACGCCCAGAGACCTAAGGTATCATGACACTTTCCACTGAAAAAAAAAATACATAGATAAAGCCCTTCGTAAAGTGTGGGCTGTACTTTTCAGAATAATTTCTTGTATCTCTTTGGGGCATGGACTTCCAGGGATCCCTTCAATTAGTCTACTGGAATATTTTCCAACCAATCCTGTGCCACATTTTTGAGATTTCTATTTCAAGGTCCTTGTATTTTGACAGTTTTTCGAATATCTTCAAAGATACATTACAGTCTGCAGGGACTACCATATCAATAAGGAACCTTTTTTTGTGATCTTTAATAACAATGTCTGGGCGGTTGGCTTTGATTGTTCTGTCAGTGTGTATTGTGTAGCCCCATAGAACTGTAACAGGCCCTATCTCCGTAATCGGGTCTGGGTGGTGTTCGTACTAGTTTCTTTCAGTTTCCTTCCCGTAGAAGTTGCAAATTTTCCAGTGCAGATATTGGCCCACTCTGTCATGTCGGTTTTTATATTCAGTTGGTGCCAATAACGTGCAACCTGATACAAGATGATCAATGGTTTGTGGATATTTATCACAGAATCTGCATTTTGGGTTAACAGAGTATTTTAGTATATGTGCTTGATAATTCCTTATCATTATTATTATTATTATTATCATTATTATTATTGTTACTGTCAAGAGAAGAGCGTGATTTAAGAAAAGAGAAAGAAAAGAAAAACATAGTGTTTGCTAATGATGAACAATATTTCAACAAAATGACTGTCTTCTTCGACTTATATTTAAACATTTTCAAGTATGAAATATATAAATCTACAATAAGTTATAAGTTTTTGTACAAACGTTTTGTGTTTCTTGCATATCTTCCAGAGAACATGTGTGCAAACCTTGTTATGTCTGTCGGTATATTCATTTTTTTTTGCTAGTTCTGGACATCCTGAATTAATATCCGGTTTATTTTCATCCTTGATTATTTGAATGAGAGGATCCGGTTGTGAGTCTTTGGTCCAGAGCTGCAATCCATCTCTCTCAGCTTTCAACCCGGTGATCCTCAGCTACTGATGTATTTTCTGTTGGTCCACATCTGCTTCTTTCGTTCTCTTTTGGTATTTGCTACGCAACGCTTTGTCCTTCCATTGTTTTTGTTTGTAATTTCATTTGGCCAAATTGTTTTTCCTCTCTGTATTACTCGTTTGGAATAGATGATATTCGCTTCGTTTTTTGTTGGTAGGGTTTCAGGTATATTAAGCTTTTTCTTGAAAAGTGCAGCTTATTTGTTGATTTGGTGTTTTAGTATTTGTAGGATAGGGACATTGGTTTTTGTGAAGAATGCTTCCGATCCGATTGTTGTAGATTTTAGAGTTAGTTCAAGTTAGATTAGTTGTCGGCCTCCTGAAGCTCTTGTTACATACAGCCTATCAACATCTAATTTCGAGTGGTGGATCCTTATTCGGATAAGCATTTTTATACTCTTGGCGTTCAGTCTTTTAATGTCATTCAACTTGCATTTAATAACTTTGAGGCTGTATGTTTTAACAGGTATAGCTAAGGTTTTGATAGACTTCATTTTATTGGTTCCATTAAGTTCGCTTTCTAGTATCAAACGCACTCCCCTGTTATATTCTTTTCGAATCTTTTTCTTCATAATTGAAAGATATATTCCATCTCCTTCATTAATTCCTACGTATTTGTACGTACCATTTTGGTTTAGCTCCTTAATTTTGTTGTTGATATCAAGGTCTATATCTGTAGTTTTTGTTAGTTTCCCACTACTGAAGGTGGTTTTTGCACATTTGTCGAATCTGAACTCCGTCCTAATGTCTTCGCTGAAGGTTTTGACAATGGTAATGTTTTTTCTACGGGTTGTCATCGTTGGCAAACGTTTTAAGAACATCAATATAGAATAGATGATTCAGTTCACCATTCTGTGACATGTATCCGTAGATACTGTTGTTCAGTAGGCAGCAAAGTGGCGCTAATGCAAGGCAGAAGAGTAGTGGTGAGAATGAATCTGCTTGGAAGATCCCGATTTAGATGTTGTTGATTATTATTATTATTATTATTATTATTATTATTATTATTATTATTATTATTATCATTATTATTATTATTCCGAATCTATAGTTTTAATGTTTTATTTCGTTCTATCTTTGCTCCGAGTTTATTTCTTGGAGTTGGCGGAATGATTATTATTATTAAGAAGACGATTTGACTGCAGTCCTTTTTAGTGACTATTTCTGTATATTAGATACATTATTAGCTTTCCCAAATTTATCAATATTTTTTATTAACTTCTTGCAGTAGTAATTCGCATTGTTTCCATTTTTCCCCAGAAAACTATGTGATGAGTCAGATAAGAAAGATAGGAAAGACGTTGACATACAAATAGAAATAGAGCAAGAAAAAAAGAAAAGATGGGCGCCGGCAGATAAGAAATATAGGAAGATTAAATGAGTGTAAAGCAGTCAACGAAAGACAACGACGAGAAAAATCCAAAGAAGAAAAGAGGAAAAACACAAACAACAAGAGAGAAAGGGGAGAATTATAAAGAGGAAGAAGGTAACCAATAGTAAAGAAAAAATGTCAAAATTAAGCAATGAAAAGAGAAGTAGAACGCGGATAAGCTTACCAAAGGGAATGTCCATCTTTGTGTCCGTTTTTTCCAAAGAATTATTTTCTCTTTCTCCGCTAAAAATATATAACTAAATAAGTGCGGTGGTCATTGTCGGCACCGCGTCTCGTCTCGATACAAATGGCTAGAGAAGGCATGGGTTTGGGCAAAAATAAAGGCCATATTTGAAGACATCTGAAGCCAAAATCTTCATCAACGCCTAGATATGGCCTCTTACAGCCAAAGGCATGTTACAGGGCTGGGGTGGGTAAATAAAAGGCTGTTTTTGTTATCTGCCCCGAGAAAACATCTTTGCTGACACGATGCCCTTCGACAGAGAGTAGTCGGAGTCACCGTGAAGGCTGGAAGCATTTTATCAATGTGACATAAGGTGACACCTTTGCATATGCCTGGCCGGCCACATCAGATAACGCATGCGCGACAGACACACATTTGCTGTTATAGAAAAACTTGGTTATATTTTTCATGTGTATTATTGTATGTGTCTCTTTGAATAAAAAAAAAAATCGTGCACAGATCAACTAGAATTTTTGTATGTGTACGTAAGTTTCTAAAATGCTTTTCTCCTAAACTATGGCCTGCATCGATTCGTAGGTCTTCGTGGGCGTTCATATGATAATGAATAATTGTATTCTGTGTGAACAGTGGACCAAGAAAATTCATTAAAATTTTAGATTCTGAAATATATGCAATTTAACAGGGGGTGCCATAAAGCTCATTATACTGTTTGGACATAGTAATAAAAAATGTATAGTGACTGTTAGGTTTTCGCTTCAATACAAACCTTAGACCAGGTATAATGACAATCGCCATGAAATGTTCAAACAGATTTTGGAAATATCCTGGATTTTATGCATACAATCTGAAACACTCACCATAATCTTTACTCGTTATCAAATCTTGTCCAATTCTTATTGCTTATATATATATATATATATATATATATATATATATATATATATATATATAGATAGATAGATAGATAGATAGATAGATATAGATATAGATATATAGATATAGATATATACATATATAGATATAGATATATAGATAAATGACGTCACACATTATGAAATTGACAAAGTCCGACAATTATTTAAATGCATTTTTATGTTTAACATTCTTTTTATAGATACAAGTATTTAAGTAAATCCTCTGTTTATAATAAACAGTATTAAATAACATTTACCGGCCTGAAGGTCCAAGACATTTTCATAATGTGTAACGTCATTTGTTTATATTTGATACGCTATGAGCAGTTATGAATGTACGTGAGACATTCATGGAAGATTGAAGTTTATAGGCAGTAAATTCGACCTTGCCGACCGAACGATCCTCAGTGGCCGAACCGGTTAAGGCACGTCAGGCTATATGACAGTTCCGTATAGGATACAGGTTCGCATCCTGTCGGAGGACGAATATTTTCTATGAAACTTTCTCGGACCTTCAGGCCGGTAAATGTTATTTAATACTGTATATTATAAACAGAGCATTTACTTAAATACTTGTATCTATAAAAAGAATGTTAAACATAAAAATGTCTTTAAATATAGATATATATATAGTGGGATTGATGTGTGTTTATGACCCTGGGTTTCATGCTTTTGCGATCGCCAGACGATGGCAAAAGTGTGAAACCCAGGGTCACAAACTTACATCAATCCAACGAAATATGTTAGCTCTATCTCTGATATTGAGCACTTACCAATAAGTACCGCGCATATAATATATAAATAATATATTGCACGCACACACACACACACATATGTGTGTGTGTGTATATATATATATATATATATATATATATATATATATATATACATTTATATTTCTATGCATACACTTTTCATATATATATATATATCTATATATATATATATATATATATATATATATAGCTTGATGATTGCATTTAAGCATGATACAGACGGTCAGCCATTGGTGTTGACATCAGAGGCCACTTTTACGTTTGCATACGCTTTATCTTTGTATTGAGCACATTTACCCATACATACAGCATAATTTAAAACTATACTACATCATATATATATATATATATATATATATATATATATATATATATATATATATATATATATATATATATAGACACTGGTGTCAACACTAAGCGACAACAATCTGTTTTATTCTTGAATGCAATCTTCAGACCATGTGTGTTGTGTTTTGGCTCGACTGTTTATATACCCTGGACAATGGTGTTGTTCATGATGACGGTAGTCTTTGAGTATACAATCCAGAGGTTGGCAGTGAATATTCGAAGAGAGTAGGGAAACGTAGCTCAGGTTAGCACTGGATATCCCGATAAAGTAGCAGAGCGTAATTCAGTAGTTCTTCCTTCTGTTCTTTCGCCTGACAGGTTGGCACTGGATATTCGGAGAGAGTAAACAACATGGCCGCCTTTATACACGACGGATTCAATATTTTACGTCTCCTGATTGTTTAACCTTCTATTGGGGAACTATAAAGTGAGTCAAGTCATTTGGGTTGGCTCACTAGTTACATAAGAGAACACGAAAATTGAAACAAATGGTGCATTATAGGTAGTAAGGTCTATTGTATTAACCTAACGGTTATTTTTGGGACGGTAACGGACTTTAAATTATTCCACAGGCCATTGAGTAGAAATCATTTTGCATCGGAATGCTGTTATTTGTATCTATTTCATAGTGTTTTTAACTTTTTACTCATTATTTATCATGTTTTGTTTAATTATTTGATTTTGCTTAATATTGTTACATTTACTTGTGTCTATGTGTGCTTTCATAGTTTGTTAATTTGTTTATGGTTTACTTCAATTGTTTATTCATTTATTCAGATATTTTGTTTATTTTAATTCTCGGGAGTTGATTATCTTATATATATATATATATATATATATATATATATATATATATATATATATATATATATATATATTATATATATATATATGTATATGTATAATAATTTATTTAAATATTATAACATAAATATGTTATAAAATCACTACAAAAATAGCCATTTTGTTTCAACACCTCCGGTGTCTTATCAAGTGATGATTTTGAATATATATATATATATATATATATATATATATATATATATATATATATATATATATATATATATATATATATATTCAAACAGATTTCGAATAGTTTTTATTTTCCCATGTACTTTCAATCTCATCTGAGAGCATCTTCAGGGGCTTATGTTGTATGTGAGTATGTACGTTGTATATGTGTGTTTGTTTGTCTGTGTATATACACACATATGGCGGTGTGAAAATACAAGAAATGTCGTTCAGAGTTTTAAATCGAGAAACGCTGAATAAAAATGAGCGTCTGTTAACGTTTTTTACATTGTGAAACGCTGAGAATAAATAGTGATAAAAAAACAAACACGAAAACGAGCCTCTAGGTACGTCGCACACTGAAAAATTTAAACGTAAAATTAAGCGTCCCTATATCTTCAACATGTCTTGGTTTAGAATTGTAACCGCCCTTTTTATTGACAGCATTTCAGCTGCTTAAATTCAACAGAAACGACTCATGTTTCAGAAAACGATTTCTGAAGAGGTCAAGAATAAAGGATTGTATACAACCATAAAGGCGAAAAAGCGCCATTGGAAAACGAAATGATCTACAGTTAGCCTTTTCGAAAGTCTGTATGCATCCGAAGAAGCTGATACTCTGTGTCGGGTTGGATTTGATTGGATGGGCTCATTCCGTGAATACAGACGGTGTATACAAACAAGTACTATTCCCTTTTGAACCGGTTAAAAGCAGAGATGAATGAAAAGCGTCCGGAACTGACGAATCGGAAGTGAATTGTCTTCTATTAGGGCTACATTATATCTCACGACAATTTTCTGACCCGGTAGAAATTACTACAGCTTGGCTGGGTATTAATACTAAACGTACCGTACTTACCTGAACTTGCACATTTGGGTTCTTATAAAATTCTGTTTTTATCTGGACGTCTGTAACAACGAGTCAGACCCGTTCATCACCCAGAAAGATGTCAGGTTTTAGGAGGATGGTTTAATAGTGACAGATGGGGAAAAACAGGAACAAAAGGGCACAAATATCGTTGAATAATCAACGTACAAGTATCTAAATATTGTCTTTTTAAGTCACTTCAACTTCATTGGTTTTTTCTGCTTACAGCCACATCACGTTAAAACACCGTTTCCCGTACGAACATCGAAGTTAAGCAACGTTGACCCTGGTCATTTTCTAGATGGACAAGCGTTTGGGAACACCAGGTGTTTTAAGCTTGGATGTGCTGGAGATGTAATGAATAATGCATCGGAATTTGAAGTTGACATGTCGGCAAACAACAGCCGATAATTGAAACTTAAATTATCTATAACGCAACTGAGGGCACGATAAATGGGCGCCCAGATTGGGATGACCGTAGAAAAACTATTATTCACCGATTTTTATGATCAGAATACAATGTATTCAGCTGAATTTATAATGTCAAATACAATATCCGAAGTGCTAAATTATTACGCGTGTCTAGCATAGACAATGGAGAAAGTAATTTGGGTATATAGCGTAATCGGAAAGATGTATTTTCATGAAAGAAAATAAAGTGGTATACGCTCATATTACGGAAGTGAATTAATGTAATTTAATATGAAGTGCGAAAGCTTTCGACGGGTTTTGGCATGTAGGTCTTCTCCACAAGCTGAAAAGTTACGCAGTCACTGGCCAGATTTTTGAACTGATCCAATCTTACCTATCGAATCGCGAAATGATAGTAATCCTGAACGGCCACTCTCCCAGTTGCTTTCGTACTAATGCAGCTGTCTCCCCGGGCTACATCATTGGTACTATTTTGTTTTAGATTTTCATTGATAACCTTCCCGATGGTATCAGCTCCCAACTTGGTATCTACGCTGATGACGCAACCATTTACTCCCGTGTCGATAGTAAGTTTCATCTGTTTGATAAGACCAAAATAGCAGCTAATATCAAAAAACGCCATACAGTCTACTGCATACAGGAACAAAGAATAGCCTGTTGATATTAACGCCGTCCAAACTAATCTGTTCTCCATTAAACATCTCAGAGAACCCTATCTGCCTTCCATCAGCGTAGCTGACGCTGATCTCCAGGAGAGTGACTCGCCTCACCTTCTTGGGCTAACGTATCGGTGGACATTAAGTGGAGAGATTATATTGAATTCCTTGCTAGGTCACCTGTTTGTTCACTGTACTTTGCTAGACGGTTTTTTTCTCTTCAGAGTCTATTTTTCATATCTATAAGTCTACCATTCCACCATGCGTAGACTATTTCTACCACATATAGTCCTGTCCTTCTACTATCTATATAGATTTCCTTGATAAAAGAAGAATTAGCAATATTATTGACCACGATCTGATGCTTCTAAACAAACCTGCTATTTATTAATCATCTGAGAGACTGCTCACTTCCTTCCGTTAATATGGCTGATGCTGACCGCCAGGAGAGTACCTCGCTGCGCCTTCTTGGGCTAACGTACTCATCTGACATGAAGTGGAAAGACTATATCGAATCTATACATACGCTCACCATCTGTCTAAACTCATACATACGCGCTCCCACAAATTCACTCACACATACACTCGATCTTAATCACATAAACAAACATTCACTCTCTATTTCGCTCTCCGTCCTTCTCTCTCTCTCTTTCTCTCAAGCACAAACACATACACACTGACATTCCTCACGCACATATGCATGTATAGATGCCTGAATGCCCACTGCTCATATGTCTGTTCTCACGTTCGATTCAATTCAATTCTGAACAGAGCCATGACTTTGACAGAAGCCAAAAGCGATAAAGATCTTCCCCTTTACGGTGTGACAGTCTTTCACTTTAAACCGATCTGATGTTTTGACTAAACAGATAAGAGCATTCCGCAAATCTTCCACAGAGACAATAAAACAAAGTTTTCATCACAGCACCAAAATCTTGAGGCTGAGTTTTCTAAGACTAAAAATAAATTCAAAACAATGCATTCGCTAAAACAAATTGTCTTTCAAAGTATGATTGTATTCCCGGGGTGATATATATATATATATATATATATATATATATATATATATATATATATATATGTGTGTGTGTGTGTGTGTGTGTGTGTGTGTATGTGTGTGTGTGTGTGTATGTGTGTTTCTGCTAAGAAAAAAATGTTATATATTTTCGATTCTTTTTGGGAGGCCCATTTTAGTAGGATCTCTTCCCATTCTATCACTCTCCCACTCTCTCCCCGCTCTCTCTCACTCTCTCACTATACAAACACACACGCACACATAGACACACACACATACATATATATATATATATATATATATATATATATATATATATATATATATATATATATATATATACACCTTTCATTCTCTCTCTGTCACTTTCTCTGTAGCTTGATATGAAAAACTGGTGGTGTTTACGTCAATACGTGTACCCACTATATATAAGTTTTATCACAAGAAAAAATGTCAGATTCAAACATGGATTTATTACTTATAAAATACTTAAATATAAATAAATAAATGTACGTGTAAGTATTCAAATACAAATATATATATCTGTGTGTGTGCGTGCCCTTTGGTGTACGAAAAATATTGTTTAATACTAAATAATAGACCTATTATTTACAAATAATAAATATACATATTTGTAGGATCAACTCCGAGTTGTACTGTCGGCGTAGGTTTATATATATATATATATATATATATATATATATATATATATATATATATATATATATAGATAGATAGATAGATAGATAGATAGATAGATATGATCAGATAGTATCGGGACTTGTGCTATAAAAAGAAGGCATATCAATTCGGCATTTCATCTCCGAAGATGCACATTTTATCCGGCGCCGTTTCCATTGATGGAAGCATTCCTATAACAACTTTTTAAGAATAACGAGTAGCTGCCTCGTTGCATTTTCTTGGAATTTCTCCACGCCTTAGAATCTTATTCCATTCCAGTAGGAATTGCTTTTTGAAGCAAAAAATATCGCAAGGGGCGAGATATGAGGGATGTGATAGTTGTTTGACCTGGGGATTGTGTTTGGCCAAAACCTGCTGCAGAAAGCATTTTCACTGACGGAATCTCTGTGGTGAGGTGCGAAGACCACACTCGACAGACTTTCCTTCCAAGGACTGCTACAGACATCGAAAGTGTAGATGCGCGAGTTCAAGTTCAATCTGTAGCAAGCGACTTCACCCTGCGTACTTTTAGTTCCATTACCATAGCGACAGTTCCAGTAATTTGGGATCAGACCTCATATATAT
>OZ038476.1:30415316-30417816 GCA_964036315.1 Acanthosepion esculentum
TTTACAAAGCAACTCCCTATTTCGATTTTTATAATGTATATAGTCGACGTTTAATAGTCGATTTTTATATTGTTTTATTTTGAATAAAGAAGTACAGTCTGATAATTCTACATAGGTACCAGCGTTGTTCACCAATTTTGGTATACCGTCGACTGATTTCATCATTTCCCCTACCTTTTACACATTTTTTCTCCAATCTGGATTTTGATAGACGACCCCTTCTGTGGGAATCTATCATACGAAAGATCCCGTAATCATCAGCTTGGAATGACAATCTCTGACAGTTTGGGCATCTGATGTAGAACGAGATCCATGTACACTTCACTTCTAGACTTGTACGACGGACTGCCGTACATCGTAACAGGATGCTTACTGAACACACTCATAAAGGGTCAGGTTTTCTGCCATTCTGATATACACTACTCACTCGGAAATAAAAACAGAAATTATCAATTAATTTCTACTATTTTTAGAATCACAATGTCTTCTTTCATATAAATGTTATGATATTAAAAAATGTTATCAGTAATTTTCAATGGGAAGTACCTTTTCATCCACCTTGTATATATTGATTGACACAGACTTATAGTTGATAACTCCTAACTTGTATCAAATATACAGTAAAAGTCCACAGTATTGTGGATACAACGTAAAAACATAGATACAACGTAAAAATATAAAATATAAAATAAAATAACGTGGCTAATCGCGATTTGCGCCTAAATAATGGCCACTTACTGTGGGTTTAACACGTTAATAACAGTTTAGGTAACATTAAAGATCAAAATTAAGTTGAAATTATCATATAAGTCGAGGAATATGTTATCAGGCCTCACATATTTACTTATATTCATGCATTTATACAATATATATATATACGAAGAAATATAGTCTTAAGATTTGCTATATTTATGGGATAAAGTGCTCAATATCAGAGATAGAGCGTATGTAAATATAAAAGGGAATATTGAAGTCAACACTTAGAGGCGACAGTTTGCTTCATGCTTGACTCAATACTCAGGCCATTGCGTGTAGCATGAGACAGCCTGTCGCCTCTAAGTGTTGGCTTCAATGTTCACTGTAATATATATATATATATATATATATATATATATATATATATATATATATATATATATATAGTGATTTTCCAAGCATAGCTTAGATGTGGCACAAGGCCGAAAGTAGGGGGCACCTAGTGAGGATAAAACTCACTACTCAGTCGTAATTGTTCTAACGAGACAAACTTGCTAACAATTACACCACCTCTCTCTCTCTTTCTCTCTTTCTCTCTCTTTCTCTCTCTCTCTCTCTCTCTCTCTCTCTATATATATATATATATATATATATATATATATATATATATATATATAGATATATATATATAAAGATAGATAGATAGATAGATAGATATTTCACATTGAGTGCTGGGTGTTAATAAAATAGTGCTCGATTTAATATTAGAGAGATAAATTATATACTAATAAAATATACATATTTTAAGCGCAATATATATTTAAAAATAAGAAATCGTAATCCCCGTATGGTATATGTATTGCTCCGTCATTGCTAAAAATATATATACATTTTAATTTAACTTATGTAACGGTCAATCTCTAGCAGCACCTGAAGATTGCAGAAAACTCCGTTTCATACGATTTTACGTGTGTAAGATGCATATTTATTAATATATATATATATATATATATTCAAAACCTAATGAGCCAGGCAAACCTACCAAGGTTTCACTTAGGCAGATCGTCAGAGTCATCTGACGATCTGCCTAAGTTAAACCATGGTAGGTTTGTCTGGCTCATTAGGTTTTGAGTAGGTCTGCACTACGTTTGTATCGAGCTCTTTAGTTAGTTGTTTACTCGTATCGGGTTTTTTATTTTGGGCCTTGAACCTGTATCTGTGCGATTATTTTCTACAGGCTTTCATGTTCCTGGCTCTTTCTTTTTTAAAACCTTTTTTTTCCTTCGAGATTGATTTGGCTATTGTTAAATCAAGAATTCGAAGGTTTTTCGACACGAATATAGTCACCTATATATATATATATATATATATATATATATATATATATATATATATATATATATCGAGAAAAAAGTGATAGATAACAAAAATAAATTCGAAGAAGTGTTTAAATTAACATTTCTTTTATTATATCACATGTACTTTAAGCCTATATTCCATTGACATTTTAAATAATAAAAAAAAACAGATTTGTACAGAGGTCCGTTTTTGCGTGCACGCGTGCTTGCCACTGTGTGTTTATTAATAGTTGCATTAGATATATTATGTAGGACAAGACAGTGCTTTGAATTTTGGCAGACAATATCTGACGGAACGGTTTGAGAGAATTATTCGACACTATAAAAGCCCAAGAACGAACAAAACCCGGCGAAAGAAAAGAAAAAGAAAACAAGCAAATAAAAGAGATTCACAAAGTAAGGGGAAAAATACAAATGAAAAAACAACATTAAGTTAGTTCAGGCGC
>OZ038476.1:30422816-30442816 GCA_964036315.1 Acanthosepion esculentum
GTCAAGAATGAATGCCCAAAAATATTTTAAATACATCTATTGCCTGTAGGAATTTATAAATATGTATATACACGCCACTATTTGTCCCACGCAGAGAAACTATAACAAATATGGATAAAACAAGCAATGTGAACGTGATAAAGTATAGAAGATTTTACTTCTAATATTTTTCAAATTAAACACAACTAGGCCGGTGGTGTCTTTTGCGTTCTTTTCCTTAACTGCTTTCGGCAAACATGTCTTGTTTCTTCGCAACAACTGGAATTCGCCACGCCACGCACTCACGTCACATACAGACCCCCGTGGGTAATGCCCTCTGCATCCCTGTGCAGATTATAGGATTACACTTAAAAGTGCTGTCATCAAAGCCATATTCAGAAGGGATTTTTTTTTAAATAAATGTATTTTGATGGCCGCAGAATATATTTGCCAAACCAAACCAATCATTTGCAAAAAAGTCTCAAGAAATACAATTATATTAAGAATTGAGGAATTATGAACTCATTTTATCAGCCGACCTCAAAGAAAGTCATTTAGAACAGTTTTTTTTTTTCAATTGAAGAAATTGCAGATGACAGTTATGAACGCAACAAGTGAAATTAGCGAACTGAATTCTGGCCTTGTCAATTGCGTTCATATTCGCACAATTTTCCTTGGGAATGTCATGAATCCATCTCTTCTCCCGCCATCTATGGGCTAAATAGCATGGTGAACGTGATTCAATAGCTATTGATAGCAGTTAGTCTAGTAGAAAGACAACCTTTACATAAATCTATGGTGAACTACCAGAAGGTTTCCAGGTATGTTTCTAATATCTGACTTTCATTCGTCCATTGTAGAGAATAGAAAAACTATTTATTTATAATAGAAATAAATTAAATCTTGGTAAGGTTGCTACCTCATTATAAGACTTGATCTATCTTCTTTTGTTAAGATGTAAGAATTATAAAATTTTGACGATAGATAAAAGAGCTTTAAACTTTGAATATCAAGAAAAAAAAATTAATATACATTCAAGCCAAGTTTACGATAACGCAAAATAAATAAATAAGACAATATTTAAAAAAAGAAATAAATACTCTATATTTACATAGAATGAAATTATTTTTATAAATGGCCCAATTCTAGTTTATATTATGGAGAATTAAAAATCCCGCTAGCATATTTTATTTATCTTATAATTAAACAAATTTTCATATCAGGCTTTTGGGGAAAATTATAGAATTTAATTCATACTGTTGCATCTTTCAAGGTTTTATTTCCCCCAATAGAATAAATTTGGTAATATTGAACAGCTGAAACAAATGGAGAATAGTCTCTTTTACAGAGGTGCAAGAAGATCTTAATTTTCTCGAAAGAGTTGCCAAGGCAACTCAAAAGTCATTGGGAAAAAAATTCGTTGCATCTTCCGACAAACTGGTTTGAAGAATCGGATTAAATACGCCAAAGACCTTGGTGACATTGAAGCCTCAGTACTGAACGACAAGATTCCTGATCAAAGACATGACGTCTATTCTGAAGAAACGAGGCGGTGGGGCTTAAAGGTAATTACCTTCGTCCGCTGCTGTCTCGGCGGAAGCTGCAAAAAAGTGAACTTCATCTCACGCATGTCTATATCTGTGGGTTCAATGTTTTGTAATTGTCTCTAGTTTATTTTTCTTTAAGCCCATCACGTCTAATATATAATGTCTTTTAAAAGATTTATATCAGCACACTGACGAGTTAGACATGATATACGTACTTATTGTTAAGACTATGTGTCTGCAAATTTGTAAGCTGACTAAATTCACTCTATTTGTTCCTGTTTTCCTATGCCTACATTATTGTAAATATAAATGGGAGATCATTTTAAACATAAAAAAATATGTGCGTTTATTTAAGATTTTCACACACACACACACACATATATATATATATACATATATATATATATATATATATATATATATATATATATATATATATATATATACAAGGTGTCCATAAAGATCGTGAGCACGTTCAAAAATTTATAACTTTATTTGTATTTGCGATAGAAATAATCTGTAAAAAATGTTATAAAGTTTAAAGTACCTAGTTTTAAGTATAGCTAAAGTAACTAATGTGATTTCAGGCATTACTGTAAATCAGTTGGCAAATGTTTTCCGTGAACTGCCAAATCGTATTACACTGTGTATTGCTAATGATGGAGGACATGTGGAATCTTAAATAAAATTTCAATAAAACCTTAAAAAATATAGAGTTATTTCTTTCTAATCCTTTTTACAAATTATTTCTATTGTAAATACAAATAAAGTTATAAATTTTTTAAAGTTCACACGAAAGTTATGGACACCCGGTGTGTATATATATATATATATATATATATATATATATATATATATATATACATATATACATATATATATATATATATATACATATATATATATATATATATATATATATATATATATATATATATATATATATATATATATATATATATATATATATATATATATATATATCATGAAACGGACTATGTCCGACAATTATTTTAGTATATTTTCTCTTTACACGTTATTTTTATAGATACAAATAATTAAGTAAATGCTTTGTTTAAAATATACAGTATTGACTACAATTACCGGGCTGAATGTCTAAGAAACTTCAAAGAAAATATGTGTCCTCCGACACGTAACGAGCCTGTATTCTACACGGAATTGTCACAATGCCTGGCGTGCTATACTATTTTGCTACAGAGCAAGCGTCTACTTAGCAATCAATTTACTGTTTTTAAACAACAAATTTCACATAATTTTTCTCGAACGATCATATCTGCTCGAAGCGTATCTCAACGTGAACAATGATCGTTCGAAAAAAAGAAACTTAGAGGCTGCTGATGATATATATATATACATATACATACATATATATATATATATATATATATATATATATATATATATATATATATATATATATATATATAGAGAGAGAGAGAGAGAGAGAGAGAGAGAGAGAGAGATATACATACATATATATATATATATATATATATATATATATATATATATATATATATATATATATTGACGCTAAGAGAGATTAGATTTTCATCACTGGAAGAATTTTGGTTTTCGCTTTTGTGGGAACAGCGGTTAAACACATGTGAAACAAACCCAAGAAACTATATCTGCAACTATATTAGCCATTCAGAGATAGATAGATAGATAGATAGATAGATAGATAGATAGATAGATAGATAGATAGATAGATAGATAGATAGAAACTGGCATTTGTTTTGGTATTATACCCCATAATGCTTCAAAACCAGAAATCACAAGCCATGAGTGAAAGCCGATACCCAGAAAATCGTCACACAAATACAAATTTATCGTAATTTGCTTTCTCTGACGGAAGAGATTTTTGGTGTGATTTTCTCTTTGTTCTTACATTTTCCGCCCAAGACAGCCGCTTTGGCTGTCAATTACAAAGGAATCACACCAGTGACCTCTGACCTATGCTTGCCCTGTTAATATGCCAAATGCGACAAGTATTCTCGACGCCGCTAGTCGACAAAATAAACGGACGTATATGCCAATTATTAAGCTTAGTATATTAAAATTAAATATTGTTTAACCACTCCCCCCCGTCTGCTTCGCATGCGTTTAAAGCAAAGCAGGTGGGGGGGGGGTCAGTGGTTTATTTTGCTAAGATCGTATTGTTAAAATCACGTAAGGTTTCGAGCCGTAATCTTGAAAGAATAAATGCACAACCTGGAGTTTAGGCTGATACAACTGCATATGTATCAATATTCACACAGATACGCACACACACACACACACACACCACAAATATTCTCACTTAGGTACACATGGGAAATACATACATATATAACTGATGAGTTTTTTTATTATTATATTTAGTAGTTATACTAGGTATCCCAACACTCAGCTTACAGCCGATGAAATTCTTAACTAAACACTAAAAATGCATATATTCAACTCGCCGTGTTATTTCATTCAATATCTCCATAAAAACATAATGCATACCAAATAAAAGCTTATTTCATGAACTTTGTTTCTATCTTATTTATTTTTATATGTACTACAGTGTGCGATGAACATTACAATTTGAAAATAGAAACATTTTGGTGATTTCGCAAAATTTTGGCCATTTTTTTCATTAACGGTAGTTTCGACTTCCTCAAATTTTGTAATATGCGCACTCCACAGAGTTTATTACAATTTTGGTAATACATTACATTGAAAGTTAATATTCTATCTTTCATTTCTATATATGGTATATTTTTTAATTTTAATAAGAAGTTTGTAAAGAACTCAAATGAAACGTTTGAGCTTAAAATTCAAATGTTCCTTGTAAAAATAAAAACGCATAAAATCTATCATTAAAACGCTTATTTAATAATCTATAGAACTAAATCAAAATCAAATCAGAAACGATAGCTCCATTTTGCACGTGTGCGATTATGTGTAACCATGTGCGACTCGCTCGGCCATCGTTTCAACTCCACGAGAGACTCAATACACAGCGTCAACACGGACGCAAAAGAATCGACCAGCATGTTTTCCATGGACGAAATTTTCAAGGAAATTGCTAAGAATTTGTTTTAAATATTAATTTTCTATGATATGTAAAATGTAAATGGGATTTAAAAACCGTTTTCGTCATAAAAAATATCAAACAAAAATCGATTTGTTTACTTTACACTCAGATTCAAATCACGAAAAAAAACGTAGGACTTATTAATCGAAAAATGTTCACATTCAAAGAATGAGATAAAAAAAAAACATTCTACAAAAAATTCTAGAATGTATTTTATGTTTTTGCAGGATTCTCACAATAATTATCAGCATTTCAGTTACCAAGTAACATTTTATTTAAAGTTACCCCTTCAAACAATTTTCTTTTTAAATTATCTAATGAATGGATTTTATTTACGATTTATTGCTATCTAGATACAAATTTATGATTTAATATTCATTTTCATAATTTATTATTATTTCTTAGTAATATTTATTTCATACGGATTCTTAGTAATCATTAGTGGGTATTGCTTGGCGTGTGTTAATCTTCTCTCTCTCTCTACTGCCCAGAAATTGTACACGTTGAGTCAGGACTGTACTTGTTCAGCATCTGCTCCATATACATCCTAATCTGTTGATTTTAGTTTATTTTAACCATAACTGGAAAGAGCACCCCCAGAAATGGTTAGATATGAAATTTGGTGGTTCTAGTGTAAGGAGTATTCATTTTATGACACAATTCAAGCAAATCTAAAATCGCCCTTTCAAATACCTTGTGACAAAAGGTTAAAAAGCAATTCTTTTCAATTTTGAAGTGGAATAATCCAGAATATATCCATTCTATCACTCCCCCAAAAATTAGACATGTTACTGGTATAGTCATAATGTGATATTTGAAATTTGGGATGAATGTAGGTCTTATTTCCAGTTTTATGAAATGTCAAACCTCTGGTTATGAGTTGTTTGCACGTCGTTGCAGATGTTTTGATTTATAAAATTTGCATATTCAGACTGAATTTATTTAAGAAATATGCAGTGATACTATCTGTAATTTTATTATTAATTTCTTTGTTAGTACCTAACAAGCTAGTATAATGTTAACTGTTGTTCTTAATTGCTTTTAAATATATAGGAGTCCAATATGGTATTTTGTCCTAATTCATAATAGACAAAATAAATGTGTAAAAATAAAAATAAATCTGCCAAAATTAAACGGTTTGAGATATTTTGATGAAACAAAAACTGCTAAGTTTCCTTAATCATGTAGATTAAGACGATGCCATCAGATAACATCTAGTATCTGTTTGAAATTTTCAACTGTGATACCTAGTTATACGTTTTTAAATAGATATCCTATTTTTTAAACAATATATAAGAATTTGATTCGATATTCAATTTTAACGTGTTTCATTGAATATGACAGACAAGGAAAATTTGATAAATTACATTTTTCGTTTGGTGGAAGTAAGGGTGTACAACAATTATCCGCATTGTCCATTGTCCCAAGCGCTTTCGGTCACGTCATTAGCCATTTTCAAAGGGTTTTGTCTTCAGATGTTATTAATTTATTTTCATGCTTGATTGTCTAAGATGCAGTTTTGTGCTTTAAATATAAAAATGTAAGAATGTTGCAAGTATGTTGTAAAATAATGTAAAATGTTTACAATGTTTTAAAATAAATAAAAATTCATTATATGTCCCTTGTCTGTCACATTCAAGGAAACACAAATACATATATATATATATATATGTGTGTGTGTGTGTGTGTGTGCGTTAGTGTGCGTTTGTGAGTGTTTGTGTGTGTGTGTAAAATTTCAGATAGAGTATATCTGTAAAATAACAATATGAATAAAGACAAACGTAGAACTTATCTTAGCCGACGCTTTTCGTTCCCTGAGGAACTTGGTAAAGGTAAATGCAAGGATTTTATTTGTAACAAGTATTTATATACAAAAGCAAAAATATTATTGTTTTATCTTGGTCTAATTACAGCCCCACTCGAAAAAGAAAAAAGAAACTAACATTTCCCAGCAGATATATAACCGCCCTGAGATAAAAATCATTCATATATCCTCTTCCGACAAAGACGGAAGAATTACAATTATTGGCAAGCACATTTATCAACCAAAAAATGAGACAACTCCTCGACGTCGATAATATCTACGTAAAAAAAAAATACATGAACACAAGTTAAAATAAAAAAAATTGGAAAACGAAACCAGAACATTATTAACAAATGATGAAAATTCATAGTTAAAACTCATCGAACACCACACGAAAACACCCACATTTTCCGGATTACCAAATATTTCTCGGATTTTTGGTGTGATTTTCTCTTTGTTCTTACATTATCGAAAAATACATGATCGCCTAACTGTGTATCACGCATGATGCATAACTGAACTGATACATAGAAACACCTTCAACGACAACTTTGATCTAAATAATTTTACACTTATTAAAAGAGAAAGCAACCTACTTGAAAATTATCTAGAGTGTTGTAATCGAAACTTATCGAAATATAAACTTACGCCCGTGGATTTTTTTCAAATATCTCCATTCCCGAAATAATTAATACTTTCCCAAACCAAAATACATGACTGTAAATATGTTAAGAATTTAAGCGAACACTGTTAAATATATAACCTGGTTTTGTTTAACTTCTATAACAAACTTATCCCAAACTAAATCTAATAAAAAAAAAAATTTTTAAAAATTTCAAGAACATCATTTACTCACTTTCCTTTATTAAACATTGAATTGTGTCACTTGGCGTCTTCCATAGCTTGCGTAGATTTTTCGGATAAACTGATGAATATTTCTGAACCTTCTTAAATTTAAAAAAGTTGAAAAATCGATAACAAGAAATGACCATTGTTCAAAATAACTATTTTGGCTTTGTTTGATCAGGATGTTCTTCGTGGCCGAGAGATCAAAGGACGTCAGATTTAATGACGGTTTCCCTTGGAGGACACATGTTCGAATCCAGCGGGAGGACGCATATGTTTCTAACAAGAATTCTCGAATATCCAGGCCGGTAGATGGAAATAAATAAATCCATTGTTTACTAAATGAATAAAAACAGTGCACCTACTCAAATATGGGTATCCATTTAAAATAACGTTTAATCAATAAATTAAAATATGTCGGATGAATAAATGAAGAATTCATTCATATATATATATATATATATATATATATATATATATATATATATATATATATGAAGAAATATAGTTTTAAGATTTGCTATATTTATGGGATAAAGTGCTCAATATCAGAGATAGAGCGTGTGTAAATATAAAAGTGAATATTGAAGTCAACATATATATATATATATATATATATATATATATATATATATATATATATATATCAAATCCGTATGTGGAAAGGATAATCCAAGTGGTTCTTTTTAATATGAATATCTTTTATAAATACAGATCCACAGAGGAAAACATAATCCCAAAGTAATCCGTATATTCGTGGTGTGTTAAGCTGAGACTTAACGGTCGAAATAAATCAAAATTTATACTGTATTTTACTGTATTTTCGTGATGTGATTAGCTTTTCCTTGATGTGTATGTATATATATATACACACACACACACACACACACACACACGCACACACACACACACACACACACACACATATATATATATTTATATATATGAGTTTATATTCCATTCTTAAGGCTGCATATATATTTTACTAGATATTACATTTCCAAAAATCTTCAATTTTTTTAATCAATTCACCTCAAGCAAAGCGATTATACCACTATAAGGAGGAAGGGTACAAGAAGTGAAACGGAACGAGTATATTGTAAAGGACACCAGAGACACAATCCTAAACGGAAAACAGGTGATAAAACACTACTCGTGTGCAAAAGACTGCGGAAGTGAGTGAACCGGATTATAGTCGAACCTAACAGATTATGTTTTTTTTTTTTTAAATTGCGTTGTTACACCATTTCAAAAACATTACTGCACTCACCAATTCGTTCTGTCTACCCTGACGATGATTTAAGAAAGTCGAAATCTTGGGCCATATTCCTATGCTATTCTTCCGTAATTAACATTTCCTCTTTTTTTTTCCAAGAGTTCATCGCAAAATGCGATCCACCCGATTTCATTTTTATATTTATTTTTATTTATTTTTCATTTATATATATCGGAATCCAACAGCATGATAAGATAAAGAACAAATAGGAACGTACACTATTTACATTATTCGGACTATTTTCCTCATCTTTGTCGCCATATTTATTACAACGTTTCGGCCATTGTACGCTCCGGCTTTCTTCAGGTGGTTGGAATGTCGAACTGAACACTTTATTTCGCTCGCTGGGGTAGACTGTTCTAGTTCCACGTGCCGTGTTTAAAGGGTTCAGTTCGACATTGCAACAACCTGAAGAAGGCCGGAGCGTACAACGGCCGAAACGTTGTAATAAAATATGACGTCAAAGATGAGAATAATAGTCCGAATAATGTAAATAATGTACATAATACCTCATCTCAGAAATATAGACAAATAGGAACGTATATCAATCTAACATGTTACACTTTTATTAAATCTACATCAGAGATTGACAGCAACACTAGTATTTTCAATTATGTTTGAGCCAGTTTTCACTGGTCAGAGAGACGTGTCACGTGTATTAAACCCGTAGATAATTCTATGTGCATATAGGTTTGTGAAGATTCTTGTATGTAAGTTGGCATCGGATGGTAATCCATATTTGTAGTTGTGCATGTGTGTCTGTTTAGCGGGAGTTATATCTTCATCTTCGCGCGGGAAGCATCACCTGATCTAAAAGCTCATATCTACGAACACGAGAGAGACTTGCCTTTGGACAAACGATCTAATTCTCTCGTTTTGTATGGAATAACTTTGATGTCACTAATGCCACCCTAATTAAAAAAACAACATAATTCTTTAAGGAGTTAATACATTTAAAACTTAATAATATTATTACCAACTATAAACACACGCCTAAATCACACCGTTACATCGCCATATTTCTTTGAATCCATACTTAAAGGATCTTACTTATATCTATCTAATAAAAAGAATACATTCCTTAAGAGGTCGGCCATTAATTAGAACCTTGTGACACACGGCTGTGCGGGTTGACCGCACAAAAGTGAAACGTCAGATCTCCGGCTAATTGAAAAACTAGAACTCACATAATTGAAAATACCAGTGTTTCTGTCTTTTTATCTGTTTCCTCTCAATCTCTGACGATGCTTTAATAAAAGTGAAACATGTTAGATTGATATACGTTTCCTATTTGTTCTTTACTTGTATTCTTTAGCTATCGCAGAATATTGATGAATTAAAGAATGAACATTTTCATTATCGTCTGCAGTGGTCTTTTGAAACCCGGAAAATGCCGACTAACCTTGCTTTTTCATAATATATGCGTCATGCCAGAAACTGAATATCCTTATAATAAGGCTCTTATGGGTTTATCTCGAGTGAAAGACAGCAGAAGGGAAAATGACGAAATCGTCGACTGCGAAACTTAACAGCTATGAAGCACTTTTCCACTATGACAAAATCAAATAAAAATACATACGTCAACGAAGCAATGAACGCATCAACAAAAATAGAAATATCAAAATCTCAGCAAAAACGAATTAGAAACATCTATGAATCAACGGACATCTTGGAAAATAATGTGTTCCAAATATTTAATCAATGAATTGATTTTTACGTGAAGTGGATTTATGAAAGTCCATGCCAAGGACGACAAAATTACATCAGAACAAAAAACAAAATGGCGTCCCTCTTCAAACAGAAAAAAAATCTCTATATGCCTTTCCTGAAAAAAATACTATGTGTTGAGATAATAACCCGATAGATATAATATATACAAAAATACCTAGCAGATATTTTGAAGGGAAAATGGAAAACAGAAATGAAGAAAATGCGGGGTGAGGAGAAATATGTAGACGACGTATAAAATTCTTTGAAAATAAAAATCAGATAGTACAGGGGTTTGAAAAAACTGGAGAACTTTAAGGTAAACATTGAGAATTAAAGATAAATTCGAAAATATACATCTGAGGGGAGTGTAAGAGCTATAAAACAAAATATTTTTTCAAGTTGATATATAACAAATAAGATAAGATAAAATAGGAATGTTAATGGAAGTATCAGCCGTTTCTCTTCAAGGAAACATTTCACATTCATTGACCGAACAACCAATGCTACTCTCGGTTGAAATTTATAAAAGTAAAAGTTAAAATAAGTTTTCAGGAAAATAGTTTTCTCAAGTTCAGTCGCTGTTATCGCTGTTACCAATACTGATGGCTTTTTCCTGACCATTTAATTGAAGTTGTTTATGTCATTATTTTCTATACGAGTTGAAGGCCATTTTGGTTATTGCTGTTGGCGATAGTCCTCAAGTGGTGGTGTTTCTGTTATTTGGTACAGTTATTTGATTGTGATTCTATAACCCCAGTTCACGATGTTCAAATAAGTATGGTCTTCGCCAAAACACACATGCCTCACTCGTTCAAAACTATTTTAACCATTGATCATAGAAAACCTTTGTATAAAGAAGATAGTTTATATATTTTTGACTGGGTGTGCCGCCACGCATAACGTCCATATAAAAATCTCGATCTTACGACAGTTATTATAAAAAATGAACGAGATTTCAGGTAATCTTTTGGTTTTGTAACAATTTACGGTATTGTGGAAAACAATCCCTAAAACTGCCTTTTCTATATCCAATTACCTTTTCTTCTATACTAAATTTGTTATTACTGACAGAGTAAAAATATAAAACAGGGAGAAGTATCAAAAATCTTATTTGTTCAAGTCTCGAAAGTAGTCATGTAGTAATATCACTCATAAAGCAATCATATATATATATATATATATATATATATATATATATATATATATATATATATATATATATATATATGCTCAGAGTCTCTGTGACAGATAGATATCCTAAATATTACCTTCAAGGTCGATGATGACGTTAATGTCTAGACTTATATATATATATATATATATATATATATATATATATATATATATATATATATATGCAGGTATGCAGAAAAATAGGAAAGAACACGTTAGGTAAATAATCCGGTGTTCCCTAGTATTTTTGCTTTTATTTTCAAAAAGACAGTGCTCCATACGGAAGTAGAGCATAGATTCCCAAATTCTCGCTTGACGAGGAAGCGTGACCAGACACCTTAACTTAACATAATTTCAAAAATTATATTAGGGGTCTCGGCTCTCGCTTTTGAAACATGAGAACTCTTATGTAGCGAAGGAATCATATTTTTAAAACAAAAAATATTTTAATATATCATATATATATATATATATATATATATATATATATATATATATATATTTATATATGGTGGGGGTAAAATTTTGGATATAAATGAAATATATCTGTAAAAAGACAGTATGGATAATGACAATAGGAATATTTTTCTGTAACGGCGCATTTTCGTCCTCTGATGGACTTTTCTAATGACAAATGTAAGGATTTTATATTACCTCACTTAGCATCTTCCATTGTTTACTTTGGCTTTCATAGTTAGCCTGAAGAATATTCATGAGCGTTCTTAAATATAATAATTTAGAAAATCTAACAATATCTTTTATTTATGTTCAGATATACTTGTTGCAAAATAAAATCCTTGCATTTGCCTTAATAATATTCACCAGAGGACGAAACGCGACGTTAACGATATTCTTTGCATTTATTCATATATATATATATATATATATATATATATATATATATATATATATATATATATATATATATATATATGTATGTATGTATGTATGTATGTATGTATATATATATATATGTTTAGAATTTTCATTTCATGAGATCTCTATAAAAACAGTTCTCAAAATTAAAGACCCACAAACAAAATTTGAGAACTACTTTTTAGAGCTTTCATGAAATAAAAATTATTACTATGGAATTTTAAATGTTTGATATTCTTTAATTAATAATAATTTAGTCTGTCTTTTGACATAGAGCTTTTCCTGGGTCTATATCCTCCTGGAAATTCCATACAGATTACCAAATTGTATCATTACACAATCTATATCTATCAAACAATATATATATATATATATATATATATATATATATATATATATATATATATATATATTGACTGTTTCACTGTATCACAGCTCTTCAATGTGACTAGACGTCCGATTGCTTGAAGCCGAAATCGAAACCAGACCGATTTGGCATCAGTAAGAGATCCGAGGCTATCGTCACGGCAGAGAAAAAGGAAAATTTTAACGTTTTCTAAATACGCCAGTAAGCCAGAAAGCTCAATGACAAATGGAAGTCCCCTTCATTAAAACTAGATTTGATTACGTGTTTCGCTTTTCTAGATCCAAAAACGAATGAAAGAAATGTGTTTATGTATTTGAATACATGCTTAAATAATAAATCGTGAGTACTATTTCCTAAGCCGTTAACATTTATTATGTATCTTTTTTTTTATAAATTTCAGTTTATTGCGAAAGTTATAGTTTCTTCCGGCTTTTCCGTCTTGAATTTAATGTAAATCCTCATCATATTTTAAGAAAGCCTCGAAAGCAAGACGTTCATATAGCTTTTTCTGAAATTAATTTAAGGTAAATACTTAATGAATGGGTGAAAAGTAAAAGATTTATAATTTTTTATGTCTGTCCATATGTTAGGATACTATGTCCTATTCTATGAGCTTAGGATGTCAGGATACTATATCCTATTCTATGAGCTTACGATGTCAGGATACTATATCCTATTCTATGAGCTTACAATGTCAGGATACTATATATCCTATTCTATGAGCTTACGATGTCAGGATACTATATCCTATTCTATGAGCTTACGATATCAGGATACTATATCCTATTCTATGAGCGTACACACACACACACACACACACACACACACACACACACACACATATATATATATATATTTATAGATAGATGGATAGATTATGAAATAGACAAATTTCGACAATTATTTTAAGACATTTTTATGTTTATACATTCTTTTTATAGATACAAATATTTAATTAAATGCTCTGTTTATAATGAACAATATTAATAACATTTACCGGTCTGAATATCCGAGAAATTTTCATAGAAATATTCGTCCTCCGACAGGAATCAAACCTGTATCCCACAGGGAACCGTCATATAGCCTGACGTGCCTTAACCGATCGAGCCACGGAGGATCGTTCTATTAGCAATAATTTCTATGAAAATCTCTCGGACATTCAGGCCGGTAAATGTTAATAATACTGTTTATGATAAAAACAGAGCATTTATTTAAATATTTGTATCTATAAAAAGAATGTATAAACATAAAAATGTCTTAAAAACAATTGTCGGACTCCATTTCATAATGTGTGACGTCTTTGGTTTACATTTGGATACGCTTTGAGCAGATATGGATGTAGGTGAGAGATTCATGGAAGATTGCAGTTTAAAAACAGTAAAAATCGACATTGCTAATCGAACGATCCTCCGTGGCTCGATCGGTTAAGGCACGTCAGGCTATATGACGGTTCCGTATAGGATACAGGTTCGATTCCTGTCGGAGGACGAATAATTTCTATGAAAATTTCTCGTACATTCAGGCCGGTAAATATTATTAATACTGTTTATTATAAAAATAGAGCATTCACTTAAATATTTGTATCTATAAAAAGAATGTATACACATAAAAATTTCTTATATATATATATATATATATACTTAAACTTTGACAACTACGAAAGACTCAATCAAATAGATCATTACTCTATAATCAGTGCTTAAACATTAGATGAAATTGTTCGGATCCTCAGGACTATCCTATAGCCTCATTTATTACTCACTTTCTTAGTAGAAACTACCTCCTAAAAATAAATACAATATCCAGTAAGTAGAAAAATCAGCTTCTAAAATAGACTTAAAGTCTACAAAAACAACAAAAACATTTCCCATGAATAGCTATGGTATTTGAATTTACAGATCGCGACATCTATCAGAGATGAAATTTAAATTTTTATAATGGCATTATTCTAAAACTTTAACACATCTGTATATAGCTATTAATGTTAACAACTGACCACTGTCTATAAAATCACCCCTTACTCTCTGACAGCTCAATATATATAAACTGAGAAAAGCTGAAAACATTTTTCATCAAACTTAATGCACATTATTTAGGAATAAATAAAGACCTAGGAATTTTCAGTGATTATATTTTTTTAAAAAGCACCTGAAACAACTGCTTCGTTATTGTCTTATTTCGTTATGTTTTACTATTTTTTTTTAAAATAATTAATAACTGTTTAAAAACATACAATGATTATAAACATACTTATGTTTTCTAGTATCCGCCTACGTTCATAGATATTGTCTGATTATGTCGTCGTCGTTGGTGAAACTCGTTGCCTATTACTTGGGTGCGCATTTACTTCGTCCAGTGTGAAATGAGTTGGGTCTGAAAAGACGGCCACAGCCACCGCATAATAGGGTAGTAGGGTTCAAGGGATGGAGAGCTCTATCTTTTCTTTGAGTTCTTTTCCTCTCTTTTATCCGTCTTCTAGTGTTTTCGAAGGATGTTGTTTTTTGTGGACGGTTCCTCCCCAATTGGTTCTTTCTGTATTTTCCGTCTTCCAATTCACCGGATCGATTTCTGTCCTGGGCATGGTGATTTTGATCTGATCCTTGAGTCGAGGACGTGGGGCTCTGCGTGGTCGCTTGCCAGATACGAGCTCTGAGAAGGGGATTTTTTTTTGGGGGGGGGGTACGCGGATGTCTAGCATTCGGGCAAGGTGTCCGGTCCGTCGAAGTCGGTGGCGAATCATGATGTTTTCTCGGCTATCGATCTTCGCTCGTGACGAGAACTTCGTTGTTTGTGATCCGGCTCTTCCATTTATATGCATCTATATAGATTTTTTTTTAAGCGTATCACCCCAAGCAATGCTGGAGGCCACTATCACGCAAGGGGTTATAGAAGGGTTGGAGGAAGAGCAGATAGGAGTGGTAAAGGAGAGGATGTGGAGAAAGAGAAAGACAGTTGGTCGATCAAGGCAAGGGGGTTACAGAAGATTTGGAGCGAGAGCAGATAGGAATGAAAGATGAAAGGATATGGAGAAGGGAAGTGGATAGATCAAGGCAACTGGAGATGTCGATTGACGCTACACTTAAACCGTTGGAGATTGTATTTGTCAGGGAAACAGTAATAGGGAAGGGAGTTCCATAGGCGAGATGTGCGAGACATGAAGCTATTGGAGTAGAAGAGACGTCTACATCTAACAGTTTCAACGGTGTAGGGGTGGGAACGGGATGCCAGCCTCGTAGGACGTTTAAATTCACGAGGCCTAGGGACAAGCGAAAGCAGCTCCTCGGAGGAATTACCGTGAAAGTACTTGTAAAAAAGGCAGAGCGAGGCAACATTATTTATTGAGTATTTATTTAGGGAATTTACTTATTCTATATTTTTAAAATTAATACTACGACTATATTTATAGTCACTATTATAATTATATTAATTCTTATCCCACATTCCCTTTTATTTGCATTTTTCCATCTTAATATGACTATTACTACTATTATCTAATACTTTTATTCTTCTCTGATATAGATTGTTATTAACACACTGATATTGCAAAGACAAAAATAGTTTTCAGGCAGACACATCCCCATTTATATCTGGCGTCGTCTGACCGGAGTAAAAGACTGATCCAGACGAAGGAAATGATGAAGTATAATCAATAAAATAAATTTATCATGTTCTGTGATCAAAAGATTAATGATTCTCCCATTGAAACTATTAACGTCCGCTAGCTTTTATATTTAACCCAGGAAAAAAAGTAAATAAATATTCAATAGTAAGCAATGAAGGGGGCTCTAAGAGTAGGCCCCCAAATCTTGCAACTTGCAAAAATTTTACTATACTCCCATGTGGTAACTAAGTAAACCATAACATAAAATATATACAAAGAATATATTTGTCATCGCTATATATATATATATATATATATATATATATATATATATATATATATATATATATATATATATATATATACAGAAATATAGTCTTAAAGTGTGCTATATTTATGGGGTAAAGTGCTCATTATCAGAGATAGAGCGTGTGTAAATATAAAAGTGGACATGGAAGTCAGCACTTAGAGGCGACAGTCTGTTTCATGCTAGTGCAATCGTCAGGCGATATATATATATATATATATATATATATATATATATATATATAAAAATAAATTATTAGAAGGATCTGAGATAATCATAATTAAGTAATTCATCCAGTTTTAGAAGAAACCTCAACAGAATACAGAAAGCACTGGACGGCCGTTTCGTCCTATAATTGGTACTCATCATTTGTGCGCATCCACTACCAGGAATTGAAACCCGGACAGTTACGTTATAAAGCAAACGTTATACCAACTGTACCCGGTGACGAAGGGGTAACGAATTAAACTCGACATAGCGCCGCTCATTCACATGTTCCGTGCTGGAATTCATCCAATTATATATACATATACAGGATGTTGAATGATAATTTGCAAGAGGTGGAAACTGTATTTCTTATAGAATTATTAACAAGTGCATTGCGCGGACCTATTCACTATTATAGTAAGTTTGAAGAAGACTGACACAAGACCACTAGCAAGAGAATCGAATTTTCTATAATATTGAATAGGTCTTCGCGATGCATTTGTTAATAATAAATCTATAAGAAAGACAGTCTGCACTACGTAAAAATTAGCATTCAAATTCTGGAAGAGTGGACAGAAACATTATAAAAAAGTTTCCTCCACGAAACTCTGGACTCAGGGTCCTGTATATACAGTGTAACCGGGATATAAGAGACCCGTATTTAAGAGAAACCCTGATATAAGAGAGATTTTCTCCGGTCCCAAATTAGAGCCTGTGTTAATGTATATATAATAGACCAAACCCGGATATAAGATAAACCCGGATATAAGAGATTTCTTCTCCGGTCCCGACAACTCTCTTATATTCGGGTTACACAGTAATTAATCAGCTACGTGATAATTTTATATTCGTATCAATCGTATTTCATCTATCTATCTATCTATCTATCTGTCTAACTATCTATCTATCTATCTCTCTCTATATATATATTTCGGACGTTTGAAAATACCCATATTTTTCTCACTGAAACCCCTCTTTAAATCTTCTCTCTGTTAAATTTTAATGCCCCCTCCATCTTTGGACCTCCCTGCCTCTCTCGTCTGTTACCCCTCTATATGGATCTCATGTCCTCCCACACTCTCACACATATACTCTTACGAATTTTTTCCCGGAGTTGTTTTTTCTGTATTCTTTTTGCATTTGTAGGTCTGATGAATTGGATCGTTCTTACGATTCCAATGGATTAAATTATGACCATGGAATATTAATGTTTAAGTCTTTTTATTATTATTATTATTATTATTATATATATATATATATATATATATATATATATATATATATATATATATATATATATATATATATAAATAAAAAGACTTAAACACTAATATTCCCTGTAGGTCTGATGAATTGGGTCGTTTTTACGATTCCAATGGAATAAATTATGACCATGAAATATTAGTGTTTAAGTCTTTTTATTATATCTTTACTCTGTCCTGGACATTGAGTTCAACCTCGATCATATCGTCTTGGAATTATTTTTATACATATATGTATGTGTATATATAATTGCATATGTATGTGTATATTTACCACTAATATATATATATATATATATATATATATATATATATATATATATATATATATATATATATATATATATGCAAGTTTCATTAAAAACGACAGAGAAGGTACTACGGTTAAGTTTTTTATTTAATTTTTCTTGTGTACGAACAAGAGCTTTCTTTGCTGGACAAAGGGTCTGTAAGAACTGTCCAAATGTTTTATTTTTCCGAGCGCTTTCGGCTATATCTTTAGCCATTATCAAGGATGATTTAATTTTTCTGCTTAATTGAGTGTGTGCATTATGTATATGTCTTAGTGTGTAGTAGTGGTGTTTTAATTTCCGAATACGGTTAGCACGTTGTGGCTTTGTTCATAGTTAATATTGTTAAGGATAGGCTTTTTTCTTTTTTATTATTAAAGCCTCCATTATTTTTTACCTTTTTTACAGGTGGAAGCAATTAATATATTTGTGTTTTCTACTAGTATGTTTTTAATGGAGTTTGGTTAAAGTTTTGTGTGTGTTTAAATGGGTTCTAATGGAGCTGTGATCGGATAGGTGTAACGTAAGACGTCTGGATAAGCATGTGGTTGTGTAACCGATGTAATTATTTATGAGTCCGGTTTCGTTAGGAAAGCAGTAGAAGGATTGCTGCCTAAATATACAACTATATATATATATATATATATATATATATATATATATATATATATATATATATATATATATATATGTTAATACACACACACATAAATATATATAGATACAGATATATATATAGTTAATTTGACAGACAGTTTTGAAGCCAAAATTGATGATTTTTCGGTAGTTTACTGATAAGAAGACATTTAAGGCAAACAGAAATTGTAGTAAAGCGCACAATATCAAAGATAGAGCGTTGATAAAATTAACCATTTTCTTTCACTTAAAAATTAAATATATATTGGAGCACTTTGCATATACTAAAGAAATTATTCACTTGATATAAATGTTGTTTATACAAGCGGACTGTACTTTAAATATAGGTATTAGAATTAAGCGTTGAACAAAAACTGGCAAAATATTGCAGTCCGCAAAAAAACAAAAAGAAAACAACAATTGATTTGAAAATGGCTTAAAACATTCTCTTCACAGCATTCTTTTAAAAAAAGATCCTTTCTTCATCTTCTCGGTTTCCTGCTGTTTTTTTCTTCTTTTCACAAAGATCTTATCGATGTTTTGATAACTTTCTTCTAACAACATATCAATTTTTCATAAAGAACAATTTGAAACAGTTAAACTACATTTCAGATATTTTTCTTAGACATCTTGCTTCTCAAATAAGGGATTTCATGCCATTTAGTTAGAATATGATTTGCAAAGCAACTGAATAGTTCGTCTTAAATTACCGTCAGGATATGTGTTCATTTAATGAAAAAGAAAACCATGCAAAAGCAGAAGTCATTGTTCAAGGAACGTGTTCACTTCAATCTTTACAGTTACGGTATGAATATTTAATTAGAAAATGATATAAAAAAAGAATGAAATCATCAAACTTTCCGTAATATGAAAATAATATTTATTTAACTTGTAAAGGAACCATATATAATTCAGCTACATATAAAATTATTTTGGTAATAACAAGCAAAACTGAATCATCACGGCATACTAAGAGAGAGAGAGAGAGAGAGAGAGAGAGAGAGAGAGAGAGAGAGAGAGACTACAATGTTCAC
>OZ038476.1:30450316-30462816 GCA_964036315.1 Acanthosepion esculentum
AATCATATTTTTCCTCAATTTTTTTTAAATTTATTTTGTTCTCTCAAAAAAAAAAAACTTATTTTACGTCCTGTATTTAAAAAAAAAAGAAAAATATTTTATGTCATAATGTAATTTATCCCCTTCATCGCTAATTATTTTGGAAAAAAAACGTCTCATTTTCAGACGATTCTTTTTTTATATGTTTTAATATAGTAACTAAGAAACTGGGGCTTCTCGAATTTGCCGAGATGTGGCTAACACCTCCACCAGACGTATGAGTTAACAGTTGGAATCGTTTCAAGCTCAGAAGGGTATAAAAAAGGAATCATGATCGACGTATAAACACGTCTGTAGCTGATTTTTGAATATTGGGCTTTGGATGTGTTATTCGTGTATACTCGTCTTCACCGGAAAACAGGTTAAAATTGTCCGGCTGAATGTACAATGGAAATATTACTCTCAGACGGATGCAAATAACTTATATAGTTATGAGTTCTTTTTTTAAAGCGTTTCACCCCAAGCAGGGCGGGAAGCCACTAGCACGCAAGGGTTTACAGAGAGTTGGAGCGAGAGGAAATAGGAGTGATAGAGAAAAGGATGAAGAGAAGGATAGGGGATAGATCAAGGCATCCGGAGACGTCGATTGACATTACATTTGAATAGTTGGAGATTATAGCTATCAGGGAAACAGGAGAAGTGGAGGGAGTTCCACAGGCGATAGGTGCGAGACATGAAGCTATTAAAGTAGAAGAGACGACTACATTTAAAAGTTTCGTCAGTGAAATTGTGAGATTGAGATGCCAGCCGAGTAGATCGCTTAAATTCATGAAGTTAGGAACCAGCGAAAGCAGCTCATCGGAGCAGTTACCATGAAAGTATTTGTAAAAAAGACAGAGGGAGTCGACGGCACGTCTGTGAGAGAGCGACTACAGACGAAATGCCAGATCAGGGCCAATTACGTTGCATATCCGTCTCTGGATTTTATCAAGGACCTTGAGACAAACAGAAGGAGCTCCAGACCATATATGGCAGCAATACTCCATGCAAGGGCGAATGGTTGATTTGTAAATTCGAAGGATCGACTACGGCGAGAAAAATTTCCTGGCGTGGCACAGGAAGTTCTAAATATTTATACCTTATTATATATTAGGCTCGAATCGTACGACTGTATCACGTTAAAATACCTGTTCCCATCCCATCACCGATGTTAAATAACGTTGAACCTGCGCAATGATCAGATAGGTGGCTACTAGGAATTATCCTGAACTGTAAGCTATGGGTAAGTCACCATGAATATCGCTAAGAAGAGACCTCGAAAAGTGTTTATTGAGGTATGAGGAACATGCCAATGACTCCAGATTTATAGGATAAATAGTAGTAGGAGATCAGGAAGAGGCAGCTGAAGTTTCTGGGACACATAATGAGGAAGGGAGTCTGGAGAATCTGATACGGGTCGAATAGCGGGAGAGAGACAAGGGGAAAAATGCGTAACGTACCTGGCGGACTTAAGTAAGTTGATGACAGAACGCGGTTTGTGAAGTAGAAGGGAGGAACTTGTTGATAGCTGCAAAGGATAGAAAGAGGTCGAGAGCCATGATCGCTTACGTCCAAAAGTACATGGCATATTAAAAAAAAATCCTTCTGTCTAAATTTCTGGGAGGAGGAGTTATCATTATTTACACTATATTCGAGCTATTGTCCTAATCTTTGGTGCTAACAACAAAGATGGGAACAATATTCCGAATATAAATTATGTAAATAATTAAGCTTCATTACAAAGATGTTTCACAAACGTAGTATGTACATTTTGTGCCGTACGTTGGTCGTTAATAATTAAGTATAACTCAAGACTACAATGTTAAATAAAACAGTATTTAATTACAACCGCAAATAAATACTTAGCAAGAACAATGAAATAAATGTCAACCAAAGATAATTAACCATTTCAGTGAATACCTTGCTAGTAGTGGGGCTCGGCTTAACGTCCAGTAAATCCTAAATCCAAATCCAAACCATCGACGCACAATAATTCACACTAATTTGACTGGATAGTTCCATTCTATAGTCTCTTAATAATCACAGCAGTCAGTAGCCTAATACCGCAATTTATACATCTGGCGGAAAATATTCATAAATCCAAGAGTGTCACGCTCGAACCTCGTTGTCGGTAGATTCTCATTTTTTTTCCAATATGACAGTACATGTGTTCGTGAATAGGATAACCAAGGACTAGTTGGTTCATTTTTATGTAGTTCTCTTGTTTTCTAATAAGAGAAAGACGAACTGTTTCCAGACGTTTGCAGATATTGTCCATAGTTCTTATAGAGGCTTCTAGCGCTTGCGACCCTTCTTTGGTCAGCTCCTGGATAAAAATTTAATGTTATTTGTTAGAAGAAGAGATGATGAATCTATGCTGACGTCTTCTTGGCGTTTTTGTTAGATAATATCCTTGTTTAAAAATTTAATACCAGAAACACCATTAAAAAAATAAAGGAAAGAATTAGATTTCAGTGTCAAAGTCTTTAATCTTAGGAGATGTCTTTTGAAAAAATAAGAATTAGATTATTGATTTCTGTTCTTTTCGTTGAAAATATTCAAAACCTCCGTTTCGTAGATAAAACGAACTAATTCAATGCATTCTTAAATTTTAATTAAAAGACATATCTCTGCCTTCCATCAGAATGGCTGATGCTATCCTACAAGAAAGTGACATACTGCGCCTTCTCCTGATAACAATCTCAGTTGCCATTAGGTGGAAAAATTACATTGAACCCATCGCTAAATCAGCTGCTAAGAATGTCGGTTCATTGTGCCGGGCGAGATAATTATGATCTTGCATATGTATAAATCTGTCATTCGTCCATGCTTAGAATATTGCTGCCATATATGGTCCGGTGTCCCTGATATATTCCTGGTCCTCCTTGATAAGATCCAAAGAAGAATCAGCAATATTATTTGTCCTGATCTGGTGGCTCGGCTTCAGTCACTTGCTCACCACCAAAAGGTTGCCTCTCTGTGCTTTTTTTCATAAATACTTTCATCGTAATTGTTCGGATGAGCTTTACGCCGTGGTACCTAGACTTTCTGAATTTAAGTGCAATACTAGACTGGTTGTGAGATCTCCCCAATTTGCAGTTTAACTGGATAGATATAGCCGTAACTTGTACACTAACAGTTTTTTTTCTCGCAGTTCTCGTTTGTGGAATACCCCCCATGTTTTCCAACCAACTTCAATCTGCAAAAATTCCAATGTAATGTCAATGGCTATTTATTGTCATCTTTGTTGCTCTTTTCTCTTTCTACTCATTACTAATGTTTCTGCTCCTAATTCTTCCACACCTTGCAACACTTTGCGTGCTAGTGACTGTACTGCATTTCTTGGGGCGATACCAATAAAAAAGGAACATTGTGAAATTGGAATCTCATTTTACAATTAATATTGTGTAAGATGCGAATATTATCGAAAAAATACATACATACATATAGTGGTTGTCGACTCACAAAGCGAGTATGACCATCACTGACATTTCCAGTTCATCAGTTAAACACCCTCCACAAAACTGCATTCATTTGTTGCGTGAACGACATTGGCTCATAAAACCAGCGATTGACCTGCATTTCTTGTTACATATGTGGCATATCAAATCATCTCCGGGTGGTGAAAGTTGATTTTAAACATGTGTCTTTTTATATACCTTGTCAAGCCTAACCTGGACTTGAACACTCTAATACAGGTTGGGCACTCAAAGTATGCCATTATGAAATCGTCAAATGCAATAGACAATTGGTGCTGGTGTGATTTCTGGTGGCTGTGCAGACCTGCCCTGGACAAACATATCCGATTGCATGGGTACATGGACAGGTTGGCACCTCATGGCAATTCAGGGATCACTTCAGAACCTCTCTCTTCAGTTTTCCATATTTTTGTGATGCCTCATGAAAGACCTTGGCACCATCAGCAATACCAGCTCTCTAAGAATCCCGGTCTTCAGCTAGAGTCCACCAGTTATCCAGACCAATACTTGTATAGTCGCTCTTTAAGGCAATCTTTATAACGTATATTGGTTTAGTTTGGTTTATGGCATATCAACCTCAATGGGTTATTTAATGCCGGCAATTTTTTTCCCTGGTAATATTTTTGTTTTTTCAAAAATCTATTTCTGGTAATATTTTTTCCTCAAAAATGTATAGCTGATAATATTATTTAAAAAAAATATAATGCTGGTTAAATTTTTTTTCAAAAAAGTATTACTGGTAATAGTTCATTGATTTTTCTTCAAAGATTTACTTCTGGTAATAATTTTTTAGTATTTCTAGTATTAAAACCTAGTTCTACACGTTCATAATGCTTTTTTACTTCAGTTTCAGGGTTAACTATTTGCCCATAGCTGGGATCCTAACAGGTGCTACCACCCCGGGTCAGGGTGGAACTGGGAACACCAGCAATTAAGAGGTGGTTCCACGCTCCTCAAAGCCTCCTGATCAGAGGCCTTGCTGTTGGACGTATTTTATCGTCTTACCCAGGACCCGGATGTAGTCTATCGTCATACCCAGGACGGTTGTAACGTATATACATACATCCATACATACATAAGTATATGAATACGTATATGCGAGTTTTGATCAAATATGGATCGGAATCCGACAGAACGATAAGATAAAAAAATAAATAGGAATCGTCTATCAATGCGAGAGATTTCTCTTTTATTAAAGCTTCATCAGAGAATGTGATATGGAGAAAAAGAATTTTTTTTCTATTTTTAGTTTCATTGTGATTATCATCTGAATCCCACATAGACAAACTAGAATTATTATGCATTTACATACATAAAGCAATATCCAAGTTTTTTCGGATAGGCTTGGAAATTTTTAATTTCTTGAAAACTTTGGATGGACGCACTGTCTCTCGCGGAATTTGGAACTCCACAAATTATACTAACGATGATTTTTAAAAAATCGAATAAACGTGAAACATGATTAACCAATGAAAATCAAACAACACACCGTTTCAGAATATCTGGTATTTCCAAGCGGTCAACAATGTCTAGACCAGACACGACGTTGCTTAACTTGGCTGAATGCATGTGTGGGAAAGAATTGAATGACAGATATGTAAACACTCCCTCATTGAGAAAGGCAGACTTTCAAAAATTAGGCACAAGAATGTGCAGGGTGATTGAAAAGTACCTTCCTGTTTTATGTATGATGGACTCTCCCGTCTTGTAAAAATTATAGTTAGACGGAAGACATTTCAATCACCATGTAGAATCTACGTACGCATGAGCGTCCAGGATATTGTACAAAAACACACAGTGGACGACAGTAAATGACGAAGCACGATATTGAATAAAATTTAATCTTACACATGATAAATTAATGTTCGTGTTTTTATTTGTAATTTACAACGATACTTCATATACACGGCCGTATATATGTTTGTTTTGTTTATTTGTTTAACGGCATATCAACTCCTCATGGGTCACTTAATGCCGAAATTCTATTTTATTTGGAGCTTTGCAGTAATAAAAATTATGTTATTCTGCTTTCACAATTGCATACATGGTAGATGATACTCAGCTTTTCTGCATATACATGATTGTGTGGAAATAATTACTCGAGGCGATGATATGCGTTTTATGTCGTAGTTTTGTTGGAGTTATATTTTGGAACACAGTTTGTTTTCTTTACGAAATTATAGCATATTATATGGATTAATGTCATGAAAGTGTTATTTGGTGTTAGCTTATTGGTTGATTTTGTTTAGCAGCATATCAAATATTCGTTTAACTCAATTGCATGCCTTCAACTCCAGAAAAAATGTATCATTTGCCATTTAGTTATAAATATGTAATTTTATACTACATAGAGTTTTGATTTTGTATTTCGTTGTTTTTTTTTGGGGGGGGTCACTATTTGCTGGGAACCTAACAGCTGCTGCTACTCCGGGTCTGCGGGTACCTGGGAACAGCAATTGAGGTGGTTTCACGCTCCTCAAATCTCCCGATCAAAGGTCTTGCTGCTGGATGAAGTTTATCATCATATCCGAGACTACAATCCTATCTCTCTCTCTCTCTCTCTCTCTCTCTCTCTCTCTATATATATATATATATATATATATATATATATATATATATATATATATATATATATATATATATAACTAGATAGATGGATGAATGGATGAATGGATGGATGACAGGAACGCTTTATTTAGATACCGGAAACGTCAAATTAAATAGAATAGATAGATAGATAGATAGATAGATAGATAGATAGATAGATAGATAGATAGATAGATAGATAGATAGATAGATATGAACAGGCTTTAAAATAGATATAAACAACAGTAAACATAGCTAGCTAGCTAGCTACATAGATAGATATAAACAACGGTATAGATAGATAGATAAATAGGTAGATAGATAGATAGATAGATAGATAGATTATCAAAGGAACGACGTAGTTTTATATAAATACCAGAAGTATAAAATTGCAGAAAAGGAAACAGATACTCTTATGAAATAAATCATATCAAAGAAAGAATTACTAAAAACAAAAGAAGATAAAATGGTTGATCTTTGTTGTTGATGATAGTAGACAAAATGGAAAATTAGGAAGAAATTGATTGGTCTGACAATTGGACTCTTCCCCTCCAACTTTCAAACATAGATTTCCCTTGCGTGGCGTGGATGATATCTTCGTTTTGCAATTCTTTAATTTTGTTCTTCGCTTACCTTGGGTCAATACGACGTGAGATTTGCTGCCATCTTTGTGATGAAGCCATATTTTGGAACTTAAGAAGGATTTAAGAAGAGACTGAATAGGAGGAGAAATACAAATATAAATGAAATATTTGTTTAAAAAAATCACACGAAGGAGAAAATAAGAAAGACAAGGATTAAATTCTTGCGTTAGAAGAAAAAAGAATTGCGTGAATAAGAAGAATGAGAAAATAGAGAATAGGATTAAGATAACGAATAACAGATAAAACGAAAACAAAGTAAAGATGCATAAAAAAAAATATGTTCGAAACTGCCTATGGAGTAGATACTGAAAATGGAGGTAAATTTGAAGGAAAACTGTAAAATATTAGATAATGTTAACAAGGATAAGAAAGAATAATTTTGGGGAAGACGCAACAAAGGGAAGGCAAGAGTGAAGCAAATAAATAAACATAAAACTGGTATAAATACTTTACAAAATGAAAGAACATTTAATAAGATTTAGGCGACAAGATGAGCACGATATAGAGAGACAGAACTGAGAGTCGAACGACTCGAAAGAAAAGATAGCAGCGGGAGAAAGAAGAAAAAAATCGCTTTGTAAATGGTGGGGGACAAAAATGAAATATAAGTGATTAAATGGAGCGAGGATTAATAAAACGAAAGATGAAGAAAATCTGAAACTGATAAAAATTACGTTAGTTAAATGAAAACATGTGATTTGAAGCTTATGGATGAGGAAAATATGAATGATACGTCAGATTGAAAGTTAAATTGAAATAGTATTAAAAAAAGGGAGGAACAATTATTTAGAAAATTGAAAAAATTACTCAAAAAGAGAAAAAAATTATTAAAAAAAAGAGAAATAAACTCGAATATATTTGTAAAAAAGCAGATGTCAGTAAAACTATTTGGTCTGAACAAAGATGGAAGCAGCCAAATTGAAGAAATTACGTTTTAATATATATATATATATTTATATATATATATATATATTACATATTATAAATAATATATATGTATTAAATTTTTTTCTTCAACATACATATGCATATATATATATAATTTATATATATATTCATATATATATATATGTATATATATATGTATATAATATATATAATATATATATTGTATATATAATATAATATATATAATATATATAATATAATATATATATTATATATATAATATATGTATATATATTTCTGTCTTCAACATACATATACATATATATATGTATATAATATATATATATTTACATATATGTATATATATATATATATATACATATATGTAAATATATATATATATATATACATACATATATATATATACATACATATGTATATATATATATATATATACATATGTATATATATACATGTATATATATACATGTATATATATACATGTATATATATATATATATATATATATATATATATATATATATATATATATATATATATATATATATGAAAAAATAGTAAGGATTTAGGATGACATTATTTTGGAGAAAGAAAAATATTAAGCAGAAATATAAACAACTCTGGTTTTTTAGCGTCATTATGGAAATAAAAAACAGCAAATGAATGGATCAACGGATTGAGATGGATGTTTATAAAGTTGATATTGAATTAAATGTTAAAAAGCGAGACTGAAGAAAGGATGGAAAATATATTAGTTCAGTGGCAAACATGGAAAATGAAATAAAAAAAACAAATACTTGTAATGGAAGAAGACCTTTATCTTCGAAAGGAAGAAATAAAATAAAAGGTAAATAATTGAAAACGATGCTGAAAAGGGAGAAAAATATCAGTGAACTAAAAAAAAAGAAATAAAAAAACTACAAATGAAAAGGTGACAAATCAAGAAAGAAAAAAGTCATTGTGAGAGAGAAACTACTGAAATGGAAGGCAGAAGATAATCGACAAAAGAAAATGAAAACGAGGTTAATTTTAAGATGATGAAGAAAAAAACGGAGAAGGAAACTTGTGAAAACATAAAAGGTGAAAGTAGAGATTATCAAGAACGCAGCCGAAAGCAGAAGGCATTGAAAGAGGATGAGATCGAAAGACAATAAAAGAAAATGGACGCTCAAAAGGAATTAGAGTTGCAATAAAGGCGGGAGTAGAAAAAAAAAGAGATGAAAATTTTCGGTGAAGGAGAGTAAAATTGAAGATGAAAGCGGACGATGATTAAAAAGGAACAAGAAGGCTTTAGAACAAATAATGTAGGACACTGACAATTGTGGGTTGGGATTAATATGTGTTTGTCTCAAGCAACTCTGTTGTCTTATCTTAACCTGTAGCCTTAGCTGACCTCATCTGTTTCCCTTGAGAGATTCGTGCTTTATTAGCCGCTTCAGCTCAATCTTCGTCTTTTCGTCGGCGTCGAAATACATTTTGCAGAGGTGGGGGTGGGGAGAGAAAGAACAAGAACAACAACCGCATCATCATTAACAACAACAACAGCAACAAAATCATCATCATCAGCAACACCAACAAAGTAGAAGCTGTAGATGTGGCAACGAAGGCCTATTAATATAGGCAACAACAGCTAAAACATAGTAATGTCGGTAAGGGTTGACTCAGAAAATAAGAACAACATCCCTACAGAAAGGGAAAGTAAAGAATGAAATCGATGATGATGATGATGATGATGATGATGATGATGATGATGATGATGATGATGATGATGATGATGATGATGATGATGATGATGATTATAAAAACTGCTAGAGAGGGCAGTGGATCAAATAGAAGCAGAGAGGTAAGAGGTGCAGTGAGGTAGGGAGAAAAACTGAAAGATGATGAAAACGAAAAGAAGAAAGTATTAAATATGAAGACGATGATGCCGATGATGACAATTATAAATTTATAATGAGGCAGTTATGATGAAAAACAGAAAAGGATGAAGAAAAAGAATCAAAATAGAAAGAGTGAGTGGGAACATTAGGAAAAGTAAAGAAAGAAAGAAAGAAACAAACAAACAAAGAAAATGATCATTTAACGAGAAGAGTAGTGGCTAAGATAAGACTGAAATAAAAGAATTAGATTATAAATAATAAAGAAGAAGAATGAGAAGAAGAAGAAGAAGAAGAAGAAGAAGAAGAAGAAGAAGAAGAAGAAGAAGAAGAAGAAGAAGAAGACGACGACAACAACAACACAACAACTAAAAGAAGAAAAACGAAAAGATGACAGATTATGTTCAACATAAAAACTTGTAGCGAAGGCTGTGAACTCGATCGCAACAAACAAACGAAAGAAGCGTAGGGGAAGAGAGGTAGAAGAAATATAGAAAAAACGAGGAAAAATAAGGATTAAAAATTAAAACGACGAAGGAAATCATGATTAATTATAACTTTATAATGACGATGGCATTTAAGACAAAATAAATGAATAAATAGAGAAAGAAAAAGACAGACAGACAGAAAGAAAGAAAGAAAGAAAGAAAGAAAGAAAGAAAGAAGAAAGAAAGATTTTGTTGAGACTAGGAGTGCGAGGGTCTAGGAAAGATTGAGAGAAACGAAGAAGAATAAGAATAAGGAGCAGGATAAGGATAAATAATAATAATAATAATAATAATAATAATAATAATAATAATAATAATAATAATAAAAATGTAGCGCAACTTGGAGGAGGAGAGAGATAAGATTACGGGGGTGCGTTGAATAGGTAGGGTAATGGGGGAAATTATTAAAGAAGAAAAAGAGGACTGAGTATAAAAGGAAGAAAGGGAAAATAAAAGAATAGAAAAGAGTAAAAAGGAAAAGAAAGAAACGTCTCTCAGGAAAAGCAACAGCACAGGTAACATATGAGAGTGAAACAAAGGAAAATAAAAAGTGTAGGAAGGAAGCAAGGGAAGTAAGAACGAGATTTTCTAAAACGAAAAATTAAGAAAAAATAACAACATCGTGGTGAGAACACAGCATTTCAGATGAAAGCATCAAAGAGGCGTGCGGTAGGAACAAAGATGAGAGAAGGGATATTAAGAAGAAGAAAAAAAGAGACATTACGAGAGAAAAAATAAGATGTTCGCTGATAAACAACACAGAGTCGAAAAATAGCAGCAGCAGCAACAGAATCAGCAGCAGGAGCAATGACGATTAGAAGACGCAAAAAGAAAGGCAAGATATGAATAAAGTAAATAAAGACGTAAAGAGTGAAGTAAAAAAAACAAAAAAAAATAAAAGGCAAAACTGTTAAAGAACATGAATAATTTGGAGATGATTATAAAATAAATATTCTGAAAATCTGTAAACAAGCAAAGAGAACTTAAAACGAAGAGAACAATGGCTGAAGAAAAGCACGAGTGTTGAACAGCAAGAAAGTGAAGACGCGAATTCGGATTAAGAAGAGTTCAAAAAGAACACATTGAAACGACTAGGTGAAAAAAAGAAGTCTTCGCTGAAATAAAGGTGCAAAAAAAAATAAGATGGCGACATAACGAACAAAAAGATAGATGATCATAAAATAAATATTTTCAATTATTTTAATGCGAATGTTACTACTACAAACATAGTATTGATCATTAAAATAAAAAAAATAAAAACACCGTTGCCAAAACTACGACTTGCACAATAAAATTCTCATGAAGCTGGTGATGAAAAAAAGAAGTCAGAAAGGCGGGAAAATAAGTCAGAAAGGCGGGAAATTTGAAAATTTAAGGATTCAGTAAAAAGAAGTTAAGACGCAATACGAAACAAACTTATGTCTCATAAACCTGCTCGTCTGCACACATTGTTGAGCATATCTAACCAATGAACGACGTGTCAGAATGAGTCCAGTATAATCCAGTGTATTTCGAATTCTTTACAGGTATAAATATTGGAGCCAGATTGTTTTCTAAATTAGTTCAGCTGAATAAATACGAAACGAATTCCCTCTCCGACGAAGAAGACGAACTTAAAGTCACGAACGGTGCAGGAGCAATCGGCATTCACTCGGCAGATCGAAACATTTAGCATAATGCTGGTAGCGTCTTTATACAAAAAGTCTTATTTATAACCGTTAAAATACTGATTTATAGAAATGTCCTAAGCTGAGAATTTTTCATCACATTATTAGAGTAATTATTATATATAGAACAAATAGCAAACAGGAACAAAAAGTAGATATGCCATGATTTGTGAGCATCATAAATTCAAGGCATATATATATATATATATATATATATATATATATATATATATATATATATATATATATATATATTAAAAAGGAGAGAGAAATTGTAAACGTTTTTGGTTGTAATGTGAAATTTTAAAAAAATATTATGCTTTATTTTCCATAATTTTGCTACACGTGTTTCCGGTCACACGACCGTCATCAGGAAAATTTCCACATATTATTAAAAATAAACAATTTTTTTCTTTGTTTTTCGATGGTAAATATTCACTAACACTAAAAAAGAGAATTTCTCATATCGAGAATATACTTTTCTTATAATTAACTCTATACATATGCATAATAACTAAATATGCATAGAAAGCAGAAAAAATTGATTTAATAGCAATAAATCACATTTATCCATTTTAATAGGTGCAAAAAGTATTTATACAATACAAAAAAGAATACATAATCTTCAGTCAATACTTCGTAGAATAGCCATTATTCACTTCTACAGCATCCAACCTCTTCTTGTTATTCTCAATGAATGATTTGCAAATTTTAGTTGGTATTTTGTTCCATTCTTCTTCGCATATCGTCTTCAGATCTGGGATTTTTGTTGGAGCTCTCCATTGGATTTGAATTTTCAAACAACGCCACAGATTCCCGATTGAGTTTAAAT
>OZ038476.1:30465316-30470316 GCA_964036315.1 Acanthosepion esculentum
CATCATGATGAGTATCTGTTGATGTTAATTATACGTACTTTTTGTTTCCATTATCTCTAAAACTTTGTGGTTGCTTTACATGTTCAGTCAAAGTCATTCTCAGCATCTTTCTGTAGGACCACATTTCTGTTGCATCAAGTCTCATCTTCATCTATGAAGAAATTGTCTAGTATTCATTAACCTATAGGATGGCCGATATTACGTAAAAATTCCATAAGAGCCTAGCTAGCGGAAGGCATCTTTCGCTATCCCATTACGCCTTCGGATTTAAGTGTCGTACTTACCGTTCTCTGCTTAATCACTTCCCATGTATTTAAAACGTTGTACGCTTGAATTTGGCATCTCCACTTTTTAATTTGCATGTTGGGTTGTCCCTTTTGCTAACAACCATGCAAGTTCCTGCAAGTAAACTTGGATTGCAAAGGAAATATTTGTCGCAGATTATTTCCACATCACAGAGAATAAATCACTGTAAGTTCCGACTCGAACATCGGGGGCAGAAAGAAATGCCGAAAACTCGATTCGCAGGTACTGTCTCACGAATCAGAATGCACGCAACCAGTCAGAAAAATAACTCACTCTCCAACAAACACAGCAGCCAAAATGCCCAAATTTTTCCTCTCGGTTCGTGAACACCAACTGCTTTTACCGCCGAGCATTTTTTCCATTCGTCGACACCTGGGAGAGCATGTTCAGTATTTTGCACATTAAAATACTTTTATAGCGACTCCTGCGACGAGCTTGTTTTTTTTGTGTTTTTTTTAATTCAAATATTCCGTCTTCAACATGTCATGCGGAATACGTGTCCTTTTGTTTGGTAAGTAATTTTCTTTTTCGCCACATTTTCCGCTGTAGGATACACGCGACACGCTGTCGCTTGGTTTGACGAGACGAGGTAAGTCGCCGTTTTCTTCGCTATAATTCTGTCTTCTTGCATTTGATGCTTAGTCCTTTCTTCTCGCTTTCCTTCACTACTTTCGGTGGGTGACCTTGTAGTTTATTTCTATATCTCCTCTCAACACTGCATATCTTATGTTGTCAAGATTGTGGCCGTTAAGAATATATCCCGTTAGGACTTCAAATTTTTTCAGAGTCACCTCGATGTCCAGATTGAATAAGTCCGCACCCTTGTTTTACACCCCTTTCTATTTTTGCATATCTACTGAACTCATTTTCTATCCGTTTCCTGCCAGTATACGTTCTGGTTTATTCTAATATCCTTTTCAAATATGTCAAAGTTACTTAGCAGTATCAACAGTTCTTTGTGATTTACTTTATCAAACGCGTTTGCATCATCTATAAAACACTGATGTATTCATGCTATTCTTAGCATACGAATACTTTTGAAGAAATATATACGTCACTTCGAGTCCCATAGATACCAGTAAGAAAACTGATCAGTATTCATTGCCATATAGAAAGATAGGTATTGCGTATGATTTTAGTACTCTTTAGTTTATTTCTTACGAAATCGTCTTATTTATTAATACTTTGTTTATTTTTTGATAGTAATCATTATCAATTAAAATAAATAAAAAATTATCTATAAGTATCATTATCTATAAAATAAATAAAATGTGAAACGGAATTCTGAAGGCATTTTAACATGCCTTCAGAATTCTGTTTCACATTTTATTTTTTAATACTGTTCGCTAATATGTAATATTCCTTGAAAAATAAAATACTTTCTTTTAAAAATAATTTCACCCCAATCATGGCGATAAAGCCACAAAATGCAAGGGTTTACCGAGAATGTAGAAAACTGACAAAACCTTAATGAGGATTAAGGACAATAAAAAGAACATGATTGAGGGAGATGACGATTGACGTTGCATTTGATGTTGTTAGATTGCAGTTAACAGGAAAGCGAGAGAATTCCATACGTGAGGAATGCGAGAGAAGAAAGTATGAAAAAGAACCCACGGTTGCACTTACCAATTTGAAAAGTAAAATGCTGAGACAAAGCTGCTGATCTAGGACAACGCTTAAATTGAGGCAATCGATCGTCAAAAATTGCCATGTAAAGGAGGGAGTAGTAGGAGGAGGCACGGTGGTGTAATGGATAGCGGCTCGGATTGAGGAATCGGAGAGCAGAGTTCGAATTCTAGTCGAATCCATTGCAGGAGACATAAGATGACTATTGACGTTACATTTAATATTTTGATAATCGAATCCATTGCATTCATTGACATGCTAATATGAAAGGTATGAAACCTCTTCTTCTTCCTCCAGCTATGGGTAAATAGCAGGACAGACCGGATTCTATAGTCTTGGATTGCAACTGGTCTTTAGCAGAAAGAAATTTATCGAAAGATACATGATCGCTAAACGAGTATCACGTACGGCATAACTGACTGAAATATAAATAGAAAAGCCAAGGGAAGCTACTTTACCAGAGGTGGGGGAGTCAGGGGTAGTGATTGAAGCCGATTTTTCTTCATTTTAATATTTATCAAAGCTATCTGTCTATATTTCTGAGATGAGGTATTATGTACATTATTTACATTATTCGGACTATTGTCCTCATCATTATTCCACGTGCCATATTTAATGGATGTCAGTTATCTCCTGTTAATTTTCCTCTGAAAGTTCTCCACTGCCTTAGCAGGGTATTGAACTCACACACTTTGGGTCCTATGACTGGATCTAACTGTGCCATGTTTCCTCAAGGACACATGACACAGTGGATAAAGGCGTTAGTTAGATCCAGTGACAGGACCCAAAGAGTGTGAGTTCAATACCCGCATAAGGCAGTGGAGAACTTTCAGAGGGAAATTAACAGGAGATAACTGATAACTGATATCCATTTAACATGGTACGTGGGACTAGAACAGTCTACCCCAGTGAGCGAAATATAGGGTTCTGTTCGACATTAGACCACCTGAAGAAGGCCGGGGCGTACAACGGCTGAAACGTTGTAATAAATATGGCAACAAAAATGAGGACAATAGTCCAAATTATGTAAATAATGTTATCAAAGCTATCTTTAAAAAAGACAAAACTAAAGACGGCATATAGTTAAGATATTCAGCGGCCTATGAAAAAGAGAATGTTTTCGCAAGTGATGTGTTTTAAAAGCGGTTTATAACACTGTTGTACTCTCAAACTGAAATTACTAGGAAAACCACTTCATATTTCAATTTTACGCCTACACGACCCTATATCCATATATTTTGATTCCTCCATAACTCTATTTTAAAAAAAGGGACGTTCGTCATCCTGTAAATGCATACGTAGGAATATGCACTTTCTTTTCGACTCTTCACCTTTTCATCCTATTAATGTTTTGTTTACGCCATCTTTATGCAATAAGAAATGATGTTGAATAATGTGTGTCAAGACTTTAAGCTGACACCAAGCCCATATATGTCTAGTCTTCTTTGCTCTGCGGTCAATCAAGACAGTTTCGCCTGTCACGTAATGCATATTATAGTCGTTCAGTCGGACGGGTAGAGTTTTTATTGATAATATTCAATGTTGTGCATGAATACTTGCAAATATTTATGCGTAGGCACGCGTATGTCTCCCTGTGGCTCTGCTCATCTCTATAAATACGAAATATAATAGAAAAATTTTTACAATATAATTATACTATATATGTCAGTGTGATAATAAATGTCATATGTCGTTTGGTTTTGTATCGACCTATTTAACTCTTATTTGCTGCAGATATAGTTATCTATAGGAATTGCGAAGAAAGCTCAATGGTCAGCAGCTGAGATAGAATCAATGAATCCGGTTCAAATGATTGTGTTTAATTCGTCTTCATACGTTTTTGGTAACTTATAAATCTAACTCTTCTTTTATGAAGCGTGTCCATTCAGATCATGGACGATAACAGCTCTCCACAACCTCTTGCTTAAATGAATTACTATATTAAGGAAATATCGAGAATATCCTTTGCAACGTTGATTATGGCATGGAGAATAATTAGAAATCGCAGAGAGACACACCTAAATTTTTTGGTGGGAACTGACAAACTTGGATGTCGAAATGCTTTGCCAAAATACGCACACGTGATGTGAAGAATTCACAGCTGAAATATTCCGAACAGCACTTGGATTCCGCGCAATCCTTTCTAATTCTGGCACTGCCAATCTTTTTCTAATTCCGCCAATTCCAATTTTTCTAGTTTCTATGCGTACTACATTATTGAATTTTCAGGTTATTCAATGTATTTCCTAACATAGATACAGTGCCAAAATTGAAACATCTTTAGCAAACTTTTGTGTGGGCTTAAAACAATACGTATTTGCGTTTGAACTGGCAATACACAACTGACCGAGAAACACCGCGCAAGAATGCCTGTTCATATATGCGCAGTAAGGAGGATTAGTTGTAAAGTTAGATCTAATCAGAGGAACGCACACACATATATTATTATTATTATTATTATTTGTATTTCCTTTGATATCTGGCGTTTACACATTTCTTTCCGGGTCCTGCCCAGGGACCTAAGGTTAGAAATGGCATCATGACACTTTCCACTGCAAAAAAAAAAAACATAGAAAATAAAAAATAATTACATAGATAAAGCCCTTCGTAAAGTGTGGGCTGAACTTGTCAGAACAATTTTTTGTATCTCTTTGAGGCATGGACTTCCAGGGATCCCTTCAATCAGCCTACTGGAATCTTTTATTATTATTATTATTATTATTAATATTATTATTATTAATATTACAACTGTAAACGTTATTTTAGTAGATACGCATTTTGGGATAGACGGTCTGTTTTCTTAAACTGTGAATTACATCTCCTGGGATGAGCACTGGACAGATTTAATAAGTAAAAATAATCTCTCCAAAGTCCATCATATTTGAAAACCGGTAGACGTAAAAAGCGGTGTCTACTCAAATACTTGTATACAATGATATAACGTTTAGCATGATGAGAAACATTGTCGAATTAAAAATAAAATATTCAGAAATTACATAAAGACACATGCATGTTTCTCTAACTCTTGAAATGTTGAATGTATAACTAATTTTAATTTCTGTTTT
>OZ038476.1:30475316-30527816 GCA_964036315.1 Acanthosepion esculentum
CAGAGACGGGAACATTTGTAAATAAATTTTCTACGTCAAGTGACGCAAGAATGCCTTGGTATGTTTGTAATTTTGTGTTTTTAAGAATTTGGAGGAATTCATGGGTAGATTTAATGCTATAGTTAGTAGGGAGATATGGGGTAATAATGTCGTTGAGAAATTTTGATAATTGGTATATGCATGTTGGAATTTGAGAAATGATAGGTCGTAATGGGTTACCTGTTTTGTGTATTTTGACATTACCATATAGGTAGCCGGGTTGGTAATCGCCAAAAATTTTATTTATTTTCAAGGATCCTGCTGCTGCATTGTTGGCTGTTATAAGCTTATTAATATATTTCTTCAGGGTTTCAGTAGTGTTCTTATTCAATTTTGTAAATTTAGTACGATCATCAATTAGGTGCTGAAGTTTTTTGTGATAATCCAGTTTATCCAAAATGACATAAATATTGGATTTGTCCGCCTTTCTGATTACTATATTAGGATTGTGTTTTAATTCTGTAGCAGCAATTTTGAGTTTTGTTGGAATGTTCTTGTTTCTATTACGTGGAATATAATCTTTTAAACCTTCTACCTTGAGAAGATCTTTGAGGTTTGGATGGAGTATTATCAATTTGTCTTTTTCCAGTTGACATAATGATTGGTGTAATATTTCAATTTCAGTCTTCTTTTTGAGAAGGTCGAATTTAGGTTGAAGGTGGCAATTTGGTCCCAGATTTAAAAATTCCTTTTGATCATCCGTTAATATGTGAGCTGATAAGTTTATGTATTTATCTTGGTTGTTGGGAAGTAGAATATTTCCTTGGTATAAGTTGCACAGTTTTTTTGTAATTAATTGTCGCTGGTCAAGTTCATCATTGTTAATACTGATATTGATGTGGTATTGTGCTTCATTATATTCAGTTTCAGTTAAAGCGTTTTTTAGTACTGTAGTATGTTTTTGGATTTCATTATTTATATGTTGAGTTTCATTCTTAGCTTTAGTTATTTTTCGCAAAACAAGATTCTTCCTGAAAGTTATAGTGTCGCTTTCCTTGTTGGCTGCCATGTCATGCAATTTAAAATTTGTGTATTTAGGCAGCAATCCTTCTTTCAAGCACATTTCATTAAAAACGACTGACAATATCTATATCTATATATATATATATATATATATATATATATATATATATATATATATATATATATATATATATAAATATATATATATATATATATATATATATTTATTTATTTATTATAATTTTATCATATAGACAAAACCATTTTACTCACAAAAAAGGTGCAACTTGGTTTCAGTGCATTTTAACTGCACATCTACGGGTGAGGGTCGGAAATGGTTATGAACGATCTTGTATCAACGAAAAAATGTCCACACACCAATCAACATTTACCACCCGGTCCACCCAACACCAAACTGCTATCAACAACCACTATTGTTTCACTCACATACTTTATGTATATTTTGTAAATACATTTTCCTTCTAAAAAATGGAAAATAGGAAGTGACGTTTTACATCCGGGCTTGCGTACAAACAGGATCGTTCATAACCATTTTCGACCCTTACCCGTAGATGTGCAGTTAAAATGCACTGAAACCAAGTTGCATTTTTGTTGTGAGTAAAATGGTTTTGTCTATATGATAAAATTATAATAAATAAATAATTATCGCTCTACTACCTGTATCGAGCTCTTTTTTGAGAATTAACGCTGCGAACGTTGGAATTTATATATTACTTTCGTTCTCATCGCATCGGATATATATATATATATATATATATATATATATATATATATATATATATGTCAGTCTGTATCTCTCTATCTATATGTCTGTCTGTCTGTATCTCTCTATCTATATGTCTCTCAGTCTCTCTATCTATCTATATATCTATCTGTATCTCTATGTATGTATCTGTCTATCTATCTGCCTGTATCTCTATGTATTTAAGTTTGAATATTGTGATAATTTAAATAATAATTATTAAACAACTGTAATGGTGCCGTCAAAAAAGGGAGGATATTTTTATCTGCCGCAGTTATGTTGTTGATAATTGTCTTCAGTGCTCAGAAGGTTATTTTCTCAATGAGCTTTTGTGCATGTCTTGCATTCCTCATGGCGCCAGGATTCACATTCCTCCTCCTGTTTTGTTGCTATTCCCTTTCTTGTCCCAGACGCGATTCCATTCCCATTTTCATATTTCCTCATCTTGTCTTAGATACTTCCTCGATTTCATTTTGAACCTTTTCAGCTACACGTTCTCTCAGAGCAGCTATTCTTGCATTAGCTTCTTCCTCTGTTTTATTGTCTTCGTTGCGGTGTTCACTCTCGCAGTCCTGCTTTCCTCCGATTAACCTCTTTCTTCTGTCTCATCCGTTCACCTCTTTGTCATGTATCACCTGTGCTCTTATTGCTTCACGGCGTTCATGTGATGCCAGTGAATATCTTTACTATCTGTCTCCCGCCATACCTATATCTGACCCTGAGATAGGCGTAATCGCTACCTACGTTTTCGCTCTGGTTCCGGTCTCCTTTCTTCAAGGGAATTTTCCATTTTGTGATGTTCACTGGACGACATTGTCTTAAATGCACGAAACAATGTAAAACATTATTTTATTTTTTTTTTCTTTTCTTTTAAGCATTCAAGCCCAAGCAAGGCGGGAAGCCACTAGCACGCAAGGAGTTACAGAGTTGGAGCGAGAACAAAGGGGAATTATAATTTTATAACTGCTCTCTATTATTCAACTTTCTGTTTTCTATCAGCATGGTTGATGGTATCCTCCAGGAGACTGGTCCCTTGCGCCTTCACGGGCTAACATTCTAGGCTGACATGAAGTGGAAAGACTACATTGAATTCATTGCTAGCTCAGCAGCAAAGAAAATTGGTTCATTGTGTTGTGCACAGCGCTTCTTAAACTTTTTTCATTCATGACCCCATTTTTCATTACAAGATTTTTCGCGACCCCAGGTATTAACCAATTACCTTGAAAATCCATCCATTGTCACTGCATCACGATAAATATTCGGCGGCTGTGAAATACCATATAAACTGAAATTCAAGTGTCTGAATTAAATTTCCGCGACCCGAGCATTTTGCATAGCGACCACATTTGTGGTCGCAACTCATAGTTTAAGAAGCTGCTCTAGATGATAGGGTCACAGTCTCGTTACCCCCTCTAGGTGTTGCAACTGTAGTTTCTGGTCGAAAGTAAAGATTTTCGGGAGAGAGTTAAAAGCTAAGTGATGTGGAGCCGAAGAAGGGACCACGGAAGGAAAACACGGAACACGGGTTAGAGGTAAGAAATATATATTAAACAGAAAAGTTACAAAAAATAATGTAAGCAGAGCTTACTATCCAGTGGTGTCCGATAATGGTATCGTACGCGGCTGCGCATTACTGGTGCTACTACGATATTTAACAACCCCCACACGCACACACGGGTCGAATGTGGCACAAGGCCGGTTTAACGTGGGCTAACCGATCCCGTAGGCTCGGCCAAAAATATGCCCATTTACAACCCGTATACACGAGTATAGGGACTGTCTACCTCCCCGGACGAAATTTTGCCCTGCGGCAAAGCCTCGTCCGAGTTCCTCACTGCCAAACAGAGAGTTCGACAGCAGAGCACCATTACTGGTGCTACTACTTTCATGATACTACCATTCACATAATAATATAGTACTGGGAGAGTCCATGTTGTAGGGAAGTATCGGTCTCACAACACTAAGCTAAGCTAAGCTAAGTTATCTAAGAATCAAATTCAAAATTATTACTGGAACGTATGGCGATTATAGGGAAATCGATGTGCTATCAAACTTACCGTAATACCTGTATCGTTAGAGTAGATCAATATCTTTGTAGCCCTAGACATTTATTAATTCAATTTTAATAGAACTTTTCTCTATATTATTTTCGGTCTATATCACGGGTCAGCAAACTACGGCCCGAAGGCCGGATCCAGCACCCGACGTCAGTTCATCCGGCCTGCCTCTTCACTGTGCCACAAATGAGCTAAAATATAATTATTTATATGGAATTATCAATCGATGGTAGTTAAACTTACTATGTAGAAAAAATTAAAATAAATGTAAGTAAAATGCCAAAATTTGGCCCAAATGCCACTTTTGAAAAACTTTTCACTAAACTTTTGAGGAGGCACGATGGAGTATAGATAACGGCTCGGATTGAGGAATCGTAGTTTCGAATCCCAGTCGAATCCGTTACATTCACTTACGTGCTAACAGCCTTGGGAAAGGTGTGAATCCTCTTCTTCTCCCTCCAACTATGGGTAAATAGCAGGACAGACTGGGTTCTATAGCCTTGGATGGCAACTGGTCTAGGAGTCAAAACCATTCGGCGTACCGGCATCCGGCGGCCTTTTGGTTACTCCTGCCTCTGCGTCTGTGGAAATTCTGCGGCAAGTAAGAGCATATTCCTCCCTCCACTGGGATAGCACGCGAAGTGTGGGGACCGCGTGTGAAGTTCAAACTCCCTTGTTACTCCGTTTCAGGAATTCACCGCCGTTGGAATCGGGAATGGCTGTCGCTCGTTTCAGCGTTGGCGACGGATCGCCGTGCTTGGTCGGCCTTCGTTCCGGACGCGGTGAATTCCTTGGAAGGAGCCGGCTTAACCGATCCAGGGTGAATGCCGCAACATAACATAACAACTAAACTTTTGTGCTGCTTAGTTTGTGAGATTCAGATATGTGCGAATTTACTGTAATATAACTATGTTATTGGTATCGACGCCTGCTTGGATAACATTTTAGTAAATAAGTATGCTTTATGTCTTTATTTTTTCTGCATTCAGTCGAACAAAATAAATGGTTATCGAACCCGCGCTCGTCATTTTCTCAGTTATCTGGCCCTGTGTAAAAAAAAAAGTTTGGTGCCACGTTGTCTGTAAGATCAACCGAGAAATATTCTGTTAAGTGCATTTATAAGGAAGGCAATTATGTTGAAAGGTACATATTGTTGCGTAAATACTTTGTTTGCTATTAGGCTAAGACCCTATTCAGGTAGGCTATGACATCATTCATTGCGTTATGCATGCGTTCTATGTAAGTTTTCTTGATTCTCCTGTCGAATTCAGCGCTTCTTAAACTCTTTTCATTCATGACTCTTTTTTTCATGACTAGATTTTTGGCGACCCCAGATATTAACCATCTACATTGAAAATCCATCCGTTGTCACTTCACGAGTAGCAACGGCGCCGAGCGCGCGTTTTATTACCACAGCGCTTACGTGGCACATCACGTTAAACATTGGGCGTTTTTGAAATAACATATAAACTGAAATTAAAGTGTTTGGATTTAATTTTCGCAAACCCAGCATTTGGAGCCGCAACCCATAGTTTAAGAAGCGTTGTACACAATAATTCTCTCCAGAATCTATCTTACAAATCTATGAGTCTACAATTCGTCCAAGCTTAGAATATCGCTGCTACATCTGGTCCGTTTCTCCTGCTATATATTTAGAAGTTCTTTTTAAAATCCAAAGAAGAATCGGCAATAATATTGGTCATGATCTGGCGTTTAGGCTTCAGTCATTTTCCCAACGCCGTAAAGTTTCTTCCTTGTGCTTTTTCATGGTAATATTTCTAATGATCTATTGAATAGCGATTTCGGCTGCAGAGGCCCATACGCGTCAAAATAAATTTGTCTTTTTACGTAATGTTGATTTTAAGAAATTTTTCATTTTAGTTTATTTGAGGAAAAATCTACGAGTTTCAGTTTTATTAGTAGAAATAAAATAGATTCATTTTATAAAAAAAATTATGCAAAATATAATCATGTATATGAATTTTTTTAAATAAAATGACCCTATTTCATTTCTGCTAATATATCTTTACCATTGGTATTCATAAATTTTATTTATTAAAAATTCTTATTTATCATTATTGTATTAAAATGTTTGTATCATTTATAAAATGTGTCTATTTTGTATCTACTAATATATTTAAACGCGGATATTTTTGTTGTTGTTATAACAGTTCCTGAAGTAAAAGAAAATGAAAAATTTCTGAAAATAAACTCTACGTAAAAACACAAGTTTATTTTGATGCGTATGGGCCTCCACAGCCGGAATAGCTAACCGTTGATACAGAGTTGCATCGTTCGCGCGCGATTCTGCAGAATTGCTTAAATTAGTACCTGCGGCCGGATGAGGCATGTCTCATGTGGTCCGCTTTTCGCAAAAGACCTATTCTATATGGGACCCAGACTTTGTGAATTTAAGCGGAGTACTAGAATGGGAATAAGGTCTCATGAATTGGTTAGATGTAACCGTAAGTTATATGCAAACAGATACGTCACTCGTGTCTCTCAATTGTGGAACTCTCTTCCGGCTCCGTGCCTTCCAGCCAACTTTGATCTTCAAAAATTTAAATGCACTGTCAATCGTTATCTACTATCTTCGCGATTACTATGCTATTGTTCCGCATCCTTAATAATGTCTCCTTTTTCTAATTCTTTCACACCCTGTAACCGCTTGCTGCCTTGTTAGGGGTGAATTCGATTAAAACAAAAATTTATAGAGCGAGTTTGTGTCGCAACTTAAATAAGAATCCAGAACTAAATCGTATTTAAATAACACGAGAGGTTGTAATTACAGGTACAATATTAATACTAAATCCATATCTTCATCGTTATTCAATTATATAGTTAGAAGGTAAAAGTGCGTTGAGTCTAGGATACCATAATTCACATATTCCGATCAAATATATAGTGAATGATGCAATTTCTGAGGCAAAGTTACTAAAAACTCCGTGATATATTTGTTTGGAAGCAATTGTAACTTCTAAATAAATCTAATGGTATTTACCATTCATTGATTACTCCTGGTATTATATAAATCGCTTTTGCTCAGTTTCTTTTCATGTTAAAAATTTGATGTGTTTAATATGACAATGAAATGGAATTATCTCTCTGTAGAAAAAGATTAGCAACAGAACAATAAAGAACACGATGAAAATCGTATTTAAATACCAAGATAAGGCAGGAACAATCACTTAATAGAAAAAGGTATCAGCATGCCTCACATGAAAGTCTTGAATAAATAATCTAAGAAACGCAGGAGTAAAGGAACTGATTAATTAAACCACTCATTTTGTCCGGGAACAAATTGTGTTTATTAGGTTGGTGCAAAAATAATGTCGTTTTCTCACAAGAAGTTGAACATCAAAAAACGACATTATTTTTGCACCAACCTAATACATGCGGATTAATATTTTATTTGTAATGATTATTAAAAGGACTAAGGTAAATAATAACACATTACTAACTTAATTTGATTTTTAACCATTCTCGCTACAGGTGGGACAGGACATATATAAATAAATACACATTGGTAATTATTATATGGTTTGATTATTATGAATCTATTAGAGCAAAGGTTTAAGTTTTTCTATCTATCTATCTATCTAACTAACTAGCTAGCCAGTCTAACTGACAATATTTGAAAATGTTATTTTTGAATTAACACTAGATAAATCCTGACGAAACTCTTTCAAAATATTTATTTGATAAAAATTATGTGAACACTTGAACAACAACCTCCACACTGGAATCGAGTACCAATTTGTTGAATGTCTGTGTTTAATATGTCAACCACAACTGCTTATTTCTCTGCCGTGTGCAACATTACATTAAGGTTTCATAACGTGTCTTGTCGCACACCTTGTTGTCGCCATTGCTGAAACTCATTATACATCAAACAACTGTGCTCACATCGCCTGTTTCGTCTCCGTAAACGCTAAATTAGTGCTGATAAATCCCAATGGGTGATAATATTCCCGTAACGTAATTCAGTGTCAAACGTTTGCTTTACACCTACTTTCATGTCAGAAGCCATTTTGTTGAATTACCGTTGAATTGTTTTCTGCAACGCGATAAAAAAATTATAGATCATTGGCTTGAAGGTTCAGTCTTTACTAGTATGCTGCCACATCTGCCTGTGTCTTTGTGGATCAGGGTTACGACCATATCCCGTTGAAACAGCGGTCCTTATACGATCAGCGATATTAAGTAACTTCGAGACTGGTCTGTACCTAGATGGGTCACCGCTTGGGAATAGTAGGTACTTTAAGGTTGAATGTGAAGATGGTGTAATAGACAACGGCTCGGAATGGAAATCGAAGACCCGACATATAATTCCAGTCTGTTTCGTTATATTCACGTACGCGCAAATACGCTATGAATCCACCACATCTCCCTCCAGCTATAGGTTAATAAATAGGACTTGTATCAGTAAATCATTATCTTGAAATAAGTGTTACAATCTAAAATTATTTTATGTCTTGAAATAATCTAAATTGATAAGACATAAATACACATTAAGATGATATAATAGGGGGCATGACTTTTGAAGCGACATTCTTATATAAGTGACATCTGTACAGATTGATTGATTTATGTGTTTTTACGACTCATCAAATATTTGTTCGTTCCAAAATATATTTTTGATTGTAAGAATAAATATTCTTCTTTTGCGATTGAATATTGTAGTAACGAGTTTATTGGTCAATGATTTCCCCAGATACAAACCCGACTAGGGATAGATTTATACATTCCTCAAGAGTATCTGCGAGGAAGTAAATGTAGCTAACTTGAGTGGGATTCGAACTCTGTCTTCTGAGTTCTCAGTCCGAGTCGCTTTCTATTACACCACTCACATATTATATGTCGTTCTAAAGATTATCTTTCTGATCATTTGTAATGCCACGATTAGGTTCAAATTTTACTGATTCTGATATTGTGCTCCCTGGGAGCATAGGGTAAGCTTCCACTTTCTTTCTTTCTTTCTTTCTTTCTTTCTTTCTTTCTTTCTTTCTTTCTTTCCACCGAGTTAGCTTGCTTAATTGGCCATATTTGAAGATGTTATTTTTGGTTAACATTCAGTATTTAAATCTCGAGAAAACTCTTTCAACACACACACACACATACACACACACACATATATATATCTATATATATATATATATACACAAAACACTACTTTACTTTTGGTGTTTGCATAATAAATATTTATCGCTCTGCTTTTGTATTGTCCTGTTTTAAATTAATGTTATGTTATGTTTTATTCCCAGCTCTTTTACATTTGTGTATATATATATATATATATATATATATACAAATGTAAAAGAGCTGGGAATAAAATTACAACGTTCAAAACATTAATTTAAAACAGGACTCAATACAAAAGCAGAGCGATAAATATTTATTATGCAAACACCAAAAGTAAAGTAGTGTTTTGTTAATTGCAATTTTGAAGAAAATCCTTTAGTACCATCATTGTTCGCCACCTGAAGAAACGTTTGATTCTAACTTTGAAACAAAATGTAAAATTTTGTAGTGGATATTTACATGTTCTAATGTAACACTGTTTAACATATATATATATATATATATATATATATATATATATATATATATATATATTAGGGAAAATACATGTACCCTTGGATAATATACAATAACTTGCACTTTCGAATCGAGTACCGATTTGTTGAATGGCTGTATCTAATATTTCAACTTCAAGTGGATATTACTTTGCCGTGGGCGACTTGATAGCAATACTTCTATGATCATTTCTGTTTTACTTTGATTTTATATCCATATCTGATATCTGGACAGGAACCAGAGTGATTATTCGATAAAAATTTAGAATTCTTTTTGCTGTTTAGCTGCTAGCGTATCGTTTTATCTTCGACTGTTATCCAGCGTCTCCATCAGAAGAGTTTATATCAGTTAAATTGTTACTTGTTCTCCTGCCGATGGCCAGCAAGCATTGTGCTTAACTTTTTTTTTTGCTTTCAAAGAGAGGATAATTTCTCTTTTATATGTTTTGTTTTCCTCGTTTCGTCTTTGCATTGTTTTTCTTTTCAGCGCCGAACAAAGTTGTGTAAATTGATTTTGGAAATTTTTTTTATCTTAATTTTTTTCTATACTTTTGGAAATTAGTAATACTTTTGAGAATTCAAGAGTTTGTATTTTTTTTTAAATTTTATTCTCTTTGTTTATTTATTTTAAAAATGATTTGTTATCATCAAACAGAGACACCCGTTTTAGACTAAACTCTAAAAACAATTAGAATTTCTAACAATCGAATGTTTTACTGGAATTGAAAAGCCACTAAGTTTGCTCTATGTAAATCAAAGAATTGGGAATCAAGGTAGGATTTTCACGATTGCAGGCTTTCGGGAAAAGACAATGTAATAAAATTCTATCATTTTTGTCCCTCTCTTTTTTGCAAACATCTTTTAATCAATTTTTTTTTTTTGCCTGAATAACCAAGCATCGTTAGTTGAGATTATTTCATATGACAAGGTGCGATAGAAATACCTCCCACAATTTAAAGGCCTGAAAAAAACGTCAAGGTAACTGCTATTAAAAAATAATTTCACGGTTGTTTTAAAAAGCGTTATAGTTTGTATTCATTTTGTTTTAAAAATGACGTCCTCCAAATTATGGCCTCTATTCGCCATAAATTTTGTAGACGACTTCTAAAGATTTTCATCAACCGGAAGTTCCAATGCTTCGAGGTCCTACAGGTAACATTTTTTAATCGCTGAGACTGTGACCTGAAACTTTTTAGCCCATAACAGTATTCGTTTTCTATCTGGAACGCTATCATTCCGACATGAACTGAAATGAACACGAACATCTCTCTGTGTTGCAATTACAGATTCACCTGTTTTAAAAACAACGTTTTAATAGCACGGTGTGCTCCGGTCCAAGCCATGATGGTATTTGAAAAAAATGGTAACACATTAATTAGATGAAGACACCATTACTATACGTTCATTAGCACTACATAGGTGACGGTTAAAAATATGGGAGGTATTTTTGTCGCATTCTATATAAACACGAACAATAGCCTATTTCATAAAACCGGAATATATTTTCCATTGTATCTGATAAATAAGAACGAAATATGTTAAATTCTTCCTGATGTTTACTAAATATAGTATGTCTTCTGTGTACCGTATGCCTTCACGCTGTGGGTGATAACGTTACCCCACAAACTTATGTCCTTTGTAGCTCTTAGTAATTCCTTTTTTTTTTTGCTATCTCTCCTAATCCCTGTTCTGTCAAATGGTTGCACATGCTATCTCGTTACGCTGTTCACTGCGTTCTTTTGTCCCAGTCTCTTTAATATATCCTGTGAGTATTATATTTTCTAAGCCTACGTTCCTTCGGTATATGTCTATATTTCTGAGATGAGGTATTATGTACACTATTTACATTATTCAGTCTATTGTCCTCATCTTTGTCGCCATATTTATTACAGCGTTTCGGCCGTTGTACGCTTCTGCATTCTTCAGGTGGTTGGAATGAAGATATTGCAAATTTAGCATACAAAAATCTGAATCTTTCTTCCTAAATGGATTTCCAAGAAACTCCAACCACAAGACAAGGCCCTTTTAAGTAGAAATGGTATCGCCTGTTATAATTACACAAGTACTAGTAGTAATGACAAAAGTACGCAGATGTAGGTTTTAAGAAAGCTTTATTCCGTTGAATTTATTTAATTCTGAAACTCCAGAATATGTGGCCGAAATGGGGAAGTGGAAAAGGGTCGGTCTTCTGTCTTAACTGTAAACTTAGCTAGCCACAAACGCTGACCCAGTCATACAAACTATATTCCTTGCACCAAAACACATTCTTACATACCTTTCTCACCACACCCATCATAACACCTCAATGTCTCCATGAAAATACTAACTAGTCCCCATTTGTACAATTTGTGGTCTGTGGAGTGGGGAGTGGAATAAAACAACAAATTAAAAATTTAAAAAACTAGCCCCAATGAGTATTTGCACAATGAAATAAAACTGTTTACAAGAAACTAAACAAAATTATGTTAGTAAACCCCCCACCACCACAATCTCTAAATGTGGCATAGAACTGACGTCACTGACCCCCTAACGACGGATGGGATGGGGAATTAAACTTAAAGAAAAATAGGGACAGAAATAAAAGGGGCCAATGAGCATACATACCCTAGCTAAGTTTAATGAAAAAAGGAAACTAAAGAATCAAAACTAAACGTAAGCTAACCTAAGTTTGGGATGGGTTGCTCGTGTTCAACCCAGGCAAGCAATATCCTGATGCCTAACCGGCATCAAAGTGCCACACCAGGGCAGTCCCTTTCACACGACACAAACGCCCAAGATTCACCCACCTTTTGCCGAATTCTTGACTTTTAGCTGATGCTTAAAGTAAAAGATCAGCTGGGAAGAAACAAACTTCTCGCTTTTATAGAATCCCTTCGGACGTATCGTCCAAATCACGACTCTCATAACACCTAGTAAGAATAAGAACACATAAAATTTAGCCTTCGTCAACGGTGGAGCTACATTGCTAAAAACAGAAGCGGCCTCAAGGACAAAGAACTTTCCAGGCAGCATGCGAACCATGAGGCCTTCAACATATCTACAAAACAGCGCTACCACCCTGCAATGAAAGAAGGCCTGACCAATGGTCACGACTTCCGCACTACAGCGGCGGCAGTTTGGATATTTCTCCAAGCCCGCTGTGCAAAGTCTCTTGGCGACTCAGAGGGCCCCGCGCATCACCAGCCATGTGAGTGATGCCTCATTCTTATTGAGACATTTCAACCCGGGCGCCCAAGGCCATATTGAGGGAGCCTCCTGCTTCGTAAGACCGAGCTCGTCAATCAGTTCATCACAAACGCCCCCCCCTAACTAACACCTGATATAATGCCTTACGAGACAACGCCTAGACGTTGGAAAGGTCATCCAATGCCCCTAAGAGTCGCTTCAGGGCAGGACAACATTCACGGTAGGAGCACACGACTTTGCGTAAACGGTGGTACTCCTCCTCGCACGAGTGCTCACTTCTCAGGGATAGGAAGTTCTTATGGGCGTCTTCCTTCCAGAAGGCGTGCACCTCATCCGGTTCGCGACACATTCGATCCAGGTCCACACTACCTCCCTAGGATGTTTCGGTACTTATCGAGAAGATCAAACTTGCCGATAAAGTCCCGAAATAGTTTCACATCCCGATTGTTAGTACCCGAATTTGACACTATTCGATCTATATCGGGGGTCAAGGATGGCATTCCAATCGCCCGCTAAAACTACCCGACGAGATGACACCAAGAACGGCTCGATCTGCCGAAACAAAGCAGGCCAATCAAAATGCTTATTGGGCGCATAAACCCCAATGAGACGTAGAGCCTTATGCTTTATAGTAACATCCAGCACACAAAGTTTGCCCGCCTAATCTGCGAAGACAAGAGTACACGCAGCCTTCAACGACTTGCTCACTAGCCAAGAGACACCCCTCGAGCGTCCATCATAACATGCTGAATAGAGGGAAAAACTCCTAAACAGAATGCTGTCATGGTCGCGAGAAGAAAAAAGTCTCTCTTGCACACAACATACATCCACCCCGAGGCGCTGAAGGTCACGATAGAGCCTCGCCCTTCGAGACTCGGACCTCAGGTTCCGGACATTCAAACTAGCTAACCAGAGAGACATTATCAAACCGATTAGGGTTGCCTACCTGAATTAAACATGGACGGGGTCAGGATACCGACAGCCTCTCCCATCGTCCCGTGGCCCAGTTAGTCTTGATGTTGCCGTCCGGAGAGAGACCGCCTATATCCCATTGGAAAGTCAATTTTAGTGCTCTATATAAGGAGGGTGTGAACAAAAACAGGGACCCTCCCAGCACAAAATTGGTTCAGCTTCTTCAATTTGTCGTTTTCAACAATAGCAATGGGAGGGGACATTTTGAAAGACGCTATTGCCTCGTCGGGCATAGCCCAAGCGAGTTTAGCCCCCGTCCCAGTTCTCATGACTGTTAGCACTCTTTGTACTTCAGGGAATTTTTTTTGGTCTTCTATGTCTTTATATTCAAATTGTTTTATGGAGAGGAGATATCTTAAGCTTTTATCCGATTCCCGTAATCCTGAGCTTTTTCAGCTTGGGCAGCGGTAATACGACATATCTCTTCTCCTGAGTTGTAAATATGTTTGAGTTTTTTTCCTTTTTTCTTTAGTGTCTTGAGTGGGGCTTCTTAGTCTTTTGTTGGGAGGTGGGAGCATTTCAGGTGATTTAATGGTGGAGGGATGGAATACGTTTTGTCTTAAAGGGCTGGGGTCTCTACTGAGAGGTGTTGGGGTTGGGAAGAATTTGTCTGTTGTGAATGTTGGGCAGAAGATGTGGAGGGAGTGGCCTTTTTCATTGGAGAAGTCTTTTTTGGACTGGGTTCTCTACTGAGAGAGAATGAAGGACGCGGAGAAGATGTAGAGGGAGTGGCCTTTTTAACTGAGAAGGAGTTTTATTTATCTAGTTTTTCCTTCAGATCCAGGCTCCCAACACCCAGAAAGTTTGCGGATGTAGAGGAAGGCTTTTCGATCTACTATGATGTCAAAACTCCATTCCACGGACAAGCTATCACAGGAAGTATTTCACCATACAGCAGCAAGAAGTATTTCACGATACAGCAGCAAGAAAACTGCCAGGTGTTCCCTGATAACCTGAGGAGGGACCTCAAATATTGCTACGATTGGTCCTTCTCCCGTCTTCATACTCTGTTCGAAGAATGATATCCTTCGTAATTATTTCTCTACTGATCGCTTTGACACAATCCTCGGGTGTGGGTAGCAATACGTCTCACATGAAAAAGCCCGAGCCCTTAAAAATTCTTAGTGGCTTAAACCCCTGGGACTCCAGTGTTTTTACCACTGTGTCTTTCATCGAACGACAAATGTTGCGCGTACGCTTATCGACGACGAAGACTGACACTATTCTTTTCTCTATTTTCTTCAGTTCCTTTGGGTCCTCCAAGAGCCCACCTCTACTAGAAGGTGTGCGTAACTCTTGGTACGCGCCAAGAACTCCGCAATATCGATGACACACTTCGGGGTAGGGACTTCCAACAAGAGGGCGATTCCCCGGCCTCTGCATTCTCACTTACGTTGTCTTTTAATTTGTCATTGCTGGCTTCTACGTTATGGCTCTTTTCAGCCTCTGTAGATTTGGAAGCTTTTTTTAAAGCATCTACTATCTATTCGTTTGTTGGTACCCTAGCCAAGGCTGGATACTCCTCGATGTCATCCTTATCAGGCGGGTCTTTTTGGGGGTTAAACAAATGCTTCTTTACGGATCTCCTGAAGGAAGCCGTTTTGGGTTTCTTTTTTACTGCTAAGAAAGAAGTTACTTTTTTTTCCTTCTTCTCTATTTTTAAAAGGAAGTGGAAGGTGAAAAGGGGAAAATATTTAATAAAATCTGCCTTAAAGGCGAGGAAAAAAATGGGGCACACAAATATAATTAAAACAACAAGGTTCACGAGACAATATTAAAACAGACCAGAAAAATTAAATAATACAAAAAGGGTAAGATTAAATAAACAAGTTTCGCTTAACAGCGAGATAACAAATTTAATAATAAACAAAGGTCGACAGACGAAAAAATTAAAACAATATAAACAAGTTCGCCCGTAAGCGAGATTACAAACACAAAACAGAAGGACGTACAAAACGTTTAAATAGACAAACAATGAAACAAGGTTCGCCTAAAGGCGAAACAAATTTGAACAGACAAAAGAAAACGTAAAACAAATGGACGTACGACAGACGACAACAAGTGAACAAGGTTCACCAAAAGGCGAAACAACAATTTAAAACAGTCACAAAAACGAAGAAAGTACAAAAGATTAAAAGGACGACAGACAAGAAAGCAACAAATTACACAATAAAATGAAGAGTTAAAAACGAAAAAGTAAGAAAAACGCTGTACAAATAAAATACGGAACGAAAAATCTAACAATTTACAATATGGCTGCCGATAAAAACGGTCAACCCTAAAACAAAACGATAAACAAAGAAAGAAAAAAGAATGGGAAGAGAATACAAATTAAACACAAAATTTACAAACAAATATATTACAGAGGAAATTAACAGTTAAAACACAGAACTTAACGGATATTCAAAAGAAAAACACAGAAATAAAGTAACACCTAATAATAAACAAAGTAAAATAAAGTCGAACGGAAAAGGTAGAAATTAAAATAAACAGATAAACTCTAGGAAGGGGCTACGAGAAGATAAATAAATTCAAAAAGGAAAAAATAAAACATAAAAGAAAATCAAACAGTTAAATTATAAAAGAATAATAGCAAAATAAAATAAAAATGGTGAGTGTAAGGAATTTGAAAAGGAAAAAATCTAAAATTTACAAAATAGTCAAAAACGAACGTAAGAAGAACAGGAAAAAAAATCAAAAACTTAACTAAATAACGGCAGGTATACGGTCCAAACGATTCTCAGAGAGACAAAAAAGAGGCAAACACGGTCCAAAATTTTTGTTCGACTGGAATCCAAGGTTCCTGTACAGTGTCCTTTTATAAACAGAAATACCTGGCTCATAGAGGAGAGTAAATAATACAAGGGGAGACCACTCTTGATTATTCATAACACTAGTTACTCAATATAGGTTGAAGTAAAATTGCTGAAACGTTATGATAATAGAAAAAAAGATGGCAATAATCTCTGTAATAATTTAGATATTTAAACGTTTCTCGTTATCATATTTAGTTCAATATGGCAGTTCGGTTGCTTTTTTATGTCTTTCGCCAATATTCTTAATATTCAGCATCTTTTACCGCTGTCTACATTTACAATACGAGATTCAAATATTTTCTTGTTACCACTTTTCTTCATTATTATCCTCTTAGTTTTTTCTTTGCTCTGCTTCTATAACACTCTTAAAGATTCTCCATTGTTGTTCACGTCTTGCTAATGTTTTCATTTCCTCTTTCCTGTTGTTCCTTTATCCCCGTTCAAAACCATTCATAATTTCCAATAAATCTACAATAACTTATTTTTCCTTTGAGTTCATATTTTTTTGCACTCCATAGCAATATTTATATCACTGAAATTAAAAATATAAACCTCAATAATATATATATATATATATATATATATATATTTATAATACACACACACACACACACACACACACACACACACACACACACACACACACATATATATATATATATATATATATATATATATATATAAGTCAGTTACGTGCCATACATGATACACGCTTAGGCGATCAAGTATCTTTCGGTACATGACCGACAAGGTAGATTTTTTTCCCGCAGTAGGTTGCTATTTCTGCAGAAGACCAGTTGCCATCCAAGGCTATAGAACCTGGTCTGTGCTGATCTTTACCCATAGATGGGGGGGTGAAGAAGAGGTTCATACCTTTCCCGAGAGTATTAGCACGTAACTGAATGCAATGGATTCGACTGGAATTGTGCCACATCTAAGCGAGCTTAGAAAATCATTTGGGCACCTCGATGTTTAGCAAGCTTGTCTCGCTAAAATATTTACGACTGAATAGTGAGTTCGATCCTCACTGTGCACCCCATTCTTTCGGACATCTAAGTTAACTTAGAATATCATTTGGCCACCTCGACGCAGTGTAATGTTTAGCAAGCTTGTCTCGCTAAAATATTTACGTTTTGGTATGTTTATTTTATCTCTTACTCATTAACCTTTTATCTTTCTTTCTTTTCCTCTTTTTAAATTTTTTTTTTCTGTTTCTCTCAGGCTTTTTGGTTTTACTCTTTCTCGAAAACCGTTTCAATTCACAGTTCACTTCTTACTTTCTCTCATTTCTGCATTCAATGCTTGTCTCATTTGTTCTGCTCTCTCTCTCTCTCTCTCTCTCTCTCTCTCTCTCTCTCGCTTCTCCTCATTCACTCCTACTACTTCTCTCTCAAACATAATCTATTTCCAGGACTTCGTTTCTCTGGGTGCTTATATATATGTTCTATCATTTATTTCCAAACACGGACCCACACCCATACACACAAAAAGAAAAAAATCACACACACTATATATATATATATATATATATATATATATATATATATATATATATATATATATGAAGAAATATAGTCTTAAAGTGTACTATATTAATGGGATAAAGTGCTCAATATCAGAGATAGAGCGTGTGTAAATATAAAAGTGAACATAGAAGTCAACACTTATCTAGCATGAAACAGACTGTTGCCGCTAAGTGTTGACTTCTATGTTCACTTTTATATATATATATATTACATACCTACCAACGTATTATTCATTCGCGGCCAAATACATTTTCGTAAATATTTATAAGAAAAATATATATTATAATCAGAAATTCATATACTAAATTTATCGTATGAATATATCAGGAAAATATTCTCCACGCTCAAAGGTTAATAGCATCTTCATCTTTAATCTTCGATTTGCATAATCTCTTAGATATTCAGGAACAAGCATTCTATTTCATGTTTTAGTTAAGTATCCCTACTTCTCTGGTTAGCATAAGAAATGTGCAAGTTGTTTTTGAATCTGTCTCTTTCGGCTATTCGGCGATTATCAAACTCCATTGCCGTAATGAACAGGGACCTAAACTGCGATGATACAGGTTAATTTGTTTCAATCTTTAAGTGTCTACATCGGGGCCTTTACATATTATGAATGACTTCACAGAGGAAGCACAGGGAAAATATGATTTGGACACGCACATAAATGTGGAGAGTATGGTTTTAACTTCATCGCAAATTTTTCTGTTTTAACGACGGTATTTGTGAAGTTTTGTTTTCTAAGTGGCGCCCCCTTCAACAAAGAGGAATGAGAAAACACATAAGTAAAATGAAGCGTTTGCAGTCAAGCGACGACAAACCAGATGCTGATGATTTCTGTTTTCTGGCCTATATTAACAAAGTTGGGATTGAAGTGGTCAGTTCAGGTCATCCCTTGGCCGAGGATTGTCATTTGAGTAGTTCCTATGTCGCCAGTACATACTGCCAGTCACACGGAGAGAGCAGAACTTCTGTCGAATGTAACCTACTGACCTATCCAGGCCGAGTAAGCGAAGCTCCGAATAAAACACATAATTATATTAGAAACAGAGTTTCAGTTGTCATTTCCTGCCTTGGCGTTTGTTTCCATTTTTTGTTTCCTTGTGAACGTGCAGTGGGTATTTCCCAGCTTTTGGCACACACCGACGTAAATGGGAATGGAGATGTAACATAGGGTAGTCATTGGGAGGGAGGGTGAGGACTCGGTTTTATCCTTACAGCAGCACCTAAGGGAAAACCTCCCTCAAGCAGAATGTATCGGCCAATTATTATACGTATTCACATAATGCCTTGGATACTTCGAGGTGGTGTGATGGTTAGCAAGCTTGTCTCACTAGAACAATTACGACTGAGTAGTGAGTTCGATCCTCACTGGGTGCCCCATACTTTCGGACTTGTGCCACATCTAAGCTACGCTTGGAAAATCACTATTCACATAATGCCATTATTGAAAATGATCTTTTCTAGTTGGTAATATTTTAGTATTTAAAACCTGTGTTACTAATACTATTTGCCGAATTTGTACTAATTACGCGAAGTCAATATCGTTTCTGTCTAGGTCTCTGAAATTAGGTATTATGATTACTTGCTTTATTTATATTGTTCGGACTGTTATCCTCATCTTCATTGTCATATTCACAACGTTTCGGCCATTGTACGCTCCGACCTTTTTCAAGTGATTTGAATTTCGAATCGAACCCTTTATTTCATACACGGGGGTAGATTATTCTAGTTCCACCTTCCATGTCTCTTCAGAATGTGTCAGTTATTTCCCTTTAACTTAACTCTCCAAGTTGAGCCTTGGTATTGATCTCACAATTTTTTGGTCTAGTCACTGGATCTAACCAACGTCTTTATCCACTGGGCCATGTATCCTAAAGGAGTTGTGAGTTCAATACCAGGTCAGAGCAGTGGTGAACCAAAACTGGGAAAGTTAAGTTAAAAGGAAATAACATCCAGAAGAGGCATGACACGTGGAACAAGAACAATCTACCCCGGTGAACGAAATAAAAGATTCAATTCGAAATTCCAATCACCTGAAGAAGGCCGGATTGTACAAGGGCTGAAACGTCGTGAATATGGAAGTGAAGATAAAGATAACAGTCCGAATAATGTAAATAATGCAAGTAATCAATATCCTTTCTTCATAACTGCTCTGATCCTGAGTTTTGCCAGTAACGGTGAACAGTTGTATCTCCAACGAAGTTAATTGCTTTAAACGTCTTTTTGGATATTTATTCTCTCCATTGCAAAAGATTCTCGGAAAATAGTCTGCACATTCTACCGCTCCAGGAAGTATCTGATTCCTTTTATCGCACGTTACCTTTAGAAGAGTCAGATTAGACTAAAAATAGACTATTACTGCCAAATCTGTGCAGGAGCTGGTGAATACTCACTTTCCAGTCTTGATAGAGCTCAAATTAGTTGACGTGGTCTTGTGAGAGAAGACTTATTCTTCAACCTAAATCTATTTTCCCGCAAAAGTAACGTCGCAAGCTTATAACTTTTTTGTCGCTATCAAATATTCAGATGAGCTTTAGTTCCATCAGTTAAGGTACTGATATCTCGGACACCTCAGGCTATTTCCACAGAGTCGAATCACCCTTATTTATTCCGTATTTAAAATATAAGGAAAAAGTTGCACTCAGACAGTTTTTTTCCCCAACGACTGCAATTTTGTGGAACAGACTTCCTGAAAGGGATACTTATAATCTCTTCCTGTCAATCGTTATCCATCTTCCTTATCCTCATAATGTTCCCCTTCTCACACTTCTATTTTCATTCAGGTTACGCACCTGATCCGTTATGACAGTTTTAATAGTATCACTCTAGCTTGAACGACTCTCAAATTAAGACTCATTTCGCATCAGATATGTTCAGTTAACGTTAAAGAAGGCCTAAAGATTGCGTTTAAGTATAAAACAGACTGTCACCACTTGGTGTTGATTTCAGTATCCACTTTTATATTTTATATATATATATATATATATATATATATATATATATATATATATATATATATATATATACAGAAATATAGTCTTAAAGTGTGCTATATTTATGGGGTAAAGTGCTCAATATCAGAGATAGAGCGTGTGTAAATATAAAAGTGGACATGGAAGTCAGCACTTAGAGGCGACAGTCTGTTTCATGCTAGTGCAATCGTCAGGCGACGATATATATATATATATATATATATATATATATATATATATATATATATATGGGGAAGGGGTTAAATTAAGGATTGAAGTAGTATCGAAAGTGGTTTTGACATTGAAGCTCTTCTTGCTAGTTAATATAAATATATCTTCGATACTGTGGCTGAAGCTTATTGGTCTAGATTAGTTTTGGTGTGTTCTTATATTTAATTTTCTACAATTGAGACAATATTCTGAAGTGTGTGTGTGTGTGTGTGTGTGTGTGTGTGTGTGTGTGTGTGTGTGTGTGTGTGTGTGTGTGTGTGTGTGTGTGTGCGGATGCGCGCGTGCTTGAGTGCAGGTTTACCCGTAATGCAAACAGCGAGGACGATATGTTAGTTATTTTTGCATCTGCATTGCACTAATAAAAGATTAAAGCATATTCTGGTATTCACCCCTACTTGCTTATAGTCAATACTTGGTGAATATTAAACCAAACAAATATAACTCCATTGGCCACGGAGAAATCTTTTTTGCGCGCCGGGGGGAGAATAAAGAATGAAATTTTGTAACATAGAAAATTGAATTTTTGCACAAAACACACGCACACACATAGATAGATAGATAGATAGATAGATAGATAGAAACAGACTGAGATAGATTGGTAGATAGATACATAGATAGATAGATAGATGTCTTAAAATATGTCTTAAAATAATTATCGGACTTTGTCCATTTCATTTGGATACGCATCGAACAGATATGAATGTACGTGAGAAAATCATGGAGAATTGTAGTTTAAAAACAGTAAAATTGACCTTGCTAACCGAAACGCTACTCTATGGCTCAATCGGTAAAAGCACCTCAGGCTATATGACTGTTTCGTATAGGATACAGTTTCGATTCTATGAAAATTTATCGGACATTCAGGCCGGTAAATGTTGTTAATACTGTTTATTATAAACATAGAATTTACTTAAATATTTGTATCTATAAAAAGAACGTATATACATAAAACAATTTCTTAAAATAGATAGATAGATAGATAGATAGAGTTGTGGAAGAACGTATTCACTCCCACTTCCGTAATTATAAATAAACCTGTAATACCTCAAATTTACTTGGAAACATCATGTCCATTTTTTCACAAATAAAGAAATAATCAATTTGAAATAATGTCCAATGAAGCCACAACAATTTTATTTTTTAATGCCAAACAATAACACAAAAAAACTCCAAAAAACATTTAACACATGACAAAATTATCTTTATATGTTCATAAATTTTCAATGGGTTTTAAGTCAGGAGTTTGTGAGGGGTACACCAATACCACAATTTTGCTGTCATCTAAGTATATTGTAACAGTATGTGACGTGTGTTTCGTGTCATTGTCATGTTGTAACGACCACTGGTGCCCAAAAGACAGCTTTCGGGCGCTTTGTTTTATAGTATTTTAAAGAATAGCCAAATACTCCTCTTTATCCATGATAACCAGTACTCTCACTAGTTCTACTAGTTCAGAAGCAGAAAAACGTCCCCTAGAGTAGAATACTCCCACCACCGTGCTTGATTTTAGGGAGGTATTTCTTTGGTTTTGAGCTTATTTCAATTTCCTCCAAACATAACGAGAGTTCACGTGACCAAATAATTCTAGTTTGGTTTCATCTGACCATGAATTAGAGTTCCAATATTTACTCCCATGATCTAGATGGCTTCTAGCATGGACTAATCTGCATCTTAGGTGTTTAGCCCTAAACAAGGAGGTTTTCCTTGGGCGACAAGCTCGATGAAAGCATCTAGTTACTGTCTTTGTCGATATATTAACCCTAAAGTCCTTACCTTATTGGCAGTCTCTAACAATTTTCCTTTCTATTCTATCAGCGTTTTCTGTTAGTCCTTAGTTTATTCTGTACACAGTCGCTGTACCTCTTGATAATGCTACGAATTGTCGATCTAGGAATATTTAAACGCTTGGAAAGTATTTTATATCCATCACCTTGTTTATATGCATAAACTGTCTTATTTCGGAGATCCCTCTTAAGAACAGCCGTCTCTGGTATGGTTTCAGGACCATGAGTTACCGTGGTACGAGGCACTCGCATAATTTCTTCTTCATTGCATTTTAGAATGTTATAGAATCAGGTCTTTTGAAAGAGTGTTTGTATTAAATGTCAAGTTAAGAAAAAAATTACAATTGTCTTAAATATTATTTCATAATTTTCATGAGTGGAAGCAAATAATTTTGGACATCCACAATTTTTAGAAAAAATCTATAACTATGAATATAATAGGTCGAATCTTCTAAAAAATTCACGAGTTATTCAAAAGTAAATATGGAACCAACTATTTTTGTTAAATTCAATATGTACTTGCTAATATTCGCATTTCCTTATAAAATATGCAAATATTCAGAGGGGGAATATCTCTTCACAACTGCAGATAATTAGATGGATAGATAGATAATGAACAGAATGAGAAAGAAAGAAATAAAGAAATAAAGAAAGAAAGAATCAACAGGCTGAGATTGATTGAAAGATATCAACAAGCTGAGATAGAAGATAGACAGATATATATCAACAGGCTGAGATAGATAGATAGATAGATAGATAGATAGATAGATAGATAGATAGATAGATAGATATCAACAAGCAGGGATAGAAGATAAACAGATAGATATCAACAGGCTGAGATAGATAGATAGATAGATAGATAGATAGATAGATAGATAGATAGATAGATAGATAGATATCAACAGGCTGAGATAGATTGATAGATATTAACAGATTGAAATAGAAGATAGACAAGTAGATATATACAGGCTGCGATAGATAGATAGATAGATAGATAGATAGATAGATAGATAGATAGATAGATAGATAGATAGATAGATAAATAAAAATCAACTGGCTGAGATTGATTGATAGATATCAACAAGCTGAGATAAAAGAAGCTGAGATACATTGATAGATATCAACAGACTGAGCTAGTAGATCGACAAGTAGATATCAACAGGCTGCGATAGATAGATAGATAGATAGATAGATAGATAGATAGATAGATAGATAATGAACAGAGTGTGATAGATAGATACATAGGTAGATAGATAGATAGATAGATAGATATACCGTTTTAATTTACTTCTACTACTATTTTATGAATAAACATAATTTAGTAGACGCCCTATTTTGAAAAATAAATAATTTGAATTATGTTTATCGGCCAGTGCAGTCTAGAAAATGAATAAAGATGTGCTCTCCAGTATTTTATGGAATTTTGTTAGCAAGGGGAGCAATATCACCCGCAAATTGCAAAATATAATATATAATAAATATATGGAAAGTATTTTAATAGGGGGGATTTGCGACACTGAAATCCGAAGGCACATTTGGATTCGAAAAGTTGAATTTCCATAGCTGAGCAAAGCCTTAAATAAAAATTAATTCGTTCGAAACAAAAACCGTCCTCCTATACGGCAGTGAATACGTGGAATTCACATAGATGAAGAGACATTAAGCAACAGAAATATAGTTCTACAGAAGGATAAAGTAGACCGAACTTGTGACCAACGATGAAGTTTTCGCGAAAATGGAAACAAAAACGAACGTTTATACATAAAATCAATCAGAGATAGCACACACACACACACACGCACACACGCACACACACACACACACACACACACACACACACATAAACACACACATATTTACATAAATATATATTCTAAGTGAATTTTGTATACTTTTTCTTTACCAATAAAATAACAGAATCTTTTCGTAATCTCTATAAAAGGACGTAAATTATTATATAAATATATTTTTGGCCACTGTAAAATTTCACATAATAAGGAATGGTGTCTTGGAATATTTGATAAGGAAAAGACTGAAGGCAAGAGGGAAAGGAGAAAACAATACATAACCTACCTCGCCAGCTTGAGTCAATGGATGGCGGAACAAGGTTTCGTAGAGATAATAAAAAGACAAACTTGATTAAGAGCTAAAAAGGACAGGAAATTGTGGAGATCCATGATCGCCAACATACTGAAGGGACACAGCGCAGAGAAGAAAATGAGGTAATAATATCAGATAAAAGATTTATTGATTCCTCAATAACTACTACAGCGTTTTAAATATGCCGATTATTATGACACTTAAATGTATTGTCGCATGTTATGTTAGCATCTAAGGTTACTTATAATGTCACGTGTTATGTCGATAATCAATTCAAAATTTAATTTCATCATTACAGTTTCGATTTGAGATTATGCATAAAAAATTTGATTGTCATTCCAAACAGTTTAAAATGTCCAAGGAACATTAATACGGAATGAACAGAAATAAAGATCAATACATTTGTAAACTGATTTCTTAGTAATGGGATATTTCGTTTTCATGGTTCAAATTACTTGTGCCATTCGAGTGGCGTTGAGGAATTACGAATATCTCATTATTAAATAGTGAGCCTATTATTATTACCTGACCCATAACTACGTATATATATATATATATATATATATATATATATATATATATATATATATATATATATATGTGTGTGTGTGTGTGTGTGTCTGTGTGTGTGTGGGTGTGTGTCTGTGTGTCTATACGCTTCAGTTCAACACCCGTCCTCCCGAATTAGCATGGGATGAACATATCACAAACAGACACACATATATTCTAAACGAATTTCGTAATACTTTTTCTTTACCAATAAAATAACTGAATCTTTTCGGATGTATGATTAATCGCTGCAAAGGGGTGTAAATTATAATATATAACACATTATTTTGGGGCCACTGTAAAATCCGCTATTACTTAAAAAATAAACCTCTTGTATCAATTAGAGGTTTAATTAATAATTAATTATTGTCATAAAATATGTATTATAGTTGTTAAAAAACAATCGAGTTTAGTGGGAAAGTTATGAATCCATATTCCCTCCCATGGGAGAAAATAGCAAGACATACTATAGCCTTGGTTGGCAACTAGTCGAGGAGAAGAAAAAATCTGAATTAAAACCGACCTGCAAAGAAAAAGTCTACGGCAGGCTATCTTGCCCAAGACACAAGACTTCTACTGCAGATGCAGTACATGTGGTTCTCCTATGATTCTAAGAAGTTACGAGACTTGTGGTCGGGAAAAATCCGGTATTAATTTTAGTTTTCTATCTATAATACATTAATACTCACCGCCACATTTTGGGGTGTGGTCATGTATGGGTTAAATGAGGATTCTGAGGAAACGGCCTTCATAGATAGATAGATAGATAGATAGATAGATAGATAGATAGATAGATAGATAGATAGATAGATAGATAGATAATGGTGATTGTGTAGAGCTACGACAGATGGAATAAATCTACGATTGTTTCAAGACAATAAACAGGAACTGCTGAAGTCACTTTGGCAAAAATAACATTACCATATGTCACTTAGATTTTGGATCGCTCATATACGTATAAGTGAATGCAGTAAGCTTCCTAATGACATTACCGAAGATTCTTCGCCTCCAAAAGAAAAAAAAAAGACAAAATGAAGAGTAACCAACAAATGTCGGCCAGATATGATTCTTAGAAACTTGGGCAATGTTTATTTGTTTCTTTTTCTTGTCCATACATTGTAAATGTATCGGAAGACAAATAACTTTCTCTCGCTGCCAGTGTGTAAATAAATTTGAAGTTGGAATATCAAGATTATGTATTTTTGATGAAACAAAGAACAACATTTTGGCAATAAGAACAGACGAAACAGGAAAAGGGAAAAGAAGAGAGAAATTGAAAAAATACGGGTAATATAAATAAAAATGATATTTTAATATCATGCCGTAAGGTAAGAGTTATAAATTTCATGATCGTTCGAGGAAAAAAATAAACAAACAGAAAAATATAACATATATGCATGCAAAATTGTATATAATATTTATTGTTTTATCTGAATACATATACAGATTATTAAATATATTTATTTGTTTTATATATATATATATATATATATATATATATATATATATATATATATATATATATATATATATATGTATGTGTGTGTGTGTGTGTGTGTGTGTGAGTGTTTGCGCACATTTTGGATAGCTATATACGAAATACAGAGAATACAAAACTGAAGGAAATGTTTGAATATATATATATATATACATATATATATATATATATATATATATATATATATATATATATATATATATATATATATGTATGTATGTATGTATGTATTTAAATCTGAGTTTTTGAGGACCTAATGTATGTTTTGAACTGATAATCTGCTGTTCAACAAACTACCTTATATTCCCAGCCTATTTGCACACACACACACACACACACACACATACATACATACATATATATATATATATATATATATATATATATATATATATATATATATATATATATATATATATATGGCTGTAGATGTGAGTTATGGCTCTCTATCTCTCTCTCTCTATGTATCTATCTATCTATCTACCTACCTATCTGTCTCTCTCTCTCTATCTCTCTCTCTCTCTCTCTCTATATATATATATATATATCAATACATATATATATATATATATATATATATATATATATATATATATATATATATATATATACATACACACACAGTGGGGGAAACAAATATTTGTACACATACAAATATATAATTTATTGTATTTCCAATAAATAAACAAACATAATTTTCATATGATTAACTGTACACATATCCATACGAACTAAATATGCATAGAAAACAAAGAAAAATTGATTTAATAGAAATAAATACCATTTATCCTATTTGATGGGTGAAACAAGTATTCGTACAATATAAAAACTACATAATCTTCGTTTAATACTATTATATAATAGCGATTATTCACTTCTACAACAACCAACTTCTTGTATTTCTCAATTAATGATTTGCAAATTTTAGTTGGTATTTTGTTCCATTCATCTTCGACTATCGTCTTCAGATCCGGGATATTTGTTGGAGCTATCGATTGGATAATTACATTTTCAGCAAGCTATTTCTTTGTGGAGTTTGTAGTATGCTTAAGATTATTATCTTGCTGGAAGATCCAATCAGGAGGAAGTTCAAGATTTTCAACCGAATTCATTATATTTTCTTCCAAAATATTTTGATATGTTGCTGCATTCATTCTACCATACATTACTGATATATTGCCAGTACCTTTTACAGAGAAACATACCCAAACCATGATGCTGCCACCATCATCAAATTGCACTACTGGAACTGTGTTCGTTTAATTAAACTCATCGCCACATTTCCTCCATACATGATTTCTAGAATTACGTCCAAACAACACACTTTTAGGTTTCGTCTGTCCTTCATACTCTTTCCCAATACGATTTTTCCTTACGCTTACGTTCACAAACGGATTTCAGGCATCTCTGTTTATTTTCAATAGCAGTAGAGTTTTTCGAGAGGAACATGACTTTAGAATGTTCCTATGAATTTCATTGCTTATTGTCCGTTGACTGACACAGATTCCCGATGAAAGCAAATTATCCTGCAACTCTTGATGAGTAACCATTTTGGATTTTGTTTAATTTGACGCATTAGTTTGCTCGAAGGTTTTAAAGAAATCTTCTGTGGAGGACCTGTTCTTTCGTTTTCAACAGTTTCGCGTTTTTTATACATTGCACTGAATAACCTAATAGTAGTAAATGGTATATTCATGTTATCTGAGATTTTTCCGTAACTTTTACCATATTTCCAGAGATTAACAATCAGTTATTCTTGCAAATTTGTCAATACTTTACATCTTGCCATGATGATAACCTTCTTGCATGAATATCAATTACAAAATTTTCTGTTTGGAATTTTAAGGTTAAGAGTAACTACTGATGACATTATTGGAATATTCTAGAATATTACACTCGAATGATCTAATGATGAGTATTAAAACAATTTAAAATTTTTAAATCTGAAATTTGCCTTTGTATGATTACATTTTCATCATTAAAATGAATAAATGGGATATATTTCTATTAAATCATTTTTTTCTGTATTCTATGAATATTTGGTTATTATGCATCTGTGTATAGTTAATTTCATGAAAGGTATATTTATTCATTAGATGGAAAATTTGTATTTGTACGAATATTTGTTTCACCCTACTGCGTATATATATATATATATATATATATATATATATATATATATATATATATATTGTTATGATCCAGGTTAGGACCAAGGAAGAACAACATGAACACAAGAGTAGAAATAACGAAGATTTATTACACGGAATAATAATACAAGATGTGGAAGGTGTTAGTATGACTGTCAGTCTGGTTTGGAGTGAACTACTATCGGCTTGACCCGATTCGTCCCTCACTCTTGAGAGGCATAATATACATAGTGTTAGGAAGTGTTAATTCTATAGTTATAGGTAAGAAACCATAACATATATATACACACACACACACACACATATATATATATATATATATATATATATATATATATAATTAAATGTGAACATTAAAGTTGACAATCTGTTTCATCCTTAAACGCAATGGCCTGACGATTGCGTTTAATCATGAAACAGACTGCGCCGCTGAGTGTTGATTTTAATGTCCACTTTTATATTTATATATAATTATCATTTAACTTAAAGCTATATTTTAGCTCGGAGTATCTTGGGTGTATCATCAGTGACTCACAGGATTGTTACGTGTATTCACGCATGCGCAAAACGATTTGGACTCTCACCATAAGTCTAGCTTGAACCATTGAACTTAATTTCTCTTTCCTTTCCTTTCCTTTCCTTTCTCCCCTAACCACCCTCATATCCAGACTCTACACTCCTCCCTTGTTTTTATATTCTTTCTTTTCCGTTTTTTCCTCATATTTTTCCCTTCTTTCCTTATTCTGTCTGGCCAGTTTATTTCAATAATTTATCATCCACTGACTGGTTTGAAAAATCCTTGCAAATTTTATATCAATTTACAAGGTGAAAATGATCATATAATCTTAATGTCTATTCTATAATATATATATATATATATATATATATATATATATATATATATATATATGTATGTGTGTGTGTGTGTGCGCGCGCGAGCACATTTGTATGTGTATATGTATATGTACGTGTGTGTGCAGCTGAGTTGCTGATTGTTTATATGTATGAGAACAAGTCAACACTTAGAGGCGACAATCTGTTTCATGCGAGACGCAATCGTCGTGGCCTGACAATTGCGTCTCGCATGAAACAGACTGTCGCCTCTAAGTGAGGGTTGACTTCAATGCTCACTTTTATATTTCCACACGCTCTATCTCTGATATTGAGCACTTTATCCCATAAATATACCACACCTTAAGACTATATTTCTTCATATATATATATATATATATATATATATATATATATATATATATATATATATATATATATGTAGATAGATAGATAGATAGATAGATAGATAGCTTGATATGAGCGGGAAATATATGCATATATGTGTGTGGGCGTGTGTGTTTGGGTGGGTGTGTTTTGAGGTATTGTATTCATGCTCACACATAAATATATATGTGTGTGTGTGTGTGTGTGTGTTTTGTATGTGTGTGTGTTTGTGTGTGTTCGTGGGTGCGTGCGTGGGTGCGTGCGTGCGTATATAGCAGGGTCTGTATTTTGGACTTTGTGCGATTGCGTCTGTTTTCGTGTGTTTATAGATATACATCTATTTTAGCGGTGCTCTTCTTTGGGTATTTATTGATATATATATATATATATATATATATATATATATATATATATATATATATATATATATATATATATTGAGGGTTTCGGCTCTCGTTTTTGAAACATGAGAACTCTTATGTAGCGAAGGAATCATATTTTTAAAAAAATAAGATAATATATATATATATATATATATATATATATATATATATATATATATATATATATATATATGAATTTTTGCACATGTGTGTGTAAATATGCCCGCTGTTTGTGTTCGTTCCGAAGCGAAATACAACACTGCACTCATCACCAGGTTTTTTTCCTATTTACTTTATATTAAATTTAGATTATATATCTGTCCATTTCAGTTTACAAGGAAGCGCCGAGGCTACAAATATCTGTGGCAAAAAATCTGCGTGTGCAGGCGAAAAAAAATATCAGCAGATGTAAATATAACAACAGATATCCTGTTGGCTAGAATAACCGTAAATATGAGAATACCATTTGGAATTTATACAGCGATTTACTCAACGTAGATTAAATGTAGCACTAGATTAAAAGTATAAAGCATCAAGTGAGGATCGAACTCACACCCTGGCGCTATACACAGCATGGCTCTCTGCAATTTCTTTTTATTTGTAACATTTAATAAACTCTATCTTTTTTACTTATAGCTTGCTCTGCCATCCATTCGCTCAAGTTCGCTAGGAAGATTACGCGCTACTTTCCTCTGTCCCTTTTACCTTCACTCTGTCCTGGGAGTATTATTTTTTCCAAACCCTCTTTCTTCATTATGTTCCCAAGAAATTGTTACTGTCTCTTCCTGATGTTATGCTTCCTTTTATTCCCATTTACTCTACAACGTCTTAATTGCTCACATCCTCGGTTCATGTAAGTCTTATCATCCTTCTGTAGGATCAAATTACTCTTGCTTTAAGTCTTCTCTACACATGTGAGGAGAATGCCATATAACAGGATTTATATTACATAGTAAATTGCTCTAGTGAGACAGGATTGCTAACCACTCCTTCCTGTCTATCACACACACACACACACACACACACACACACACACACACACACACACACACACACATATATATATATATATATATATATATATATATATATATATATATATATATATAAGGTATATTTTGGCAGCACGTTTTCATTGACACATGTCTCCTAGAAAAATTTAGGCACGTTCTCTCTACTTATTTTCAATTGGATCCTTTCATATTCATGAATAATCTTTTTGTTGTCGTTATTGATGGACGAGAGAAAATCGCCGTGTTGATACATATTTTTTTTATTTCGAGTACTTTCGACATAGCACAATGTCATCATCAGGTTATTGTTTATTGCATGACAAATTTTGTAGTGTTCATTATTGTCGAATACAAAATTGCTGTCTTCATTTGAATGTTAAATTTCTGATTTCATGAGGGAAGAACGCTGAACTAGTGCATGATCGCTGTCACCGTTTAAGGGGAGGTAACTAAGTATGGTTGTGGAGAGATGTTTACGAAATATACAGTAAAAAAATCTATTAGTGCAAACCTTGGCATTTAAAATTATCTATTGTACACATGTTAAAACACTTGTGGAGTATCCCTAAATTAACAATAATATTTCCCCACCTTTTACTATTGAACTAGCTAGATGCAACCGTCACTTCTACTCTGACAGTTTCTTTTCTCGCACTTCCAACCTGTGAAAATCCCTTCCGATTTTTCGCTTCCCTGATAAGTACAATCTTCAAAACTTTAAATACAACGTCAATCATTATCATCATCTGTCTTCTTTTTTAAAAAAAACAACATTTTCGCCTTTTATCGTTTACACAATCCTCCCCATTAAGAGCCATATTACTCACTTACACTCCCAGTAACCACTTGAAGTCAGTCAGCATTTGTAGAATGAGGCGTTTTCTAGGGGCCAGAACCAATAAAAACAATAATAATAATAATAATAATAATAATAATAATAATCTTATTTTTTTTCCAAAATCTCATGAAGCCATTTCTGAACTTAGGTTTGTGGTTGGGACCCGGAAGGAAATGTGTATACAATAAAAATCAACAACAATAATAATAATAATAATAATAATAATAATAATAATAATAGTAATAATAATAATAATAATAATAATGATAATAATGATAATAAATCTAACTGTGAGTGGTGGGGGGTAGTAAGAAAACATAACTTGATATAAAATAACAGAGTTAAATTTTATACTAAAAACAAATATAGATTTGCTCCTTGCCTCTCGATGTAAATCTAAGTTTCTTACGCATATCAATCATCAGGCATAAATTAATAACTTACATTTTGATTTATGCTTGATGAATATTACGTACATGAGACACAGGTTTGCAAGGTACAGTAGAAGTTCACATATACTGACATCATATTAATACAGTGTATATTCTCCTATTGCTTTAACACAGAACAATATTTTAGGGTATACATTATATCCTAAAGTTTGTCAATACTCTCATGTAATGTATTATTCCACATTACTTGTATCTGTTGAGACAATGCACAAACTTGGGAGGACTGAACGTGTCAATCGTCATTTCATCAAGTTCTTATATATAGTCGATTAAAGACACGTCTGTTGATTGTCTAGCTCGGAAAATGTTAAGACATCTTTCAGAGCGTTTTGAGTTGCACGGGTAACATATGTTTGCGTATTATCATGCTGAAACAGCACACCACCTTCCTGTTAAAGGTATGACAGCAGCACAGGTCAAAATAATGTTCTAGACGTATATAACCCTGGCAGCCCACTTCATCTCTCCAAGAGCAGCACGAAAGAAGAGTCTACTCTTGTCACTGAAAACAACTGAACGCTTTTCAATCGCCCAGACGAAACACTCAAGATACAACTGAAGTCGTACAAAACGGTGTTGTGTCTTAAGTGGAAATTGGCTCCTGGCACGCGTACCCATAAACCTACTGCAAATAAATAATCCTAGGTATGACTATAAAATATATCCTCTGATCACGAGATTGGACGTTTTGAGGGGCGTATAACCATCTCTTAATTGTTGTGGTTCCCAGGTCCACACAAACCCGGGATGGTAGCATATGTTAAGGTCCCAACTACGGGCAAATATTGGACTCCCCAAAAAACACTGGGAAAGTATAAAAATGCATTTTAATAGTAATAGTATATATGTTTTTTTTATATAAAGAAACCGACAATACATTATATCTGTTGTTGATGGTATACAATTGAGTTCAAATTATATATATTTAGGCATTAAATAAACTCAACAAAACAACCATTCGCCCTTGCATGGAGTATTGCTGCCATATATGGTCTGGAGCCCCTGCTGTTTGCCTCAGGGTTCTTGATAAGATCCAGAGACGGATATGCAATGTAATTGGCCCTGATCTGTCATCTCGTCTGCAGTCGCTCTCCCACAGACGCGATGTTGCCTCGCTCTGTCTTTTTTACAAATACTTTCACGGTAATTGCTCCGAGGAGCTGCATTCGCTGGTTCCTAGGCCTCATGAATTTAAACGTCCTACGAGGCTGGCATCCCGTTCCCACCCCTTCACCGTTGAAACTGTTAGATGTAGATGTCTCTTCTACTCCAATAGCTTCATGTCTCGCACATCTCACCTGTGGAACTCCCTTCCTTATTCCTGTTTCCCTGACAAATACAATCTCCAACTATTTATGTGTAACGTCAATCGACATCTCCAGTTGCCTTGATCTATCTACTTCCCTTCTCCACAATCTTTCACCTTTCATTCCTATCGTCTCTCGCTCCAAATCTTCTGTAACCCCCTTGCCTTGATCGATCCACTATCTTTCTCCATATCCTCTCCTTTACCACTCCTATCTGCTCTTCCTCCAAACATTCTGTAACCCCTTGCGTGCTAGTGGCTTCCAGCCTTGCTTGGGGTGATAAGCTTTAAAAAAAAACAACAACAAAAACTAAAATGAAATTTCTTGACATTAATCCATATAATAGCCTACAATATCTGTCTATATTTCTGACCACATATGGAGAGAAAAGGGAGATCACCGCCCTCTGTGAGATCAGGTTGAGATCATAGACAAAGAACACCATTGGAAAATTCGTAAACTTAAGGAATCAGTACATATTTTAGGCCACAAAACTCCCCTGAGCCAACCAAGCGTAGAAATGAATACAATATGGGAGCCAGTAATAAGGATTGCCAGAGAAAAGCGATAATATCAACAAAATTGCAATATGAGCTCTGGTAAAATATATAATGATAACAGCAAATATTGGAATATGAGTACAGATAAAAAAATGTTTGCCGAAGATATTAGGTTTATAATAACCTAAAATTCATACACAGATATCCTAAAGGACACATGTGGATAAAGGCGTTAGTTAGATCCAGTGACAGGACCCAAAGTGTATGAGTTCAATACCCGGTTAAGGCAGTGGAGAACTTGAGAGGGGAATTAACAGGAGATAATTGACAACTGACAAAACACTGATTAAAGATATGGTACGTGGAACTAGAACAGTGAGCGGAAATAAAGGGTTCAGTTCGACATTCCAACTACCTGAAGAAGGCGGAGCGTACAACAATAATAAATGGCGACAACGATGAGGACAATAGTCCGAATAATATAAATACAATAGTTTACAAAATATAACTTAGAAAAATACAACATAAAGCACACATATCACAGCCTCTAGTAATTATGTCCACACAAATTCATATATGCACAAAAGTTGAGTATCATCTACCATGTATTCAGTTATGAAAGCAGAATAAATATTTTTATTACTTCAAAGCATCAAAGAAAATTAAATTTCAGCATTGTTATGGTTCAGTTTAGGAACAAGGAAGAACAACACGAATATAAGAGTAGAAATAACGAAGATTTATTACACGGAATAATAATACAAGATGTGGAAGGTGTTAGTATGACTGTCAGTCTGGTTTGGAGTGAACTACTATCGGCTCGACTCGATTAGTCTCTCTCTCTCTCTCTCTCTCTCTCTCTCTCTCTCTTGAGAGAGAGGCGTAGTATACATAGTGTTAGGAAGAGTTCATTCTGTAGTTATAGGTAAGGACCCATAACAAGCATTAAATGAACCATAAAATATTTACATACCGTTAAAAAATCAATCAACCAACCAACCTATTGCAAGTAAACGATTCCGTGTTGACTTTCCAGATAGGGACTGTTGACGACGTATGATCTGCAGTACTGTCTACCTTTACGTGTCAATCTAGATTACCATTTGTACTGACTGGTCCCGTCATCTGTTCCCTGTCGCCGTTTGGCTTTGCAAGACTTGACTGAAGGTGAAAGAAAATCAGAATAGAAGAAAGTGCTGATGGCGTGTATTTGTTTAAGGTGGACATTAATATTTAACAGGAAGTGAGGCACACACTTGATTTCCTGATATTCCTCTGTGGCATGTCATATGGAATGAGACATGCAGAATTCAGTAATGAAACTGTAACGAGCTGTCGCTGACTCTGTTATAAATTTGAGCAAAGCCTTGTATAGCATGCGTAGCCCTCTTCATCCGCTAGTTGAAGCGTTGAGATTTGTTGCAATCATTACACGCTTGTTCCATCGTTGGGGTATTTTGGGTTGGCCACGCCTGGTCTACATCCTCGTCTTCGGCTTTGCTGGCAAGTTTGGCCCTTCCAAGAGTTTAGAACTCCCGACTGCATCGTTCTCAGGGTCACTGGACCAGACATGCAACCTCCACCACAAGATGAGTGTAGATCATCATAGCACAGAGAAACATACACGCATAGACACATCTTCTACACTGGACGTCGGAATAACAGTTTGTCACCAAATGTTACTTTAATAAAAATTATAGAAACAAAACTATAAATAAGTAAAATAATTAAAAGTATGAAATCATTGTCAAGTATATAAGGACATTTTTTAAAATTATTTTTGTGGTTAAAATATTTTAAAAATAAATAATAGTGAACAAAATTGTCTATAATGAATCAAAAAAGAAAAAAAGTAATTTTTGAATGATAACTGATCAGGAAATAAATCTATGATATTGAACCAATAGTCAAAGATTACAGTCCACATCTGAGCCAAGGGGGGAATCGTTGAAAATGTCATTAAAATATCTAAAACACCCAGGTGTAAACTGCGAATTGGAGATATGAAAATCAAGCAGGAACAAACAATTAATTGTTTTGGATGTAACAGACGACAGATAATGTGACGCGCCCATCCGAAGACCCGAAGGAACAATGGATGTTGGTTTCGTAAAACTAAGTAATGTATTAATACATGGGAAAATTTTGTAGAAACAAATACAATAGTGTAAAACCCTTATGTCATATAAATCCTACTATAAAGCAATGAATGCTGAAAATTTTTTTATCTCAGACGAAGAAGATTCTCGAATAGATCTGGTCCTACAGAAGGATGTTGAGAATACCAGGAACTGCAGATGCGATCATGGAAAAAAATAAGACACATTTAAAATCAGAAAGCGCTAGCTGAAATATCTGGAACATATAATAAGGAAAGCAGACTTGGAGAATTTAACACTCATAGGATATACTGAGAGAAAGAGAGGCAGAGGGAAATATCAAGTAACATAACAAACGGCGACTAAGAAAGATAGCAAAGAAGTAAAGGTTGCTTAGCGTGAAAAGGGAAGGTGTGGAGGGACATGATGTCAACGGCCTGAAGGGACACAGTATATATAAAGAACAGTAAGGATGCACCTATTATACTCAGAGCAAAATCAGAATCGTTTTTCAGGGTGTCACAATTATATGTTGCCTAAGTGTAGTTAAAATCGGGCAAGCAAAAATGAATTGAATGTTTTTGCCTTCAGGGTTAGGCATATTTCTAGAAACACACACAAACACATATATATATATATATATATATATATATATATATATATATATATATATATGTTATTATTATTATTATTATTATTATTATTATTATTCTCAAAGCCATTATTTTGCTTGAGCTTTCTACCTGCTGTTCTTGATACAGTTGTCCTCATTGATTTAAAGTGTATTGTTTGTGTCAATGCCAGAAAATAGAAGAGGAAGCCATAAAACGCGATAAAATATTTCCATTTGGCGAGTATGTCGGTGTGAATAAAACTTGGAAATAAATATTTCGCAAATTCTAAACATCTACGAGTAGCACTGAAATAAACATATCAATAAATGCAATCTGTGATCAAACCAGATAGTGTGTATGTACGCGCGCGCACACACACACACACACATACACACACAACCATGTGCATGTGTATGTATGTATATAAGAGTCTACGCATGCATGTATGTGTGTGCGGACGTGCGTGTGAGTGCGTGTGTCTGCGCATTGGCTGCTACATTCGGGTTTCGGAAAGCATTCTTACTCTAGAGCTTATCTGTATGACTTGATTTATACAAGAAATAAAATTCAATACATCTACATCTATAAATTCACACGCAAACTGCCCATATACACACCGATATATATATATATATATATATATATATATATATATATATATATATATATATATATATATATATATGTAATTTTCATCACACAAAAAGCCAGAACAAAAAGGAATTTTACTCCGAATAATATCTGTGCATTTCTCATTTCTTGTGATTTTTGGGTGAGATGTGCCGAGATTCTTTCAACATATATATATATATATATATATATATATATATATATATATATATATATATATATATATATAAATTCTCAAGAGGATAGAATCCATATAGAATTCAATGTCCAGGACAGAGTAAGAATATAATATAAAAGGCTTAAACACTAATATTCTCTGGTTATAATTTATTATATTGGAATCGTAATCAGGATCCAAATCATCAGAACTTCAAATTCAAAAAGAAATCGGAAAATATAATTCGTTGGTGTGATGATTTGGATCGTGATTATGATTCCAATGGAATAAATTATTACCATGGAATATTAGTGTTTGAGCCTCTTATACATATATATATATATATATATATATATATATATATATATATATATATATATATATATATATATATATATATATATATGTAACTATATATGTAACTATACTCGTCTCGAAAAACCTTCGGTTTCTTGATTTGCCAATAGTCAAATTAATATCGAAGTAAAAAAAGGTTTTTAAAAAGAAATAGCCAGGAACATGAACGTCTGTCGAAAGTAATCGTACAGCTTACAGGTTCAAAGCACAAAGAAAAAAAACCTCGACACGAGTAAACAACTAACTAAAAAAATGCTCAATACAAAAGTAGAGCAGACCTAGTCAAACCTAGAAAGCCAGACAAAATGTTTGTCTGGCTCTCGAGGTTTGACTATATATATATATATATATATATATATATATATATATATATATATATATATATATATATATATATATATATATATATACCATAGGTTAATTATGAACAAGACTTATTTTAAATATTTCTCCAACATACCATCCTTACCTGTTAATGCACTTAAGAAAAAGTTGTAGATCTAATTTCGGATAATAATTATTTTAGATTGAGTACTTACTCATTACGTCTATCTATCTATCTATCTCTCCCACTGTGTATATATATATATATATATATATACGTATGCGTTGTAGGGGTCTGGGCGGGAGCATAAGATTGTATCGCCTAAGGGGTGTGAGTGTCACCAAGAAATGTACACTCTTCCGGTATATCTTTGAAAATACGCACCCTTTTATCACTGAAATCCCTTTTTAAATCTTCCCTCAGTTAAATTTTAGTGCCCTCTCCGCCTAAAGTCCGCCCCGTCTCTCTCGTCTATTACCCATCTATATAGATCACGGGTCCCCCCACACTCTCACACATACTCTCACCAATTTCTCCCGGAGTCGTTTTCCTGTTTTCATTTTGAATCTGTAGGTCTGATGAATTGGATCGTTTTTGCAATTCCAATGGAATAAATTATGACCATGGAATATTAGTGTTTAAGTCTTTTTATTATATATATATATATATATATATATATATATAGAGAGAGAGAGAGAGAGAGAGAGAGGTAGAGAGTGAGAGAAAGAGAAAGAGATAGATGATAAAATATAGTTTTAAGTTATGGTATATTTTTGGTTAAATGCCCTATATCAGTAATTTTGTGTATGTAAATATAGAAGTGGATAGCTGGAATGTTTCATGCTAAATGCCATTTTCAGCCTTGACGATGGCGTTTAGCATAAAACGGATTGTCGCCTTTGTGTGTATGTGTTTGAATAAGTAGACAAGCCAAAAGACCATTCTTAGCCGACGCATTTCGTCGCATGAGAGTTAGTATAAAGGCAAATGTAAAGTCCCTCAGAGGACTAAATGTGCCGGTTGAAAATAGTGTTTTTTATTCATTGTGTGTGTGTATGTGTTTGTGCGTGCGTATATATATATATACATATATATATATATATATATATATATATATATATATATATATATATATATATATATATATATATATATATATATATATGTATGTGTCTGTGTCTGTGTCTGTGTGTGTGTCCGTGTGTGTACTTTTTCTACTAATGTCTAAAAAATTATGTATTTTATTTATAATTCGATATTAGCTCTTACGTTAAATGTTATATTTAGTGGACGGAAGTGTCTCCCTGTTTTTTTTGGGTTTTTTTTAAACAATCTGCATTTATGTTTACCGGCCTTTGTATCCAAGAATCTTAAAGAAAAGATTTTTACACTCCGCAGTTTTCAGTGGCTGATTTTTTAAAACATGCCGGGCGTACCATTCCCCTCATTCAGACTCTCCAATACAGGGTTTAAAAAACCGAGATGTCTATTCAATCACGAGTACTCACTAAATATGACGATTAAACTAATAAGTACATATTTATATATATATATATATATATATGTGTGTGTGTGTGTGTGTGTGAACATTGAAGTCAACAGTTAGAGGCGTTTCATTCTGGTCGCAATCGTCAGGCCGCCTGATGATTACGGCCTGACGATTGCGTCCAGCGTGAAACAGCTTCTCACCTCTGAGAGTTGAGTTCAATGTTCAATTTTATATTTATATTTACATACGCTCTATCTCTGATATTCAGCACTTTATCACATAAATATAGAAAACCTTAAAACTATATTTCTTCCTTATATATATATATATATATATATATATATATATGTGTGTGTGTGTGTGTGTGTGTGTGTGTGTGTGTGTATGTCATTCTAAACAAAAAAAGACTACAGCACCAAAATCAGTAACATTCTCAAAGACAAAATAAAATCAATAAAATTCCCCCAAAAATCTACAAACTCACTAAAGAAACAACTCAATCATGTCATATATATATATATATATATATATATATGCACGACTCTTCGACAGAATTGAGTCACTCTCAGTCACTGTGTGTTTATCTGAATCTAGAAATAAACACGCTAAAATTCACCCTCATCCCGTACCGTACGCTGACGGCTTAGTGGGAGAAGTTCGGACTGACGCAAATTCAGTCGTGTTTCGATCCTAGCTAGAGGCAACCGGACGTCTAGCCACACTGATGAGCTGTGAAACCACGAAATAGTCTGTCTGTGGATGACAAATATATATATATATATATATATATATATATATAAATTCCTCGATTAATGCTTTGTCGGTTAGTGCGCTAACATTTTTATATACCAAAATTCGATTAGTGCATACATAATACTCGATTAGTGCGATAAAAGATTCATCCTTTTAACCATAGTAATTCAAAATTCATTTTTTATAGTTACAGATTAATTAAAAATTTTTCTAAAATTGAAAAATGGAAATAGATTTTGTTTGTGAGGTATTACGTTATCTAAGTAATTACAGTAATGTTAAAAAATAACCGGACAATTATAAATAGATGAATTATATAACATAAGCCGATAATAAAAATACATATTTGAATATTTGTCTTTCTTAAAATTTTTGAATATTTTGATTTTTTTCATGTTTATTTTGAAGCTCTTAAATGGAAATTTCAGATTTTCTGTTAAAAAGTGGGCGATATTATTACATAAATAAATTTACATTTACTAAGATATATCGAAATATAAAAGATGTATATATTTACTATGGAAATATAAATAAAATTTTCAGGTAAAAATACTAATGATTATGATATATTTGAAAAATTTAAAAGAATAAAAAATGTGCACCTATATTTTAATTAAAAAGTACGCAAATTAGAAATTAATTGCAAATGAGACTAAAATTTGAGGTTCAAATTACATTAATTCCTATATTCGTCGATTAATGCGTTTTCGACTACTTCGTATCTTTTAATATGCACATTAATCGTACTAATCGGGGGATCCCTGTATATATGTATATTTTTAATGCGACATTTTTCAAACGTTATTTCTGAACGCTTCAGACGTCAGATATAATAAAATACGTCGATTTAAAAAAATAAAATCTATTAATTCTTTAAAAATTAATCTCTTTACGTTTCAGGTACGAAACAGGACAGATATGCCTCTCTGGATAATCTGAACGAGTGAATGTGCTTCAAAGGCAATTGGAACTTTCTCCTGCTAAGGGAGACGCAGGTTAGAATCCTGCCAGGGTACATTTTCTCTTTAATAAGTTTTCTCGAGTGGACAGGCCAGTAGACGAAAAAATATTGTTTAAAATAAAACAGAGCATCTACTAAGGTTATCCACTAAAAATTTGAATTTATATACAAACATATATATATATATATATGAATTAGTGTTGAAATGCCGACATAAAAACAAATTCAAATTTCCATAATATTGCTTTAACTTAATTAGCGATCAGATTTCCATAATATTCACTCTCCTCTCATTCTTCAAATATCGAATGTATAATTAATTATAATTTGTATAATTACCCTCCTCTAAAAGCTTTTACACCATATTAATTATAATTTATAAACTTTCTCCTACCCTAAGATTTCCCCAACTCTCTTTCCATTAATCCCTTACATCCTTTTATCTGTATATCTTAAAGTTATTTTTAAACCCTTTTTTATTCCTATTTTAATTTTAAATTAATATGTTTTTCTTAATATAACCCCAGATTAATCTCATAAGGTTAATATTCAGGTTTAATTTTAGAAAATTTCTTCCCTTTAAGACAAATATCATCCACCTTTTACTGCCCCCTGCCTCGTGCCTTTCGTCTGACAGAAACATTGAAATGGAAAAATTCTGTATTAGTTATTAGCAGGTTTTATTATTTTTTTTTATTTTTTTATTATTAGCTTTCACAGTTAAATTCTATTTCCCACCCCTCCTAACTGTATAGACACGAAGTCAGTCCACACCAAGGTTGATATGACAGACACCCGATATCTTCGTCTGCCAAAATAGGCTATTCCCCATATGAGATAATTTTGGATTTAAGTTTTTATTAATTATATTTTTTTTTCGAAAATGTACTGTTGGCATTTTTATTAAAAATAAAATTATCTCTTTTTGTGGATAAGTTTTAATATTTTATATTACTAGGATCCACTTGAATTATATACCAACGGATTTGATACCTTTACCATATATATATATAGAGAGAGAGAGAGAAAGAGAGAGAGACAGAGAGAGAGAGCGATAGGAGAGAAAGAGAAAGAGGGGAAAGTATTGAAGAAATAGGCGTATGCCTACGTTTATATAGATATGATTTCTACTAGCTTATTTTGATCGATATTTGATATAACATTTTAAGAAAGCCGTTGAACAATGATTGAAGACGTTATATACTTGTGGTGACATTTGAGAAATTTAAAACATTGCCATTAATAAACAGCAAATCCTTGAAATATATTAGATGTGACGACGTGTATGGCATATATTCGTATGCACTCGCTTGCATCGAAAAATATCTGGTGTCTGAGGAAGTGCTATAATGCTAGTGTTTTTTTCCCAGACCCAATTAGCTCGCCTAAAAATATAGGTCTCAGGAAGAAATTCAAATTTTGATTTTCGAAATCGGACAAAAATTCTTAACACCCAAGTTCTACTCTCTACAATCAGTTTCACTTCGGACATTTATGATATTCGTCGAAGTTTAAAATTCCATACGAAATAAATATTTACCAGTCAGTTTTTCAAATAATTACGTTTTTCCTAAACATTTTTTTTACTCCAACAAAAACTATTAGTAGAAATCAATAGACCTGAATGCAATTGCAAGAGTCTATGAGAATAAATTAATTGATTTGATTTTTTACAGCTTATCAGCCTTTTTCATTTTATTTAGCGCCAGAAAATATCTTTAGATCGTAAGAATGTTTTAGAGATAATAACGATTAACTGATAAAAGTCTTACGAATCAACCCAGAGCTGTCGTGGGGGAGATAAGAAGTGGATTCATTCCTTTCACGAGGGTATTTTCGCCTAAGTGAATATATCGAACGCGTCTGGAATTGGAACTCTGCTCTTCTGTTTGTCAATTCCGAGCCGTTATCTATTACGTCACCTGCACAACCAATCTTACAACACCAGGCATTCCCAAGCTGTCACCGATCCAGGTACTGAGCAGACTCGACTTTGCTTAACTTTGGCGATCATATGAGAAACTGATGAACATGATCTGGCCGTAAGCTCGAGGGATCATTTAGGAGACATCGCATAATATCAGGCGTGCCTTCACTGTTTTTAAATAGAGATACTAAGTTTAGAACCCGCTTACGCCGAGGAAGAGTCACTCGCAGATTTATTTTTTTAACGAGTGTCACTCCATGCAAGGCAGTAAAGCCACTAAAACACAAGAGGTTACAGGGTGTGGAAGAATAAGGAACAGAAACAATAATGATGAGAAAAAAAGAGGACAGAATGATCAGGAGAACATTAATAGCGATTGACATTGAATTTAAATTTTTGCAGATTAAAGTTGGCCGGAAACCATGGAATCGGATGGGAGTTCCATAAGCGAGAATTACGAGAGAAGAAATTGTTAGCCACTCAACTGAAAATTTGTTTGGTTTGGTTGTATTATTTTATTGCTGGTATTTTTTTTTTAAAATGTATTACTCCTATTTACTTTTCCCAAAATATATTGCTGGTTATATTTTTTTCCATTCAAAAATGTATTGCTGCTAATTGTTTTTCTTCGGAAATGTATTGCTGTCAATCTTCTTTTTTTTTCGAAAATGAACTGCTGGCAATTTTTTTTTTTTTTCGAAAATATACTGCTGGCAATTTTTTTATTTTTTTTCGAAAATGTACTGCTGGAATTTTTTTTTTTTTTTTTCGAAAATGTACTGCTGGCAATTTTTTTTTTTTTTTTCGAAAATGTATTGCTGGCGATTTTTTTTTTTTTTTTGAAAATGTACTGCTCGCATTTTTTTTTTTTTTCGAAAATGTACTGCTGGCATTTTTTTTTTTCGAAAATGTATGGCTGGCAATTTTTTCTTCTTTTTTTTTTGAAAATGTACTGCTAGCAACTTTTTCTTATTTTTTTTCGAAAATATACTGCTGTTAATTCTTTTTTTTTTTTCGAAAATGTACTGCTGGCAATTTTTTTTTTTCACAAATGTACTGCTGTTATTTTATTTTTTTTCGAAAATGTACTGTTGGCAATTTTTTTTTTTTTTTGAAAATGTACTGCTCACATTTTTTTTTTTTTTTCGAAAATGTACTGCTGCCATTTTTTCTTTTTTTTTTCCAAAATGTACTGTTGGCAATTTTTTTTTTTTTTTTCGAAAATGTATGGCTGGAAATTTTTTTCTCAAAAGTATTGCTGTAACATTTTTCAGAAATGTATTGTTGGTAATATTTTTTCCTTCAAAAATGTATTACTAGTAATATTTTTTTTTTCAAAAATGTATTTCTGTTAACATTCTTTTTTTTTTTTTTTGCAAAGCTGTATTGCTGGTAATAATGTATTGTGTTTTGTAATATTTTGTTTTCAAAATTTAATTGCTGGTAATAATTTTTACAAAACTGTATTGCTGATATTAAAATCTATTTTTACACTTTCAGTATCTATCTATATTTCTGAGATGAGGTATTATGTACACTATTTACATTATTCGGACTATTGTCCTTATCTTTGTCGCAATATTACAATATTATTACGTCGTTGTACGCTCCGGCCTTCTTCAGGTGGTTGGAATACTCGAACTGAACCCTTTAAGGATACATGGCACAGTGGATAATGCGTTAATTAGATCTAGTGATAGGATCCAAAGAGTTTGAGTTCAATACCCGGTTAAGGCAGTAGACAACTTGGAGAGGGGAATTAACAAGCGATAACTGACAACTGACATCCATTAAACATGGCACGTGGAATTAGAACAGTCTACCGAATAATGTAAATAGTTTTACACTTTCATCGTCCTTTGACCCCAATTTGGGGCTTAATTATTTACCCATAGCTGTGACCACCTAAAAGGTGCTACCACCCTGGGTCAGGGGGTACCTGGGAACACCAGCAATTAAGATGTGGCTCCACACTCCTCATAACGTGCTGATCAGAGGCCTTGCTGTCGGATGTAGTTTTACCCAAGACGCCGATGTAGTTTATCGTCATACTCAGGACGTCAACTGTAAATTAATGAGATCACAACATCAGTCTAGTACTCCGCTTAAATTTTAAAAAGTCTAGCGATCACGGCTCTCCACAATTTGCTGTTCTTTGTAGCTCTTAATAAATTTTGTCATTTAGTTATCTCTCCTAAGACTTGACCCGCCATCCATTTACTCAAGCTCGCTTGGTAGGTTATGCGTTGTTTTCCTCTGTCTCTCTGGCCATCACTCTATCCTGTGAGTAAAAAATTTCCCAACCCCTCTTTCCTCATTATGTGCGCGTGAAATCTGAACTGTCTCTTCCTGATGCTAAGTACAAGTATCCTTTTCGTTTCCATTTTCTCTAAAATTTCGTCGTTTCTCTCATGTTGTGTCCATGATATTCTCAGCATCCTTCTGTAGGACTATATGTTGCTTCAAGTCTATTCTTCATCTTTGAAGAGATTGTCTACCTTCCACTGCCAAATAGGAGGACCAGTATTAAATAACTTTTCAGTACTCATTGTTTCTAAAGAATTGTTTTCATTATTCCAATTTCAAAGGAAGGGAATGTAGAATTACGAAATATATATTTTACAATTATTCTCGACAATTATAACCTTCAACTGTAATAGTCAACTTAATTATATATATATATATATATATATATATATATATATATATATATATATCTGTGTGTGTGTGTGTGGTTGTAATTTTTCCATTTCGGTGTCGTTACCTTAGCTTTTTATGTGTGACGATGTCCATTTAAAAAAGGAGCGGGTAGGAGTGTTCTTGACGCTTTTCAGATCTACCGCGTTGGCTGTCGGAGAAACTTATACTTTCTCACACGCACCCCCCCCCCCTATCAATTTATTTTTTAAGTGAACTTTGCCACAAATAAAAAAGCTATTATCCCAACACCGAAATGAAAAACTCTACTTTGGACGGAACGAGTCCGCTAATGATACCTTTCCTTTTTCTATTACCTTTATATATATTTTCTTTTTCTACAGATTAACTCTGAGAAATTCTTTATATATATATATATATATATATATATATATAGCATGATGAGAAGCCACGTATACTTTATTGATATGTATATAATATATGGATAAAATAACTGAAAAAAATTGGGTGTTTTTTTTACGAAAGTATTTATTTCTGTGTTTTTATATATATTTAATATTTCAGACCACCTCGGTCCTTCCTCAGAAATTCTAAGGAAGGGCCGAGGTGGTCTGAAATATTAAATATATATAAAAACACAGAAATAAATACTTTCGTAAAAAAAACACCCAATTTTTTTCAGTTATTTTATCCATATATTATATATATATATATATATATATATTCTATACACATATGACTTATTTATAATTGTGAAGGATTGTACAGAACCAACCAGACTTTTTGGAAAAGCATTTTTCTGATGCTAACCCCCAAAGCTTGGGTAAGGTAGATGTATTTGTAAAGAAGCCACTAGTTGAAATCGCAACGAACATGAATAAGGAAACAACAAGTTTGTGTTCACCTCTGCTGTAGCCAGTTGTTGAAATCACATGAAATCACTTGGCTAAAGTCTGTGAAATCAACCAACGCTTTTATCCACTGAGCCATGTGTCTTTGGAGAGTTGAATAAAAGGGGAGATAACTGGTACTGAGACATCTGGAAGAGGCATTGTACGTGGAACTATAACATTCTACTCCGGTGGACGAAATAAAGAGTCTGCTTCGAAATTCCAATCACCTGAAGAAGGCAGGATTGTACAACGGACGAAACGTCGTGAGGATGCCAACGAAGATGAGGAGAACAGCCCGAACAATGTAACTAGTGTAAATAATTAAAATACCTGATGTCAGAAATCATCATTGTCATCATCACCGTACTCTTGGATTTTGTAATCGTATCGACGTGGGTCCAAATGCAGAAGCTACACTAAATCTCCTCCACAAAAGTCTATCAACAGCAGCCATCAGCAAATCTGGTATAGTCATACTTGTCCATTTTTTGACATTGTCCAACTAGATTTTACGTTGGCGCCCTCAGCTACGTTCATCTTCAACGGTGCCTTGCGTGATGGTCTTGCACAGGCTGCCTTGCCTTGTAATGTGTCCAGACATTACAAGAAATATAGTCAGATAATTTAGTTGGTTATTATCGCGGGTCCGATTTCCTTTCGGTTTGCCACTATTTTTCGTTTGTGCTTCAATCTGCGTAAATAATCAACTCAGGGCTTGTACTTGAGTTAAGACTTGAACGGCCAAATATGCGTATTCGCTAAAGTGCATGCCTTATCTCTCCACGTATGCCGATGCTTATCAACAGGCTGACGGCAAAAAATCTTTTTGGTTCGCACATCATACGTGATGAAATTTTCTTCTTTTTTTTTTCTATGTTCGGCGAATGAAAATAATTATATAAAAACAGATTGCTTCGACCTTTGATTTGAACTTTGAAATGACTTAAGCTCCAGCGAAATAGTGTGCACCAAAATTACACGTGCTGTACACGTCAACATGAAAAATGCCGTTCTCCATAACAACGTAAAGACGTATACAGCATGAATAAGACCGGAATATTTTTTACCACTCGGTTAATCTGTTCTGTCAAACCTGCCATATTCATTTGACCTTGTACCAACCTGCTATATTCATTTGACATTGTACCAACCTGCCATATTCATTTGACCTTGTGCCAACCGATCATTTCTGTTTTTGATCGTCTCGAAAGGCTTTGATGAAGAAAACATTTTTTCTAATGACACCTGACTTAAGTGTTCATCGATAAAAATTTTACATAAAAACCTATCGGAATTTTACTCAAAAGATATCGAATGATCCTGATAAATAGTAAGAATTCAGAGCAAATATTATTGAACATAATACGATGAAGAACAAATAGGAAACGCTTATCAATCAGCTACAGTCTCTTTCCCACTGCCTCTCTATGCCATTTCTATAAATACTTTAATGGCAATTGTTTCAATGAGCTTTTCGCTATTGTATTACACATTGGGGTTAGTTTTAAATTGTTATTTTATTCCCCTCCCCGCACAGACATGAAGTACATATGGAGAGTAGTTATGTTTTACATAGAGACAAGGTGGTATTATGGTGATTGGTGTTAGAATGGTAAGTAAGAATGCGATGCTTTGATGTTTGGAATATTGTGGAATGTTTGGGTCAGTGATGGTGACTAGCTATGTTTAAGACAGAAGAAAACCTTCCTTTTCCTCATTCCCCATTTTGGCCTTTTACCACATTTTGTATTTTCACAAATAAATATCGCTCTTCGCTATGGTACCTAGAGTTCTTTTTTATTTAACTAAATGCAGCAATAAACTGGCGTTGAGATCTCATCATTTTACAGCTAAGTTGGCTAGATGCAGCCGTAAATTTTATGCTCTTTCTTCTCTCGCAATTTTCGCTTGTGGTACACGCATCTCACTCCATGCTTTCCAGCCAACTTTAATCTGCAAAATTTAAATGCAATGTCAATCGCTATCTACTGTCCCACTGATTATTCTCTTCTCTTTCTGATCATCATTAAGTTTTCTGTTTTTAATTCTTGCACACCCTGTAACTTGGTGTGTTTTAGTGGCATTACTGCCCCTATTGGGGAGATTTCGATTAAAAATAATAATAATCTAACACGTTTCACTTTTGATAAATCTTCATGACAGAATGAGATATCTCGTATCCATATCTCATTCTCTGATGAAGCTTTAATAAAAACGAAACATGTAAGATTGATAACGTTTCCGATTTGTTCTTTATCTTATCATTCTGTCGGATCCCAATGCATATTTGGCCTATATTAGATCCCAACTCAATATCGAATATATCATTGAATGAAATATAATATGGTACTTTTTAAGAATAAAGATGCTAAATACACTTTTAAACGGAATACTATGTTGGTTACTGAAACTAGTAGATCTTTTCCAAAGGGACTGAATTTAAAATTAAAAGGTGATGAATTTTTCATGTAATCATTTCACGCCAAGAAAGGAAATAAAGCCACTCAGATGCAAGGGGTTATTAATGAGAAAGTACAACAAAAGAACAAGGATTAAGAAGACAAAAAATAGCGATAGACATTGCATAATCAATTTTTAAAGTTGACTGGGATGCATGAAGCCTGAAGAGAGAAGTGTGATAGAAGAAGCTGTTTGCATAGTATTTACGATTGCATATTAGATAGATAGATAGATACATACATACATAGGAACAGACTTTAAGAGAGAGATAGATAGAGAGAGATAGAGAGAGATAGGAAAGGCTTTAAGATAGATAGATAGATAGATAGGTAGATACATACATACATACATACATACATAAGAACAGACGTTAAGATAGATAGAGATATAGGAAAGTCTTTAAGTTAATATATAGATAGATAGATAGATAGATCGATAGATAGATCATCGTTTCTGCGATTGTCCTCTTTGAACAACAAATACCATAATCCACAATGTGACAGAATGCCTCATTATGCAGAGTGTAGGATTTGCAAGCATGACAAAATGACTCCGGTAAGTAACCACCCAGAATCAGTAACTAAGGTGGACAATATCACATTGTTAAGGGACTTTAATACAAATAGATTAAGAGAAATCAATTTAGATACAATGTTCGAGGATGAGAAGAAAGAGGCCTGCGTTGTAATTTATATATATTCCGGTTGATCGACATATTAAAGAAATTAATAAAATATAAAAATCCTGAATTTGAAATCAAAAAGATGTGCCATTGTGAATCGCAATAAAGAGACAATTACATTTTTTCCGTTAACGTTTTTACCCTTGCGTCTATAAAATAAATAAAAAAATGTTGCTTATCAGTATCTGTCTATATTTCTGAGATGAGCTATTATGTACACTATTTACATTATTCGTCATCTTTGTCGCCATAAATAAATATGACGACAAGGATGAGGAGAACAGTCCGGATGATGTAAATAGTGTTGCTTATCAGTATTACACGTGCATTAAGAAAAGTAATAACAACGAAATTTTCCATCGGGATTAAGACTATGTATATCTCATCAACTTTCTTTTGTTCTAAGTCATTCTTAATAGCCAGGTTTCCGATTCTATCAAACAGAAGTCAAATACATATAATTCCTATTATAATTATGTTTGTTTTTACTTTAGTTACAAAGTTATTACCTCAGATAAATAATGAATCATTCCGTTTTGATTGTGATGAATTCGGTAGAAAATGATATATTAGACATGTTGTTTAGTATTAGTTAAAAAAGAGAACGCATAAATAATGTTATGACTATGGCAATATTAGCCTTTTCCCTACAAGGAAACATTCGATATTCACTGCCCGAACAGCAGGTATTTATTTTGCTTTAAATTGATAAAATCATTCGCTTAAAACATTTTTCAACAGTTTTCTCAAATCCAGCAGCTGTTATCTTTCTATCCGGGACTGATGGAGGTTTCCTTCCTATCCTTTTATTTGAAGTGGCGGGGAATGTTAACATATTTTCTCTTCTAATTATATTTGCTATCTATTTAAGTTGTTTCTCCTGTTGATAGTCCACAAGTGATATGGTTCCTGTTATTTGGTGCAGTTCTTTGCTTGTGATTCTATAGCACCAGTCCATTATGTTCAAAGAAGAATAACCTTTGCCAAGACACTTATGTTTTACTCTTCCAACGCCTTTTTTCATCATTGGTCTTAAAAAGCGGTTGTATACATCTGACAGTTCTGACGATATGTTGGTTGTAATGTATTTAATCCATTACGTTATTTAAGAACATGAATCGAGTATTCAGATTGATATTTTAGTTTCGTAGCAATGTACAGCATCGGACTAAGCTACCTCTGACACAGCTTATTCTATGTAAAGAAAGAAAGAAAGAAAGAAAGAAAATGAAGGTTGAGGGCGATTATAATGGATAAAGGAAAACCTAGTGAAGATACAGGATAATATTTCGAGAAGAACAGATGTATAAGATAGTGAAATGTCTTAGTTGACAACATGCGTTGAATTTTTAGGTATACCAGTTACTGAAATTATTATTTAAAAAAAATATAATATTCGCTTTTCACTGTCTTCTTTTTTGTTTTTTTTTGTTTTTTGTTTTTTTTGCATCATTCGAGGCAAACTGATGGTGGACAGTTGTAGATAACTCAAACAAAAAAAAGTCTGATATATACTGCAGAGTAAGAAAACTTGTTTTCCCCACAGATTGAAGAACTGAAAATATCATTAATGTAAAATAAAAAAAAAGGAAAGAAACT
>OZ038476.1:30532816-30540316 GCA_964036315.1 Acanthosepion esculentum
TACAAATATTTTCATGGCAATTGCTCTGACGAAATCTTTCCCCTGGTGCTCTGAATACAAGAACGTAAGTGTGCCACTATATTGGCATCTAGCCACCACCCGTTTACTGTTGATATACTTAAATGCAAACACCATTTCTACTCTAACATTTTCATTTCGCACTTCCCACCTGTGAAACTCCCTTCCGATTACTTGCTTTCCTAATAACTACAATCTTCAAAGATTTAAAATTAATGTCAATCGTCATTATCTATCTTCTTGAGTTCCGTTCATCTATTGTCCTTTCCTCAATCTTCCCTGTAATCAGCCTTTTCTCTCACTTTCACTACCTATAGTTCGCTGCATACTAGTGGCATTCACGCCTTACTTGGGGTGAAAAATTAAATAATATATATATATATATATACATATATATACAACCTCTATGAATGAAGACCCTTATCCCGTACGATTGGTATTTGTCGATTTCGTTTGTCCTAAGAGATTTTGCATTTTATCATATTGTGAAATAGCGGCATTTTACCAAATATTCTTTTTTTTTAATGTTAGTTAGTTTTTTTCTTTTTCGTGTAGCAGCCACACTCACAACATAAGACACGCAAATGACACTGTCTTCATGGCAGATATAGAAATAATCTAGTTAAGAAAAACGTGAAGAAAGCCTAATTATCAATTGTAATAACATAAAAACAAAACAGATAACCCAGGGATGTTGGCTCTCAGTCTCCACTTGAAGGTTACAAATTAGTATCAGCCATACACGATTAAAATATTCACCACATGAGCAACTCTTTTACAAAAAAAAATCTTTGGACACAGTTTCAATATTTCATTGTACAAAACCAAGCTACAAAGATCTGCAAACTGTTATTAATTGGGAAGAATTGAATTTTCTTTCTTAAAAATCGAGGTGTCAGACAATGTCATATGGTCGTTAGCAAAAAAGGACGATCGAAAAAACGAGCTACAAATTGGGAACTTTAGAATCAAGTACGTTTAGAATCTACCCAGGAAATGTTTTAACAAACGACGGAAAATGTGACACCAAAATCCGAAGGTAAATTGAAATAACGGAAGATGCATTCCCAAAGTTAATCATGTAATAAGAAGCTATTTTGGTAAATAATTACACTCCAGCAAGGCAACAAAACCACTGAGACGCAAGGGGTTATATATTATGTTAAAGTAGACATTAAATTAAATTACATACAAAGGCAAAAATGCTGAAATGCTGTGTAATATCAATCCTCCTACATAGCAACAAATGCTCGATATCTTAAATGAAGCAAACAATTGAGGGAACGTAAATATGTGTCTACAAAAAGAGGCTGAGAGTATCATGAATGAAATACGTTAGAAGCGAAGACGTTTTAAGGGAAATGAGAAAATGCACACTTACAACCAGAAGGGGACAGTTAACATGTTTGGCACACATAATGAAGAAAATGAGTCCGTAGTATTTAACACAGATGATATGCAGTGGCAATGGATGTAGAGGATAAAGAAATAGCGAGCAATCTACCTGATGAGCTTGTGTAAATTGATATGGTAAGGATACAAGCTACGACGAACAGGAAGTTGTGAATAATTATGTTTATTAATAGCGTTGTATCCTTAGCTCGTCATAGATATCAACTGGGATTAGAGCAAACAGCCAACACCGGCATGATATGTATCAGTCTGTTTTTGGAGATTACATCTTCATACACGATTTTTCAAGGTATTCAGCAGATGTTAAGAGGTCTCCCCTTTACACACAAATGGACTCACCCAAAGTATACATATACTACTACCAGTGAATACCCGAACAGTGAAGGAGTCGAGACGGAACGACAGAAGAGTAGTAGAGTTCAGTAGTAGTAGAGTAAGTCACACACAGAGACGCTGGCAAGCGTCACAGTTAGCGAACACGTAAACTCAGTAAGGAGTCATACCGCGATACTTCAATATCAAGACTATATATATTAGTGCTACTAACATTCCTGTATCTACTAATCCGTATTACCAGTTTGTATTATTACGTTAATACATTTATTTTCCTTATCCATTCCTGGCGTTTGTTATTCATTGATATCGGATTTCATCCCGGAATCCACAACACTTATAAAAAATAAAGGATGTATTCAGTCTCAGTAATTCGCTGTACAAACGAGCGACGGAGATCTGCAAACTATCATTAATTGAATGGAATTGGATTTCCTTCCTGAAATCGAGATAATCTATGTTTTTTCTATTGCCTTTTATCTATTCTGAACTACAATGATCGTTTAGCACTGCCATGCGCATCACTTATATTTTGAACGAGCTGATAACCTTAATTCGTGTTAGCTGACAAAGAAGTTAACCGTGCGAGTGTTACCAGAGATGACATCTGAAGAAGTTATATTTCTGTAGATCTTCTTCTTCTTTTATTGCTTTTTCATCTTTAATGTAATTGGACTGCATCTAGTTACAGTACAAATGTTTAAGATTCATGAGATACTAGAAAGAAATTAATAGTTATTGTTCGTTGCTGTTGCTTCCGGAGAGTTTTCTTCACTTCTCCACAAAAAAGCTATAGGAAAGATCAATGTCACACAGTAATATCCTCGTGCTTGTTATTCTTGTTATTATTAATACTAATAATCTTCACTTTATTTAATACGAGAATACTGGCCTGGCATATATCTGAAGGAAGTCTTAAGACAAATCCGTAGCTCCTCACCGAATTTCCGTCAGATTTTGGTCAACAAAACGACAAATGCCTGATATTCAAACTGTAAAACGATTACAAATCTTTTCATTCCTTTACATCAAAGTTAACAACCCAATACCAATAAAAACAAAAACTTCCTTTCAATCTAGCCGTGAACGAGTTAAATGCCTTTTAATCATTGTCAGTTTTGCTGAGATGCTAAAATCTACACCACAGTAAAAAAAAAAAGAAAAGAAAAAGAAAAAAAGTGCGCTCACGTTTATTTGAAACTTAAAACTTTAAAACAAAACAAACGCTCTAATGGTCATATCTTGACATTTTACATTGAAAACTAAAAAAGATGGATGAAAGTGCTCGCGAGTGAACACAAAATATCACTATTCTCGACCAAACCTATAGAAGGATCTGTAATGTTACCGCTACGGATCTGACATCACGACTTCAGTCATTGTCCCACCGATGTGGTTTCTCTCTATCTTTCCCAGAACTATTTTCGCAACAATTTTCTAATGAACCCTCCTCTCTGGTATCTCGACCGCATGAATTGAAGCGTACTACTAGATTGGAAACTAGGTCTCATCGTTTTATTGTTCAAATAACGATATGCAAGTGTTATATTAATAGTTACTTTTTTCGCCCTTCTCTGAGAAACTCTCTTGCGTCTTCTTACTTCACTGCCACCTACGGTCTTTAAAACCTTAAATTCAAAGCGCATCGTCATTTTCTCTGTCTTCCTAAATCTTGTTCATTTATTGTACGTTCTCCTCAATAAAGTTTTCTCCTTCTCTTTCACTCGCATTAATTCCTTGCTTTTTACTGAAATTATCACCTTGCTTGGAGTGATATGGTTAAAAAAATATTTTCCAAATTTCCACCTGTCATCAAATTACTTATTCGATACTCGGAGATGTATTCACCTGCTGTAATTAAGCAAATATCATAATCTATCAGAAGTATATTTTCTAACAACGCGTCAAAGGTAAAAAATATCAACTGATTTAATATTACGTTTTAAAAATATTGACAATGCATTTAATATGAATATGTCTATAAAATATTTTCCGCCTTATCATTCTACGTTTTTGTTTTGTTTAATTACATTTCGTTTCATTAATGTTACTCTCTGTCCAAAGTGTAATTATTTCCGAAATTTTCGATTTTTTAATTCTGCTTTATTTTTATTTTTTCAGGACGCTAAAATTAATTTTGTGTGTGTGTGTGTGTGTGTGTGTGTGTGTGTGTGTGTGTGTGTGTGTGTGTGTGTGTGTGTGTGTGTGTTTTGTGTCGTCGAATAATTAGTGTTTGATAATTACATATATTTTCAATAAATCCTCCTCTTGAAGTAAATGCTTTTCATTTTTATCTTCACTGCGCTTTCGGAACCAAATAGGTTTTCACTAAATCTATAGCTAAACATAGTGGTTTGCGATATTTTGTTAGTTTATGCTTTTCATCGGGTGATCTATTGCTTATAAACAGTTTTGTCTTTACTGTAGCTTTGAAATCGCCCATCAAAATAGCGTAAGTTTTTCTCCTCGTTTCTAACTGTCCGACTTTCGTTTTGAAGTATTTCTGTTTCCTCCTTTTAGCTTCCCCTAACTTTTCTAAGTTGGTGCATATAGTTTGATTGCTTTTTCTAATGGTTATTTTTGCATATTCTGATTGCTAACCAAGCTACAGTTTCCAATACACGACCACAAGTTTCTACGTTGTCCTTTAAAATATCGTAGATTAGAGAACAAAGCGTGATAATCTTCAGATTTACTCTGTTTCTTTGAATCAATGAAATACAAAGGCTACATCTTTATATTTGTACAGATGTATATTTTTACAGTCTTATCTCCACCATTAAAATTCACTTAACTCTTTGTACGCACAAACATGTACAGACATATGGAACGTATTTGCACACGCAATTTTAAGGAAACTTTTCTTGGGTGCCTTTGAGAGCTATCTCTACAAATAAAATCCAAATAATAATCAGCAAAAGTTTTAAAAGACACTAACTGCCCTTTCTCTTCTGTAGAACTACGCCTTTGGCTCCACACGTTTTCTTTTCCACCTGTAAGAATTTACTGTCATATTGAGAGATTAGTATTACAGAGATATTCAGCGAGCTTTTTTCCTTTGTACATAAAGAAAATTTATTCTTGCCTGGTCCACAGTGCCCAGAGACCAGTCCCCGATTGTCATTTAAGTCTTCAACGAAACGGCTAAAATTGATAGATATTTTCATAATTTAGCGTTGTTTGATACAAGGCCACAATAATTGTTGACCTAGGGAATGTCGAAACCCACAAGCCATCTCTTGCAAAGAAAGCATGTTAAACCTCGTTTTACAGAAAGGACTCTGGGTTGAAACAAGAACGAAACAGAAATCAGTAGCATGATAAATGAAAAAGATAAAGAAAGATTTCGCTTGATTAATCGAAGAATACAAATGGAGATATGTAGATTAAGACATAGATAGTTAAATGGATGCCTTCGTAATATATATATATATATATATATATATATATATATATATATATATATATATTGGAAAGAAGTGTAAAATTATTTGCGGTGAAGCCACTGTTTTATATAAGTAGAATATTCGTTGGAAAACCCATCGGTAGTATTATCGATAAATCTAATGAAAATGATATTAACAAAGATAAATTGGAACAGCTTATGAAATATTCGAAGAAAAAAGAAAATATTTTGAAACTCTCACATCTGCGAATAATATGTAATTTCAACGAGTCAAAAGGAACAACTATAAAAGATTAGTGTCGATAACTTTTGGAAATTCAGTTACGATAAAGAAAAATTTCTGAGAAAATATCACAAAAAACTAAAAAAAAAAAAACGATGCGTGATACATATCTATTTATTTGAAAGGTTAAGTTTTCTTGATGTATAAGTTTTAGGCTCATGAAAAAGAAAGATACGGTTTATAAAATGTGCTGGTAAACGTATGCGTGTTTTATGTATAGCCTAAACAATGAAAAAGAATCTAAAAACGATTCCGATAAACATGTTGCTCGCTAATCGCTTGGCTCGCACTCCTAACACATTTATTTAAAAGGAGTAGGAGTTTAGCCGTTGCTTCCTGTTTAGAATATAGGTTCCCGGTTCATTCATCGATGGCCATAAGGATTGAACTGTCTTAAATTTTTGATCTGACTAATCAGTGGCTGCAACTCTTCATTATGAGGGTGCCGGGTTGGCAGTTTTCTGGTTTCTGTATCCGACTGGTAGTAAGGAGCCCAGACTCATTGATGGCACCAACAGAGGCTGCACTGATCAAGTGTCACCAAATATCGGGGTATTTGTAGTGTTAAGTCAGAACGGTTTGGTGACCCTATGTGTATTTAAGGTGGACAACTCTGAGGGCAGATTATGCTTTAGTCATAGCCAACTTCTGGCCAATTCGTATTGCCATCGACAACAGAAAACCTGCTTTTTTTTTCGTCCTCTTTAAACAATTTATTTTTCTAATTCTTTCACACTCATTAACACCTTGTGTCTTAGTGGCTTTATTGCCTCGCTTGAGGTGAAATGATTAAAAACTCATAATAATAAAATTATTGCGAAGACAGAAGATTGTGAAGTCCGTATTTTTACTTCAATACTCTCACAATTTAAGAATATTCAAAATTACATAATCTAAATTTTAAATCAGTCGCACATCTATGCAAAGAATATATATATATATATATATATATATATATATATATATATATATATATATATATATATATATATGTATGTATGTATATATGTATGTTATGCTACTAGTAATACTAGGTTGGAAAAAAACTCGGATAGCACAACTTGTAAGTCTATCAAAACAATTGGTACCCGAGGGAAAAAAATGGGGTAAAGAAGAAAGAACTAGAAACATCCGAACAGGGAGAAACAAATCGTTCAATGCCTTAAGTTTTTAGTCCAAAGAAAAAAACTCCAATCTTGTAATAAATCTAAAATGTAGAGTGCTCAATACGCTAAGTAGAGCAGGGATAAATGAAATAAATCCTAAAGAGCCAGGAACAACCTACCTCGGTTTTACCTAAACGGATATTCAGGGTAAGCTTACCATGAAGATCCGTTTAAGTGAAACTTAGGTAGGTTTCACATAAACGGATATTCAGGGTAAGCTTACCCTGAAGATCCGTTTAAGTGAAACTTAGGTAGGTTTCACATAAACGGATATTCAGGGTAAGCTTACCCTGAAGATCTGTTTAAGTGAAACTTAGGTAGGTTGTTCCTGGCTCTTTAGGATTTATTTCATTTATATATCTATCTCTATCTCTATCTCTCTTTCTATATCTATCTATATCTATCTATCTATCTATATATATATATATATGCAGAAATGTAGTCTTAAAGTGTGCTATATTTATGGGGTAAAGTGCTCAATATCAGAGATAGAGCGTGTGTAAATATAAAAGTGGACATGGAAGTCAGCACTTAGAGGCGACAGTCTGTTTCATGCTAGTGCAATCGTCAGGCGATTGCACTAGCATGAAACAGACTGTAGCCTCTAAGTGCTGACTTCCATGTCCACTTTTATATATATATATATATATATATATATATATATATATATATATATATATATATATGTATGTATGTATGTATAATGCGATTAAAATATAGTTTTAATGTATGCTATATTTATGGGTAAAAGTTGACAATATCAGAGAGAAAAGCATATGTAAATATAAATATAAAGGTGCACACTTAGGTCAGCACCGATTGGTGACAGTATGTACCTGGGCCTCGTGAGAAAAGGAATGGACAATTTTACTAACAATGTC